>PVKU01002964.1:0-200253 GCA_004027475.1 Anoura caudifer
CCTTCTGCATGTGGCCTCCACTGCTGCCTGTCTCCGGGCTCCTGGGTCCTACACTCCTCCTGCCGTGTTCGCGTCTGCATTCCACTGCCCCCCCCCCAGTCCTACTCCCCCCAGGCTCCACTGACAGTGACTTGCACACAGCATGCGTCTCATCAGTGGCTGCTCCCCACATCACACCCTCCCACCCCTCCTGCCCCCAGCCCGTCGGTCTCAGTCCTTCAGACGTGTCTTCTTCCACTGCTGGTCTCGTACCTCCCCTCCCAGGCCATGCTTTCCCCTGCCATCCCCCAGGCCTGGTGGACACACTATTCTCATAAGTCCCTGATCTCTGCCTCTGGTCACTCCATGGGATACCTCCCCTGGGTGTCCCTGAATGCCTGGAACCCAGTAGATCCATGTCAAGTTCAGGGTTTATCCCCAGGTGTGCCGTTTCACCTATATCCAATCCATCCCTCTTCCTACCGACCCCTATGGAGACAAGGTCACAGCAATCCACCCTGGACCATCCAGCTTCTGGAAGGGCCTCCCCGCTTCTTCTGCGCAAAACCATCCTGGCTTCTTCCCGTCCTCAGGACCAGCTAAGCCCGTGGATGGCACTCCCCAGGCATCGCACCCCCACCAGGCTGACTGCTCCAGCCCACGGCCTGCCCCAGCTCTGCAGTGGGCAGGGTATTCTTTCTTTTTCGTTCGGGAACTGGAGGACAGAGCTCGCACCCAGGACCTGGGAGGCGGGGACTCAGCTTACAGGCAGCATGTCAGGCTGCTGGGGGAGGGATGCAAACCTCCCCAGGCCACAGCTCGAGTTTCTGTCCAGTAAATGTGCTCTTCACGGGGCCTCCTGTCTAGCAATGAAACAGCCCCCAGGGCCTCTCTATGGGGTGTCTTTAGCTCTTCCTCCCCTTTGGAGGGAAGTAGTCCAAGGGGTCTTTGTCCATTGGCCCTGGAAGGCTGACCTTGGAGGTGTGAGGACAGTGGTCACTGTCCACAGCCTCCCCCAACTCTTTTCTCTCCCTAAGGGAGGGCATGGGGGCGGAGGAAGGAGAGGGACAGGGGGAGACAGGGAAGGAAGACAGGCGAAGGGAAGACAGGAAGAGGGAGGGGAGGGGAGGAGGACACACCATCCCGACCAGCAGAGAGGCTGGAGGGAGGGGCGGGCTGGCCACAGGGGAGTCAGCCATGGCTGCAGGAGACAGATAAGGTGGGGAAGACAGGCAGGCAGCGGATGGGAGTGCAGGGATTAGGGACTCCAAGGGCCTGTCCTGGGCCTGCGGGTGAACTAGGAAAGAAGGGAGGAGAGAGAAGAGAGATCCCCCTTCCAGGGACCCTTGGGCGCCATGAGAGAGGCTCCACCCCCACCCTACCTCAGCTGCCCAATGAGCTGTCTCAAAGGGCCAGGTGTCTGGACTCTGGCAGGGCCGGGAGGGACAGGGCAGCTCAGAGAGTCCCTTGGGCTAGGGGCTCTCCCTTAATCAAAGGAGGAAAGTCACACCTATGGCCCATCCCCCATACACCAGCCTGGCGTGCTTACACCCTGACAGAAATGGGTGCTACCCCTAGAGTCAACAGGGACTGTCCCTGATTGGGGGAGCTCCACCGCCCTTCCCCCGGTGTCCTACAGAGCTGTGTCCTCACACACTCTGGCCACACACTGTCTCCAGGATTCCTGCGCTCCGCCTGGTGTCCCTGGCCTTTCCCCGGGACAGTTGGTCCAGGGCCAGGTAAGGGGGGAGCCCTGAGTGGCACGCTGTCATTCTCAGGGCTAGATTCCGAGGACACCCTCGTTCTCACTCCCAGGGCAGGGCGAAGCAGGCCCATTATGGGGGGTGGCCCTGGGCCCCAACCTGGAGCAGCCCTGGTCTGAGGCCCCCTGAGTTTACACTGGTCACGGGGCTGGGGCTGGGAACCAAGTCCCTCCCGGCCAGGGGAACCCAGCCCCGTGGGGTGGGGGTGGGACTCGGGCCTTGCTCGCTGTGCCGTTCTCAGTGCCCAGCACATGTGGGCATGCCGTGGGCACTTGCAGACATCTGGGGTGCGGGAGTCCTGAGCTGTTAGAAGTTGAGTCTCTGGGTGCTTGGTGGGAAGGGGCCCCTGCAGAATTGTGCAGGGACCTGCCTGAGGTAGCCTCCTCCCTGGGGGAGCCCACTTGATGAGACTGAGTCAGGGAAGGGCTGCCTGGGGTCAGCCTTGTGGGGTAGAGTTAGGGCCTGTTGGCAGACAGCCTGGTTGCTGGGAGCAGCGGATGGGGATAAATGGCCCCTGGGCAGGGGGGGGGTTCTGGGTGGGACAAGGCGGCCTCAGGCCTGATGGATGACTCAGGGCTGGGCCAGGAAGGCAGGGAGGCCTCCCGCAGTGGGTCTGTGCAGGTAGCAGGGACCTGGCTGTCCAGTCCGCCCAGGCCGCCTCCACAGGGGCTGAGTATGCGGTGTAGAAGGGGTGTGGAAGCTGAGGCCCTCCTGGACCCTCCATTCCCCAGCGGTTCCAGTCCCCACCAGGGCAGGAAGCGGTGGGTTTTCCCACCAGGCATGTTTATCAAGTGGACCAAGATCCTCCTCACAAAGACCTCAGGGTGGGGAGGGCTGGGCTGCTGGAGGGGCTTGGTACTAGGCCTTTTTCTTTCATTCATTCATTCATTCATTCATTCATTCCCATGTCTGCCCCTGTTACCTTTCTGGCCCACTCTAAACCCTTCTGCACCCAGGGTGGCCAGGCCCTCACTTCTACCCTGGCATCTGCCCAAGCTACTCTCTTCCTGCCACACTGACCTGCTGGTTGTTTCTCCAAGAAGCCTCCGGACCCTTGCTTTTGCTGCCTTTAAATTATTTTTTTCATCTGGAACCTCCTGCCCTAGATGCCTGCATGACTAGCAACTCCTGATACTCAGGTGTCACCCAGTGCCTCAGGTGCCCTCCCCTCCTTGGTCACCCATCCAAAGCTGTCCTCCCCCCCCCCATTTTTTACTTCCATACAGTCCTCATTTGTTTCCCTTGGGGCCTAAAAATAGCTTGTTTAGTGGTTCACTGCTTATCATCTGTCTCCCCCAGGCACTGGGAGGCCCCGAGGAGAAGGCACTGCACCAAGCCCTCCTTAGGAGCTGGGGTCCCAGCTGCTTTCCCTGCTGGTCTGTGGGCCCCCAGGCCCCCAGGCCCTCAGGTCAGGGCGAGGCAGAACCTGTCTGGGACCAGAAACACGAGGATGGTAGCCAGGGCAATGGGCTGCCCATCTCTGAGGGTCCCCTGTTACAGGCTTAAGTTAAGGCTTTGCAGCCAGGCTGTCAGAGGTGGTCTAGAAGGCCAGGATCCTGAGGACTCCATGTGTCCAGAAAGCAGGCTGCCCAGGCCCTGCCTGGGCCAGGCCCTGTGGCTGGCGCCAAGACAGGGTGCATGTACAGGCTGACACCACGTCTGGGCACCTCCGCCCCCACGTGATGGAGATAAACGAGTGGTGTCTGGAGCCGAGTGGCGACAAGGAGGCTGGTGCAGCCCAAGTGGTGCAGGCTCGGGAGGGATGAGACAGCAGGAGAGGAGGGGTGGGAGAGCCCCCAGCCCCCAGGGCACTGCGCTTATGGAGGGGGGGGGAGTGGGCTCCATGGGGTGGGGGCGGGAGGCAGGCAGCTCCAGGACCAAGCTCATCCTCGGCCCACGGAAGAGCGATGCTGGAGCCTGCCACCCCGGTGCTGAATTCTGGGTCAGGGGCCAGACAGGGGCGGTCCTGGCTCCTCGCCCCACCCACCCCGCCCTCCGCTCTTTCCCTCTACCCTCCCAGTGTCCTTGGGCTTCAGGAAGGCTACTGTCTGGGAATCGGTGGCCCTGGCCATGGTGGGGCTGTGGGTGAAGCTCCTGAGGCCCGCCCTGGGAGCCCCTAGTCTGTTCTTCCCGGCCAGCTGTTGCCCCACTGCAGGGTGGTGCTGACAAAGCTGCCAGGGCCACAGTCTCCTCATTCCTCTGAGGTGAAAGGGGGTCTTTCTCCTTGAATGAGATATGGGCCCATCTTTCCTCAGTTTCTTGGAGGCCCAGGGCTACCAGATAACCTTAGGGTCTCTTTGGAGGTCAAGTCCACAGGTCCAAAGAGAAAGGTGAGAATGAGGGCATCTATGGCTTTCCCTGCTGCCACCTGGTGGCTATAAGAGGCAAAGCACCTGCTTGTCCAGTTCCCCCAAGGAAGTGGACAACGGGACATCCCTCAGGTTTGGGGACAGAGACACAGGTGGGCAGAATATGCACTCCCCACACACCCTGTTAGGAGGATTGCCAGGACCCTGGGCCTTCCTTCACTCACCTGGACTCAGAGCTGCCCCAGGTGGGCCTTTGGACACGTGCCCTCAAGAACCTTCCAGAATGCCTTCAAAGGAGCTCTGTTATCGCAAATGGATTGTCTGGCCTCCACTGTATTAGGAGAGGACTGAGGCCCGAATGACACCAGGGACATCCTTAATGCATCTTGATGGCGGAGGAGCAGGGGGGAATTGGGGAGCCTGGAGGGAAGTAGGGAGAAGGGGGAGTGGGGAGAAGGGGGAGCAGAGAGGTGGGTGCAGCCCGGCCAAGCCATGCCTGTCCTGTCCTTGTCTTACAAGTGCAGCTCGCTCTCAGAGCCCTGCAGGCCCCACTTCTCTCATAATGGCCCCCTCCTTTCTCCAGAACGGGGTGGGGGGCAGCCTGGCTCAGGACCCTCATGCTTTGGCCAACTGGACCCAGCAGACAGAGGGGTCTCAGGAGGAAGAGATTTGCCTTCCTGCAACCCCTCAATTCCCCGCCACTCTGCCTGCATCCAAGGTCACATCAAGGTCACAACATCTACTGAAGGAATTGTGCAATTAAAGTTAAAAAAGGGCACCAAAAATGACTGTTCTGGGGTCCAAGGAATAACTCAAATGCAGCCCCTCGAGTGGGCTTTCCTGTCGCCACCAGGGGACATGCCCTACCCTGCCGCCCTGTCCTGCTGGGAGGGACGTGGTTCTCCAAGCCCCACCCCCCAGGCCACAGGATATGCTGATTCCCCAATGGTACATTTCCCAAGTTCTCAATAATTCTGTGAAGAATAATCTCCAAGAAGGGATGGTGTTGAAATCACTGGGGGATGCTTACACAGGCTTAACTTTTCTAAGTGTAACAAGAAATAGAAAAGCCACAGGAGAAAAAAAAAATGGAATGTCTGACTGCACCCAAATCGGACATTTCCACGTGGGGAAAAAAATCAGAGTTTAAAGACAAACAAGAAGCTGAGAGAAAAATTACACGTTTCACAATGTGTAAAGGGCTCCTATAAATCTAGAAGGAAAAGATCAACAATCTCCCTGAAAAATGGGCAAAGGAGAGGAACATACAGTTCACACAACAGGAAATCCAGAAGACTCAGCCACAGAAACCACGGCCCAGCCTCTTTCCTCTGAGAAATGCATATGAAATAGGAGAAGCTGGGGAAGGTCCCTGCACATTTCTGGGGAGCCTGGGGGAAGCAGAACCTTGCAGTTGCCTGATAGCGTGTAAATTGCATGACCTCCATGAAGCAATTTGGCAATAGCCATCACAATTAAAAATGCACGGAACCTTTGACCTAGCATGGCCCACCTCTACGAATTTGTCCTGCAGATAAATTCACACGCACGGTAGGGACTCAGTCACAAATCACGCCCGGGCGTTCACTGTGCCATGTTTCCAAGAGTAACCGATGAAGACAGCCTTCCCTGGGGAGTCGGCTGAGTAAATGCGGAGCATCTTGCCACCGAGAGCACGCGCACGCCGCTACTAAAACGGTTGCGGGCCAGGCGGCGCCACCTGCAGTGATGGAAGAACAAGGTGCGGGGGTGTCTGACCTTTTGGCGCCTGTGGGCTGCACTGGAAGAAGAGTTGTCTTGGGACACACACTGAATACACACACTAATGAAAACTGATGAGAAAAAGAAAGGTCTTAAGTAAATTTACAATTTTGTGTCGGGCCTCATTCATAACCACGCTGGGCCGCATGCAGCCCACGGGCCACGGGCTGGACACCCCTGGTAGTGTGTGTAGAGGATGCTAACCTCAGGGTTTTTTTTTCAAAGAAGAGGGGCGAGTGTTCTAAGTCACCGCCAACACCCTCCAGACTTTTCAGCTCCAACTCCCCTTCCCCAGCCCACGAAGCTGAGCTGTGTGGTGTGGGCGGTGTCCAGCTGGCTCCTCCCCCTGGTGGAGGCTCTGGCCAATGGGAGCTCAGCAGGAGTTTAGCAGGCAGGAAGGGGAGGTTGTGTTTATTCCCTCGCCCAGTGCCAGTCCATTCTCCCCTTGACTTTTTTAAACAAAGATCTGGTCGCAGCCTCCCCTGTTCAAAACACTCCGTGGCTTCCTGTCACCCTCTGGATGGAAGCCAGATCCCACCATGGGGACCCACCACGGCGGTGTTTGAGGGTCTGCTCCTGCTGACAGCTGATTCTCTGTACTTCCCAAACTCCCCTAGGCCCCTGATCTCAGCACCCTCTTTCTGCCTGGGGGACAGCCTCAAAGGACCTCCTTGTCCAGCCCAGGCTGCTGTGCTCCTGCCCTCACAGGGCCAGGCCCCTTGTAGTGCCTAGCTCCAGGCTGGGCCCTGCCAGGCAGCTGAAAGCAGGGAACACCCATCCCTGCACCCCACCAGTGCCCCTGGGACGCAGAGTTTGGCTAAATGCACAGAGGTTTCATAGGCTCTTGGCATCCAAAGCCCTTCCTAGTCTGTGTTCTGTAGCAGGGCCCAGCTCTGGTCCTTCCAGACTTCGGAAAGAAGGTTCCCTGCTTGACTCGCCTCTGGGAGGCAAGACCAAAAGATGTCAGGGAGGACCCACTGGAGGGAGAGCAAGGCTCAGGGGAGAGCCCAGGTGGGGCTGCTGTGGGGAGGGGACGGTGTGTAGTCGGGAAGGAGCCAAGTTCTTAAAAATAACTCTGCTGTCAGCAGTGGTGAAACAATATAATAAATACGAGAAATAAATCTCGTTACCTTGTAATGAGCTGCCTTATTAATGTGTTAAACTTGTAAGAAATGCTTAAGTGTTTAATTGGCACCTAATGAGGGTGCCAATTAGGGATCATTATACATTTCTCTTAAAAATCCCAATTGGCAGGCGGGCATTTCAATCAATGCCACAGGCTGGCTCCACAGGGACCCCGTCTTGGTGGTTCATCTGGTAGCTGTACCTGCAGGGCCACACATCTGGCGGTTAGGCCCCCCTGGGGCCCACAGCGAGGTCAAGGCCACCTGGGTTGGTCCTGCCCCAAACTCTACGAGACACCAGGACTCAGTTTCTCCTGAGCCACCAAACCCTGCTGCTCACTGAAGCCCACGTGAAATGGTCCCTCTGGCAGGATGGGGGAACTCGGCCTCGAGAGGCTGGAAGCTCGCTAAGGGCCAGGACCCGCGCGGCACACAGCCCTGCCCCCCTCGCCCAGCGCCCCCAGGAGACCAGAGGATGAGTTACCACAAGGCTGAGCGGGGGTCGGGGCTGCCGTGGCTGGAGAAGTTGTGCATCCTGGGGTCTCCCCAGAGGCGACCCCGGATCTCTATCTCTGTTAAATATCCTGGCCACCTTCACGAGTAGCCCCTATGTGCCTGGCAGGGCCCCGGGGAAGGGCAGGCAATGAACTCAGAGTGGATTCCATACCTCCCGCCTCCAGGGCTCAGCCCCTTCCCAGGAAAAGTAAGGCTGAGCAGATCTATATTACAGGCCAGGCCAGCAGAAGGAAAACGTCCTGAGCAGCTGGATCATGATTAATCACCAAATTAATCACTCGGGTAATTGCCAGGGAGCTGGGAGGAGGGCAGGGAGGGAGGCTGCTGCCCATGAGGGGCGGGGCAGGGCAGGGCATGAACCCGGTCCAGGCTTGGGGCAAGAGGGCAGAGGCAGGAGATGGGCTGCAGTCTGAGCAGATGGCTTGGGCAGGAAGGGAGGCAGCAGGCTGAGGGCCTGGGAGGCCAGACTAGAGGGCTCCAGAGTTCAGCGGGAGCTTCATGCCCTGTGAGTGGAGGATAGAGGGGCCATGGGGGCAGCAGCAAGTGGGGCATGGCTGGGGGCCCAAGATGGGGGGCCAGGCTAGCCGGCCAGGGGAAGACTGCCAGGCGGTCTACGTGGGCACGCTTGGAAGACTTGCAGGGCTGGCCTTGGGGCTGCAGGCTGGGGGAAGGCGGTGGGCATCCCTGAGCGGGAAAGAGAACGAGTGGGGCAAGCGGCCAGCCCTTCCCCCACAGCTTGCGGACCCCCGCCTCCTGGGCCCTGAGCTTTTCTGTGGCTCCTGTATAGGAGTGACTGGGGAGGTGGCCAAGTGACCTCTGCCATCCACTGGTTTTCAGGAACCTGAGGGGCCCTGTCCTTCCCAGGGGTAAAGTACTCCAGGGAGAAGCTTGGAGCCAGGCACAAGGCTCTCTCCGGACCCACAGCTCAGGCCCCGCCCCCAGAGCTCAGGCCCCGCCCCAGCCCCCTCCTCCGCCCCAGCTGTCTCCGCTCCTCCCTCCACCAGCCAATCCCGGAGGCCGAGCTGTGTTTCCAGGAGGCCCCAGACCAAGCTGACTTTGGAGCAGCCAAGGGCCTGATCTCCACTCCCACCCCCACCCCTCCCCCCACGCCCCTGCAGTGTGGGACTCCGTGAGACTACTTGCACGGATGGGCAGAAACAAATATAGCACTTGAGCCACTCGGGAGGGTTGGGAGGACAAGGCCAGAGGCTGAGCCAGGAGGTGTGACCTGAGCCAGGTGGGCCCCAGGGCTGCTGGAACAACTGATCCCGAATGTGACAATGGGACTCGGAACTGCCACTCGTGCGGGAGGGCCCGCCTTTCGGCTCTTCAGCGTGTTATTTACTTAGCGGTATTCCCCTAGTGTTTCCGGTGTGTCAGGCACTGCTCTAGGCCCTCTACAAATACGAACTCTTAACCCCGTGGAGTAGGGAGGGTCTGCCCGCTGCGCAGAGGAGGAAAATGAGGCGAGAGGCTCAGAGACTTGCCTGGGGCTGCACAGTGGCTGAGCCATGATTCAGCTCAGCTCGTTCGTGCAGCAAGGGGCATCCGGCTGAGTCCTGTTGTCCCAGGGTCCTTGGGCACAGGTCTCTGGTCACCGCACCAGCACCCCGGTGGAAGGCACAGCTGACTCTGCGGCTGTTTCCCCGCCGCCTCCTCCTCCGAGCCAGGCTGCCCCCATCACCAGTAATCACTTTGCAGGAGCTGCTTGTTTCCTGCTATCTGCCTGGTTGGAGATGATGTATGGGGAGGAGGAGATGGCGCGGCTCCTGCCTGCCCTGGCCACACGGCTTGGCTGCTGCAGGCGGCCACCGTCCTGGCTCACGTGCTCCCCAAGGGGATGCAGGAGCTAAAAGGAGGGAACTCTAAGTGACATACCCAGGACCAGAGCTGGACACGCCACGAGAGATGTAGGGATGAACCAGAACCAGTCGGAGCCTGGCCTGGGCGTCCCAGCGAGCTGGATTCAAACCCCGTGTGACCTAAGACAAGTCACTCACCCTTGCTGAGCTCAGCTGCGGGTGGGACAGCTGCCTGATCTCAGGAGTGCTCAGCGGAAAGGAGCCTGCACGGCGGAGGGCAGGGAGAGACATGCATCATCTTTCTGTACGGTGCCCTGGTGCACACCCCTGGTGCACACTGAGAGGAGCTAGGATTTGAGGTAAAGGGGTGACAAGCGTTCACCGTGGCAGTCTCAGGGTAGGCGTGATCTGCAGATTCTGTGAGCTGGGGCCATGGCCACCAACGGGCATGCCCCCAGCCTCGCCCTTGCCCACCCTCCAGTTAGCTGAGCCTGCTGGCTCACCAGCCCTGCCAGGGACGGGAGAAGGCTGGCTCTCAGCCCGCCATGGAAGTGAGAGGCTGAGAGGGGCCAGGCCACCCTCAGAGCTTGGCACAGGCCTCGCCTGTCCCCAGATGCTCATGAGCGCTGCCATGTTGTGTGGTGAGGCCTTCATTCCTGCTGGGAGAGGCTGTCTGGATCCCAGGGTGGGACCCACAGCTTAGCCCCCCCTAAACCCAAGATGGGTGGGGCCTCTGGGTCCCTGTCCATGCTCTGGAAAGAACCATTCTACTTAATAAAAGTACCAGAAACTGCATACACTTATTGAAGCCTCTCCATGTGCTTTTTGTATATGAACTCACTTAATTCGTATGAGGCAGGGCCCATCTGTCAGCCCATCAAGTTACCTGTCCAGAGTAGCCACTGCACACCAGACTCAGCTCAGGAGGCTCAGGGCCCCAGCCCTGACCCAGCCCCAGCCCCAATCTGCTCCTGCCAGGGAGGAAACCAACAACTTCCGTGCACCAGCCACCCAGACTCTTGAAGAGGCCTCAAGGCCAAGTGTCACCCAGGACCCTACCCACCTTGCCACTCCCATCCCTTAACCCAGGCCTACACTGCCACCTGGTGGTCACATGGGGAAGGACTCCACTAAGGCAAATTGGGTTGTCTATCCACAGGTTTGGGGAGGTCGAAGCTTGCGGGTGGGAACAGGCCTCTGGGTCCCTCTGGAGGGGGTGGAGATGGGTGTGGTCTCTCCGGGGAAGCAACACCATTGGCCTGGATGTTCTCGAAGAGCAGTGTTTCACAGGCCCAGCCCCAGAGTGGCCGAAGAGGAGGTACTCAGTAGACAGGTGTGTGTGTGTGTGTGTGTGTGTGTGTGTGTGTGTGTGTGTGTTTGGAATGTAGGGCTGGCCTAGTGCAATGCAGGGTCACCGTGTTTGCAGGGTCACCTGGTGAGATTGCTGCCGTTAGTGTCCTGGCTGGGAGGAAGCCCATCGTCCTTATGTCTTGCCCACTGCCTGGCCTGAAATGCCCCCTGTCACCTGTGTCCAAACGCAGGGCAAGTCCTAGCACAGTGAAAGCCTTGCCTTGCCCGCAGTCGGAAGGGATGAGTCCTCCCCTGCATTCTCCCGTCGCCCGCTGTGTCTCTGTTGCTTCCCGGGAGGGTGTGTCGTTGCTGCCAGCATCGCTGCTCTGTTCTCACGCTGTGTGGGACTCTCCCGAGGCCAGCCCCAGCCGGGTGGCGCAGCTTCGAAGAGAACGGATGAGTGGCAACAGGAGAGGCCAGCTCTGTCTCCAGAGAGCATCCTTTCCTTCTTTGGGTGTGAGCTCTGGGGTTAACCCACCTTGCATCGTATCTGGACCCCGCCACATGCTAAGCAGCCTGCTGCTCCGAGCCTCAGTTTCCCCACCCGTAACATTAGGGCCCAGCGGTGCCCGAACTCGGGGATGGCTGGGGTATCAGTGGGCTCTAATTCTGCCCACGAGCTCCCCGGGCAGCTGACGCACACAGACTCTGTGTCTGACCTGCCACAGGGGTTTGCCGCAGGAATCCAGCCCTCCTCCCCCACCCAAGGATTTAGAGTGTCACCTTCTCGGCCTGTTATCCAGTCACTACTAAGCTCCCAAGCCTCTGCTGACCTGGTGTTCTCAGCCTCCTTCAGGTGAGCAGCATCTCGGCCAGGCCAGGGGCCCGCACCCTCCACGCTTGGCCTTCTGGGGCCAGTGTAGGAGCGGGGTGGGCTAGGGGTTCTGCCTGCTGGGCCCTGAGCCAGGGGGGCCTATAAGTAGCAGCACCAGGACTAGCATGAGGTGTGGGGGGCACATTTAAGAGGCACCTCCTCCGACCGCTGCAAGTGCAGTGTCCCCCTGACTGAGCAGCCCCTTACATTTTGAGCCCTAGGCCCCCGGTTCACCTCCCCCTAGTCCTGGTCCTGCCGGATGATCCCCATGCCAGGGCATTCGGCGGCGTGAGAGCTGCTCTCCAAACCAACAGGGCAGAGGCTGGAGGGAGAGGCTGAGTGCAGGGTGGGATTTGAGACATGCTGTGGGAGGGAAGGCTCCTTGCAGTGCCTGTAGCTGCCAACAGATGGCAGCAAGGATGGCATTGGAGGCTGGGAGACTGGGGAGCCCAGGGCACCCATCCCATACCTTAGACCCCAGCACCCTGCTGTTTCTAGGGCTTGTCTGACACTCCTCTCTGGAATGGTGTAGGACAAGGGCGGAGTCCCTGGCTCTAAGCCTAATAACCCCAGCGTCTAGACAGTGGATCTCTTCTCCTTAAGATGGGTGACAGTCTGCCCTTGCAGAGGGCACTGGGGTCGAGTGAGATCGTGCTGGGACCGCATCAACCGAAGGCGGGCGCTACTGGGTCCAGCTTCTGGCCCCTGAGGTAGCCCAAGGTCCATTGCCAAGGCCCCTGCTGGGCTGAGTAGCCCAGGGTTTGGCCCGAATGGGGGAGACCAGCCTGCTTCTGTTCCTCCTGCTGCATGCTGACTGCCCTTTTTCTGGCTCCCGAAGGTATGCGTGTGGAGGGTCTGCTCTCCCTGCATGCTGCCCACTCTGGTGGGCACAGGCCCTGCCCTGATCTCCCAGGGTAAGGGGTGGGGGTGGGGACCACTGCCAAGGAGCTCTGAGGTGGGGTAGACTTCCCAGGTGGGACAGCATCCTGGAGTCACCAGACCCACCCACCTGAGTCTCCATGCCCACCTCTTCCCCTCCTCCTCCTCCTCTCCCTGTGCCTGAGGCTCGCATACTTCTGGCTCATCTCTCAGCATCCCTGGGCTTCTCAAGACTGTCCTTCGCATGACCATGGATGCCCCTGCCTGCAGCTGCCCCCTTTCCGGAGCCCTGGGAGGCCAGGCAGGACAGGACGCCGGACCAGCAGTTCCCAGTTCCCCCAGGTATCCTCAGCCAAGGCCCTCTGCACTGGGGTCTACGGTGGGGTGCCACCCGCAGGATAGGTTGGGGGTGTCTGCCCTCAGCCTCTGAACACCCCCAGGCACACCTGGTCCCTGTCCCTTTTTTCATATACCGTCGGCCCTCCCTATCTGCGGTTCCACACTCACAGATCCAACCAACCCTGGATGGAAAGTATTTGAAAAAGTTATGTAGTTACAAAAAAGTTACTTTGTTGCCGATGTGTACTATGTAACTAGGCCTATGATGCTTGCTTCATACTAAACACGTGCAGATTCTTTTTCTTGCCATTCCCTAAACAATACAGTGTAACAGCTATTTACATGGCATTTACACTGTACTAGGTGTTACGGGTAAGCTAGCAACCATTTAGAGTGTAGGGAGGATGTGCCCATGTTATTTACAAATACTGCCCCATTTCCTGTAAGGGACTTGAGCGCCCATGGATTTTGGTGTCAGCAGATGGTCCCGGAGCCAATCTCCCGTGGACACCGAGGGACAGCTGCAGGTGTAAAGATAAAGATACAGACATCGAGTGGAAGTGTGTGCGTGCTCACACACAGTCGTCCTTTGTTCCCGTTTGACATCTGTCTCCTTCCACCTGAAATGCAGATGCAGAGACTAGACCGATTCACTGACAGGACGTGGCTCTGGGCCCACCGCGGGGCCTGGTGATGTTTCTAGAAGGAATTCATGTCAAGGTCAGATTGCTCTACTGGAGTTTCTGGGCTCCCCCAAAGGACCTGCCTTTACATTCTGAAGGCATCCCCGGCCGTCTGCCTGCAGCCAGGCAACGGGATGATTGCATTCGCTTCGGCGGGAGGGTGACGCTTCACTTTATGAAGCAAGGTGACTTCTCCTGCAGGCACCCGCCCATGCCCACCCTGATCCCACCTCTGCACCCGCCTCAGCTTCTGCCCCGGAGCCCTTCTCGCTGCTCTTGAGGCGGGGTTTTGCTCCTGGTGTGTGTGCAGCTCTTCTGGGGGCATTTCCCAAGCGGCCCCTTTACCCATCAGTTTCAGGAACAGTCGTGGTGCACAGGCGGCTGCCTCACCGTCTGCCTGGCAGTGAGGGGAGTTCCCATCAGCCCAGCAGGCCCAAGGTCAGAGAAGGACATGTCAACCAGAACCTCCCATCCCTTTCATATTTATTGATCCCACACTCTGTGGGAGACCTGGGAACTGGTGGAGAATCTAGTTGTCCTCCAGGACTGGGCAAGAGCTAGAAAACAGACAGTGGGTGGGAGGAAAGAGGAGGGGACTGTGAGGGTATGAGGGATGGTGAAGTGGTCCCTGTCACCCACAGAAAGCTGTCCTGTGTCCATCACCTAGCCAAACCCACCCAGCGGGAAAGGGACATGGGGCCGGCAACAGGAGAGAATGAGGAGGGGTCCTTCTGGAAACCCCATCCCCAGCCCTGGTACCAGCTATACTCCGCAGGCTCCATTTTTGGGGGTCCCCCAGATATTGGGTCTCTTCAGCTTATACATTCTTGGGCTGAGGCGCTGCCCAACAAAATGGAAGTGGCCAGCCCGCCCACCCATTTGCCCCAGGTCCCTCAGGAATTCTCCTGCCCGGCTGCTGAAGGAAGCACCTTCCTGAGGACCAGGGTTGTCACCGATAGGCCCAGCTGTCCGACCCCAATGGGGGTGGCCCATGGGATGTGCGTGGGGCCCTCATCCTTACCCAAGGTCCTGTCCTGCAGCCCCCACCTCTAGCCTAGGCCTCCACCATGGAACTAGGGGGCTAGCTGCCCCCCACTTTCACTTCTGTCAGCCTGAAGGCTTGGCTAGCCTGGTAGCTCTCGAGGGAAGGTTCTGGTCACTCAGAGTCCTGGTTCGTGGGAGTTTTAAAGCTAAAACTGGACAGTCCTCAGAAACCCAGGATGGCTGGTCTCTTCACTGCAGCTGGGTCCCACGCACGTGACCCTCCTGGCTTCCCACGCCCGTCGTCTCCTTGTGCTCCGGGAAAGGCCACATCATTCTGCCCCCTTTCGTGTTTCCGACCCACCCCCACGTGTCCTGAGGCACCGCGCCTCCCCCTGGCCCCTGGGGCTCAAGCGCGCTCCCTCCTCTGGTCCCAGAAGCTCCCGTGCATGAGGGCAGCTCCACCCAAGGGCAGGGCAGGCTTCATGACCTGTTCGCAGCTGACGCCTGAGGCCCCAGAGCTGCCTTGAACTCAGGGCTGGAGGCCATTGCATCGGAGAGATCGGGAAAAACCAGCTGGGCTGACACGGCGGAGCCAGGATCCGAGCGACTACCCCATCCCGCCCCCGAGCCCCCTGCCCCTCCCAGAGTTTCACACCGAGTGAGTCACAGGCCCACACTGTCTTCACGGAACGTCCTAATGACACCTTTAATGCTCTCACGCGAAGATGCTGCGAGCTAAATTACAGCTTCCGTGCACCCTAAATTGCCCACCACCCTCCGGTCCGTTCAAGCAATATCCTATTTATAGCATCTCAAGGAAGGAATACATCCAGAATCTTCCCCATGTGGGCCACCTAGGCCCTCACATTTTGACACGTGGTATTTGCCCAACAGAAGATCTGTCCATGGCGCCCCCACGGCCCCTCCAGCCCGCAGAGGACAGCGACAGTGGCAAGGCTGGGCAAGGGCACATGCTTCTGGGCGTGCTCAGGTGCACCGCAAGCCCAGCAGCTCCTGGGGCTGGACTGGCCCAATGCCTTGCCCACACCCCCCAGACTGGTAGAATTCCTGAGAGGAATGGGGTGGGTGGGCCATGGGTGGGTGGGTGCTATGATCAAAACACAGATTAGGTTTCTTCGGTCCGTTACCCAAGAGGTAATCCCCACCCCACCTCCGGTGGTCAGAACATCCCCACCAGCCCACAGCCTGTGACCTCAGCTCTCAGCCCAGGAGCCCCACCCCCAGCCCCGATCCCCGGTGCACAGCAAGACAGGGACTAGTTGCAGAAGCCGGTTCCCTGGCTGTTAGAGCCCCATGAAGAGAGGTAGGGGGCAGCGGCACCCTCACCCTTTCCTCTCCTCTCCCTTCAGCCCCTGAACATCGAAGGCAGAAGTGGCCGCCACCCACGCTCCTCCACACACCCTGGGGTGTTGGGCGACTTGAGGGCGGCGCCAGCGCAGAGGGTCTGCACCCTGACCCCGGCGCCGGGACAGGCACGCGGCTGCGCGTGGGCAGGTTCGTGCGCACGCAGGAGGCCTTTCCGCAGGTCCGGGCCCTGCCTCTGCGCCGCTGCTTCCGCACCTGTCCCTCTACCGTCCTCCCCCCTCAGCTGCCATCCTCATTCAGGCCCAGCCAACAGCTGGCCGTCGGGAAGTGGCGGCGGGGAGACCCCACGGACACTCCGCACCATGGGCCTACTTTGTCTGTGCGTAGCCCTCCTCAGCACCATTGCCCCCGGGGAGCTTCCGCTCCATCCCGGGTGCCGCCACACTCTGTGCCCGAGGCCTGGGTGGTCACCTCTCCCGCCCCAGAGAGGCTCCAGATTCCAAAGACACATCTCTCCCTACACTCCTCCCCTCCCGTCCCATGTCTCCCCCACTCCCTCCACCTTAGGGGGGCAGACCCTGATGCCAGGGGTCTGGGTAGGACACAAGGAAGCCAGCAGTGGCCCTCAGCCTTCTTGGTAGGAGGGGTGTCCTCCATGCTGGGACCCTCACATCAGGGGACATCAGTGGCCAGATGCCCAGCCTGGAGAGGCAGCAGGCAGGTCTGCGGGACAGCAGGAGCCTCGGCAGGGTAGGTCCTGAGAGCAGGCCGCTCTGTGGGTACGGAGGCAGGTGTCTTCACCAGAGGTCCAGGCCTGTCCCTGGGCCACTCACGCGTGGATGGTATTGGCCACGTCAGTGAACACCAGCCGGCTGGGCCTCTGCAGTGGGCCCTGAGACGGGAGAGTGGTCTGCAGAGAGAGAGTCCGGGGCCTCAGGGACCTTGACTCAGGCCTTGTGCTCCCTGACCCAGTCACAGTCCTCACTTCCTGGGCCTGCTTGCACTTGACACCAGCTATGCCTTCTACCTGGAATGCCCTCCCAGCAAGCTCAGCCTAGAAGTTCCACCTGGCTCAGATGACTCCTCCCCTACTGCCTGCCCGCCCCCCTCCCCACCCCCCCGCAGCCATCCCCACCTTGCCCGCCCAGCACCTTCACCCCGTGGGCCCAGCGGGATGAATTACACAGGCTGCATGTCTCCCCGCATGTTACAGAGGACAACAGTCAAAGGGTCAGCAGCCCCCCGGGCTGGGTGGACTAAGGTTCTCAGCCCAATTTCTTAACTATCCCAAGGGGCAACATGTCTCGAACTAGGTGATACAAAGCTGGTGGCAAAACCAGAGGGTCTCTGGTCGCCCAGCCTGACTTCTCCCAAGTCCACTCTCCCAATTCTGCTTCTAGCAGGGACAGACCCCCACCCTCAACAGCCCAGCAGCCTGTGGGGTCAAGGGAGGAGGGACGCGAAGGGATTTCATGGGTCGGGGGCAGACCAGGCCTTCCAGTGGCGCTCGGGCCCTTGGGGCTTCAGGGACCGATGGCAAGTGGCCAAGCAGCCAGAGGTTCTGGTGGAATGACCACACAGGCACCCGCTGCTTGGGACGCAGGAGGCACGTCGGGCTGGGTCTCTGCCTGCACGGGGTCTGCAGTCACTAGGAGCCCATCGATCTACTCAGAGTGCCACTGTCCCGAGTGACCCAAACCACCGCTCTCTCAGGACTGCGGGCTCTCAGCGAGCAGAGGGAGCCAGAGGCTCAGCGCCCCACCTGTCCTGTCAGCCCTCTCCTGCTTTCCTAGCTTGAGCACCGGGCGCCTCGGGAAAGAACAAGGTTGTCACATGCGCATGAGAAGGCTGAGGCTTGGAGACGCCAGAGGGCTTCCCGGATCACCAGGCTATGGGGGCAGAGCCCGGCTGGATGCCAGGGCTGCCGTGTCCTGGCCCCACAGGGTGGGTCTGCAGGTGGCCACTGAGCAATTCTACTGATTTCTGACCAGACCTGACCAAACCCCACACCCGCACCAGCTGTCACCTGACCTCGTGATGGGTGCTGGATGGCTGCACCAGGAAGGAAGAGGGAGGGGCTGGAAGCTTTGTGAGCAGGCTGCAGGCTGTGGGGGAGCCTGGCGGGTGCCCACCTTGCCTTGCAGGGCCAGTGTGGAGGCTGCGTCCCGCCCATGCTCCAGCAGCTCCTGCTCCAGCTCGTCTTGCTCCTCCGTGGGGTCGAAGTTGTACATGGGCATGAGCTGGTGGCGCAGCTTCTCCAGCCTGGGGGTGGGGGGATGTGCAGAGGCTGCATGGGGCAGGGCAGGCCCTTCCCCTCCCACCAGCCCTCCAGGCCCCGGGGGGGCAGACCAGCGGGGCCAGAGCACACAACCACGCTCAGGAGCCTAAGTTTCCCCTGGGATTCAGTGAAAGCCATTTCTGTACCAGCTCTACCTCTCAGACAGGTGGCTTGGGAGGGATAGTTGCACAGCTGTCATCCGTGGGGGTCCACGGGGACTGCCTAGGTCAGGGCAGCTGGACGATGGGAGGGGCGTCAGTGGCAGCCAGCTCAGGGCAGCAGGGCAAGGGCGGTGGGGCCGTTGGTTGGAGGTGATCCAACTTTCTCCTCTCCTGCTCACCCGCCCCAACCCCAGGGTCACACTTGCCTTCCCTGGGGGGGACCCCTAGGGAGTGGGGCTCAACCATCCTGGAGCAAAAGGGGCCACCCTCAACCCTGGGTGTGCAGAAGGGGCTCTGACCCCCTGACCAGGGATGGGGAGCTGATGGTGGGGATGCTCCTCTCCCACCCACATCCCTGGGAGCCTGGCCCAGCATCACCCATGGGCTGGTGTTCGGGAGGCAGCTGGGAAGTTACCTCTTCTTCTTCCTGATGTACAAAACCTGCAAGAGAAGGAACAGTGTTAAATGGCCAGGAAAGGAGGCCCTGATGCATCCAGCAGTCCCTTGGGACAGGGGACACGCTGAGGCTGATGAACAGGAGACTGTGAGTCCCCAAGTCCTCAGGGACCCAGACATCCTGCATGGTGCAACCCTCTGAGGTGCATGAGACACTGGCCGTGTCCGTGAGGAGCCCAGCCTGGGGGCTGTGGGCCCCACCTCTGCCCGCACCAACCCAAGGCTCCAGGCACTCAGCTCCTGCCGGGGACGCCTCAGGGCCGAAGGGGGTGGGGACACTTCAGCATGCCCCCTCCTCCCAACTCTCCCCAGGCCCAAAGACGAGAATGGGCAAAAAGAACAGGACACAGACGGGGGCTGCAGGCAAGGCTCTGGGCTGGGCTCCTGGAGTTTCCAAAGAGGCTGGTGGCCCTCAGTGGTCAGGGACCTGGAAGAGGGCCTGCGCCACTGGACGTCAGCCCAGACCAAACGCCAGTACCCTGATGCTGGAGGGAAGCAGGAAGATCCCCCGTGTCCTAAACTCCATTGCACAGACATGAAGACAAAGGCCTGAACAGCCCAAGAAAGCATCCAAGACCCGAGGGCTGTGGGCTGGAACAGGAAGTCCTGGTATGAGGCCCTGAAAGGAGGGAGGAAGGGGGTGACCACCAGGAAGGGACGCCAGGGTCCCCTGCCACCATCTTGTTCTTCCCTAAGCTGGCTGTTTCTGGTCTTCCGCCTGGGGACAGCCACGTCTCCAGGGTCTGTCCCAAACCCTCTGTGGCTCTCATACTCTTTGTGGCCCATTTATAGCTTGAATCTGGTTTGGTTGCCAGCCTGACCCAGAGCTCCTCCTGCTGCTCGGTCCTGGGGGACCCCAAAGGCCTGGGAGGAAACGGAGGTGTCCCTTGCTCCTTCATATTTCCTCCGGGGGGTTACCCTTGCTCTGCTGTGGGTGGGATGCAACAAGAGGTCCAGGTCTCTCCCCCAGCCCAGCACCCTGTGCTCCGGTGCCTCTCAGCCCTGCCCCAAACCCTCCTCCCTGCCCTGTGACGCAGAAGGATCTCTGAGACGGGCCAGGACCTTACCCCCCTGCCTTTCCCCTGCTGTTCCCTCTGCCCCATCTGCTGACATCTCCCCCCGCCCATCCTTCCCTTACAAATCTCCCCCCTCCTGTCTAGTCCCAGCCCTGCCTCCTCTAGGAAGCCCTCCACCAGCGCTTCTCCTGCGTGAGACACACAGCCTGGCACCGATTGCTCCTGCATGTACCCAGCAGGGCTGGCCTGGGACTGGCATGAGGAGACAGCATCTCCGGCCCCACCTCCCGGTGCCCAGGAGCTGTGTCCCGCCCTCTAGTGCCTTTGCCCCATAAGCCCCTCCCTCTGCTTCTGGCACGAAGGCTGGCCATCCCGGCCCTCTGGATGTTCCTCCAGAACCAAGGGTAAGGTTCTCCTAAGTTCCCAGGGTGAAATCTTTCATGGAGAATTACAAAGGCAGATTCCAGGCCCTGACTGGCCCCTGAGGTTAGGGTGTCTCTGTCCTTTTAACCGCTGCGTGGGTGCCAAGGGGAGGGACTGGCAGTCTGCCTCGCCCTGCCCTGGGAGACCGCTCAGGCCCGGGCCCCACGCGGTGCGTTGCACCCTGGCCCTGTTTGCTGTTATTCCTGGCAGCGGTCCGGAGCCCGCGGGGCCCATATGGCGACTCTGGTTTAACAGCAGCTCCAAGCAGGCCATGGATGGGCCATGCGCAGCCCTGTTCATCAAAGCAACGTGTTTCTGAGCTAAGCCCAGCCACCAGAGCCTGCGAGGGGTGGCAGGCAGAATGCCACCATTGCCAGGCCCACGGGGGCACCTCAGGGGCACCCCCACCCTTCCTGGTGTCAGGCTGCGCAACCTCGAGTGATCCCTCAGTGTCCTTCTGAGCACCCACATGTCATCCTGAAGGAACATCTCATGTCTGCAGGGCAGACGCCAGATGTGGGAGCATCCTGTGCGCTCGCAGGGGACACCCGCAGCCCCCACCCCAGCCCACCTCCATCCTGTTGTCTTTCCCGTGACACTGGGGCCAAGCCTCCCCCTTGAGGTCTCAGCTCTAATGCTGCCTCCTAGTTGTCCCTGGCCAGCCAGCCTGGAAAGGCCCCCGGCCCGATTCCCCAACCCAGTCCCTATGGGCTTCCCTTGGCACCTTGGTTGCATGTCTTCCACTCCCTGTGGGAGGACCCAGTCCACGGGGTCCTGAAGGCCTGATGTGGGGCAGCAGCCCGGTAAACCACGGGCTGCCAAGTGAATGAATGAACGCATACTGCCAGGGCCTGCCATCCGCAGAGTGTCCCACCCAGACTCCGCAGCCGGCGATCCGCCCCAGGCACCTCTGGCCTCTGCCCCTGTTGCACCCCCGCACTTGTCTGCCTCACTGTTCCGCTTGCTGCTCACGGAGCCTTCTGCCTGCCTCCCGACTTTCACCCACCAGGAACCTCTACCTGGAAAATGCCCTCCTCCCCAACTCCTATGTGGCCGTCACAGCCCAGCTTAAAACACCATGTACCCTCGGAAATGTCTCTGGTTCTTCCAATGAGAGGCAGCCTCTCTGGTCTCCAGGCCCCCGTGGACAAATCCCTGGGGGAGGGGAGGGTTGCATGACCATTAACAGACAGCTATCTTTGATTAGAGTCTCCAAAATCTAAACACTGACCACCCTCCTGCAAGCGTAGGTCATCTGGGGCAGCCCCAGCCCTCACCATGGCCACAGCCAGGCCAATCACCGTGATGATCCCGAAGGACAGAAGCATTGTGCCCACGCCAGCTGTGCCGCTACCCACGTCAGGCATCCTGGTGCCGTTAAAGCTGGTGGCTTCTGGGCTGAGGGTGGTGGTCGCAGAGGCTGGCCCGTCCGTGGCAGGCTCGAGGTTGGGCTCAGAGGTGGACGGGCGGGTGGTGAACCAGCCCCTAGTAGACAGGATCCTGGAGTTCATGCTGCTGCTGAGAGACCGCCTGTGATCAGTCGACCTGCTCACTCGCTTCTGACATCAGGACTGTCCCAGCCTGTGGCCCTGCTACCCGTGCAGCTGGCTGCCTCCTTGGATAAAGGGAGCTCCCTGCTTCCCTGGATACTGGAAAGGAAAGAATAAAAAATATGAGGCTGAGGATAGGATGGGACTCGGTGGTGAGATTAAGCCCCCTAAGTTCTGAAGGCACTGGGGAAAGACAGGTTGGAGGGCAAGGGCAAGTCCAGGGGACCCCGGGACACGCGGATGATACATCGGCAATGCCCATGTGGCTTCAGGAAGGTGAGAATGAAGCCCTGCCCCCTCTTGGTGGGTAAGATGGCCGTGGTGAGCACACCTGGACGCCAGGAGAGGTAGTGAGGTCCGAAAGGAAAGGTGTCTCCCCTGCTTAATACTCTCCCCCAACCCTTCCCCCCCACACTCCCCACCCCTTCTCTCTCTGCCTCTACATCCCTCATCTCCTGCTTGGAGGAAACAATATGTAGCTTTTTCCTCTTCCGGAGGGAAAAACTTGCCCAAGAGTGAGACAGGCCTGTCGCTGAATTCCAGCTCAGCTGAACTGGATGATCCTGGGCAAGTCCCCCCATCTCTCTGTGTCTGTTTTTCCGACCCCAAGGTGCGGATGTTAAGGGCATCTCCCTCACAGGGCCGGAGGGTCACTGAAATGTCAGCATGAACCCGACCCCGGAAAAGGCTTCGCTCAGCACAAACCCCGTCCATGGCGAGCACCCAGGACACGTGAGAGCTTCTCCCCCTGGCCAGCCCCTGTGGGAAAGGGAATCATAGAAGCCATGGACCCAGCCCACTGTGTGGTCCAGGTGATGCTTGGGATGCTTGGGATGGGGGCGGGGACAAGTATGGAGACCAGGAGACAGAATAAGAAAGAGGCTAGCTAGCATCGGGTCCTCTGGCAGGGCTCCTCTGCAGGCTCCAGGGCCACTGGACCACTTATAGGGGACCTAGTGGCCTCCAGGGACAAGGAGAAAAGTAAGGGGAGCATGTCTTCCAAGGCAGGGATGGCGCTTTCACTCTGAGGTGCTTTCTCCTCCCCTCTCCCTGCCCGCCTTTAGGAGCGGAGGGTGGGAGACATGCCCAGCCCTGGGTGTGGCCTGGGCTTCCCCAGGCCAGAGGGCCCTGGGGAAGGCAGAGTGGGAAGGGGTCCTAGCTAGGCTGCCAGCTAGCCTGGGAAGGGATCCCTAGGACACAGCTGCACACACACACACCCGTTCTTGCTTGCGGGTATATGTATATGAGGTGCCCCCGGTGCAGGTGCACGGATATGTGTGAGGTGGGCACACACCCGTGATGGCTCCCTAGGCAGGGGCAAGGCTGGCAGACCGACATGGGGTGGGAAAGGCTCCTCTCACTCTCCGCCCTACCACTCTCCGCCCTCTCCCTCCAGCGAGGCTGGGCAGGTCAGGAGTCCCGGGTTCTTTCTTGGCTCTGCCACTGACCCCCAGGAGTGACCTTGGGCCAGACCCTTAACTCTTTCAGGGGCGCTTCTGCTCCTGTGCCCAAAGGAGAGGAAGGGCCCTGCTCATCCCGGTCTGGCACTGCTTCAGCGTCCAAAGCGCAAGAGGAAACTAGGCTGAAAGGGGTCGGCCCCGCGACCTCCCTCCGAGAACCCGCGCACCGTTCTCCACCAGGTTCCTCATCCTCCCTGACCCAACCACCATCCCCGCCTCCGCGACCTCAGCACTTACTTAATCTTCTCTGGGGCGCCGAGCTCAGCGGGAGAGGCTAGGGGTGGTGGCGACAGGAGGGCCGGGCCTGGAGGAACCTTCAGGCCGGGGTGAGGGGCCGCGGGTCTGACCTGAGGTCTACCCTCCGTGTCCGCTCGGAGCCCGGGCTGGGCCTGCTGCGCCGCACTGCCCGCAGTCGCAAGCGCCGGCTCTCCCAGCCTGGCCGGGTCAGGCAGGGCCGGGACCCACCGCGGGGGTGGGGCCGAGGCCAGCAGCCCCGCGGGTCAGTGGCGCTCGGGCACCTCTCCTCCCTGCCGGCTCCGCGCCCCCGGGCCCCGATTGGCTGCCAGGTCCAGAGCCCTCCCGGCATTGGCCCACTCGCCTGTCGCTTGGATCCGGCTCCGCCCCCAGCGGGAGCCGGGTGGTAGTTCTTGGACACCACCCCTCACTCCCCGTGGCCTCTGCGGGAGTCGCGCGGGCACCGTGAGTGGTTAGGCCTGTCCTGGGCCAGAATGCGGGCCCCGGGCCAGCCTGGCTCCACCTCCGCCAGGACAGACTTGAGGTCTTATAACGCAGGCGGACGCTGCAGGCTTAGGGAGAGCATTGGACTGGGAGTCCTTGGGCCTGCGCTGAACTCTGGTTAGACCCTGTGCTGGCTTTGTGACCTAGAGAAAGATGCTTCCCCTCCCTGTGTCTCAGATCCCTGCTCAGATGGGCTCTGGTGTGAGGGTTCTTGGTAAACGGACCCACCCCGGGGTGCAAATGGGGCATCTTCAGAGAAGCTGGGAGAGGGACAGTATCATTCTTGGAGTGGTATTATTGGGCACCCCGACCCAGGCAAGCCTCCGTGTTCCCCTCACGGTAGCGTCCTTCCAGGGCTCGGTCAGCTCAGCTCAGCTCAGGGGAGGGGCCTTCAGATGCCTTATAATCCTCAGGTTTTCAAAGGAGTTTATGGAGATGATCCGAGTAGCTTGTTACAAATACTGATCCTTGCAGATCCTCGGGAAACCTTATGTTAAATAGTAGTTTGGTGAACGGTGATCTAGTTAGCACTAGATTCTGGTTCGGGAAGGGGGCGTTGCGAGGGCACACTTCGCGGGACACTGCCATGAATTTTATAGAAGGAAATGAGACCTGTAGAGGGCTGGGCACCAGGACAAAGCCTTACTAGTTGACAATAAAGTCAGGATTCAAACCCTGGTCTCCTGTGTCCGTTTCCTAGTTCCCTGCTCCAAAACCTAAAGCGGGAGCAAGAAGGGCAAGAGATACCCTGGGGTCCAGTTGCCACCTTGGCCCCCAGCCTTTCTCTGGCCACTCCCGCGGCCAGGTCCTGGACTCAGAGTCCCGCCCACCAAGTTGTACACGCTCCAACCCTGGGACAGTGCGCTTGCTAGACCACACCCCTGGACTTCGCGATAGCTCTGGAACCCAGGACACGTAGGTGACACGCCCCCTTTCGGTCTGGATGCACACTCCGCGGCCGGGTTCCCAAATGCCGGCTCCAAGAAGTCACCGCGAGCTGGAGTCGTGTCTCTGCCGTGACCTTCGGGAAGATCAGGGCCTGTAGGGAGCAAGCCCACACACGGCCAAGCACTTTCTCGTCCGTGGGCCTGCGTGAGGAGTGGGAGCGGCGTTCACAGCCTCTCCCACCGACCTCAGGGGATTCTCGGATGCTACTCAGTGGCGTTAGGAACCCTGGAGCTGGGCTACTGGGTTCGCCCGAGCCCTTTCTCAGCTGCACCGACCCCGGAAGCAGGGCATCCGAGAGAACCGTCCGCGAGCCACGCACGTCCGGGCGCCGAGCTCAGGGCCTTTTCTCCAGGCTGGCGGGCGGGCCGGGTAACCCCACAGGCAGGTATGCGCTAGAGATGGGGATCGGCTGGGGCCGCTGCCTGGGCTGCAACACCTTCGAGACACCGCCCTTCCCTCGCGCAGCCCCCCGTTGTGCAGAGGGGGAGATGGGCTTGGGGAGAGGCGACCTCGCCTGGGTCAGTGACGTTGCGGTGCTGGACTGAGAGGGAAGCTGTGCCCCTGACTTCAGGCCTCCGCAGCGCTCAGGCCGCCGAGACGCCTCTGGAGTCCGGACCTGGATTCATGTCTTGCCTGGGACAGACAGCTCCTTGCTGAGTGGCTTCGGGCAAGTCGCTGCCCCCTTTCCTTCCCTCCTTGTCTCTGAAGATGTGGCACCTAGCAGGGGCTCAATAAACATTTGTTTGGACCTTGGTCTGTGTGAAACGAAAGGGGACCACTGATTAAAAACCTTCAGTAAAATTTGTGATAACAAATACAAAATTTAAAAATTGGCAGTATTTTAGCTGGCAATTTATGCTGACATTTAGGAATGTGGGTTACATTGGGGGTGGGGTGGGGTGGCATTTCAGCTTCCAAATCAATGACAGTACAGGCAAAATGTCAAAAGCAAAACCTCCAACCAAAGGAAGCCTCCTCCCACCTTGTAATATTAAGAGCATGTAACATCCGGTCCCTCCTGTCTGGAGCTGGCTCCCAGGACTTGACATTGATGAACGCACTACTTGTCAACATTGGTGTTATTTCCCCCATTTTATGGACAAGGAAACAGACTCAGAAATAATGACCTTTTGGGGTCAAACCGATGTGTCCAACCCCAAGTCTGGGCCCTGGCCCCCCAGCAGCCCATTTATTAGCAGGGGCTCAGCCCACTTTGGCCAAAAACGTGAAGGAAACATCGCTGGCCAAGACCAGAAGTGAATAGGTGGGCGAGGGTCTACACTGGTGTCAGGAAGGCAGCAGAGCATGCCCTTTCTCAGGCAGCAGGTGGGGGGCAGTGGGTCCCTCGAGGCTCAGCTGCTGTCCTGGTTTTCCTCCCCTCTGCCAGGGTGGCAGCACGTCTGAAGACCAGAGTCTGTGACCTCAACCTCTGCCCATCCTGGGCCAGTGACCGTCTTGGCAGCTGACATCACAAGGAAGACTTGGGGACTTGGGAGTGCTCAGGAGAGCCTTCCCCGGTGACATGGAGCGTTGGGGTGGAATGCTGCGGGTCCTTCTGTCTGGCCCGGGGTGGAGGGGAGGAACTCGGGGCTGGGCCTTCAGCTCCTGGTGGCGCCATCTGCCTCGGGCTGGGTTGTTGAGTGCCACAGAGCTGGTCAACGAGTGGACAGCGGTCTTTGAGAAGGAGGGCATCCCTGAGGCCCGGGAATCCAGTGAGTACATCGTGGCTCATGTCCTTGGAGCCAAAACAGTTAAGTACAGTGTTGTTGGGGGGGGGGGGCCTTGGGGAAGAGACTTCCAGGCTTTTCTGCCCCCCTGAGAGTGCTGATCTGAGAGCGAGGCGATTTTTCTGGGTGGATGCCTTAGGCAAATACTTGTTCACTCATCCTGCAAACTGTTACAATGTGTGCCAGGCTGGGGGTTCAGAGATGATCGAGGTGGCCGGTGTTGGGCCCACGGGCATTGTTCACATGAGAAATCTGGGTCAGGGCCTCTGGGCCAGGGCAGCCAGACTCACATTCTCTGTGGGACAGTTTCAGAGCCTGAGCCCAGCACTACAGAGGCAGCCCCTGACCCCTGGGCAGCTACAGTGCATCCAGGAACTGAGTGGCCGCCGATTGCAAAGGTGAGTCCCCGTGAGCCAGACCTGAGGGCTCTGTGAGGAGCAGGGGTTCAGCTTCCCCCAGCCCCACCAAGTTCATGATCAGGGAGGAGGAAACTCTCCAACAATAGGGAGGTGCGTGATGAAGGAGTGATGAGAAGGGCATCAGGGTGATAAATAGGAAGCAGGTAGGGAGGGAAGGCCTTGGCCAGGAGTCCCAGGCACCAGAGACATGACCCTACCTTACACCTTTGGCCGCAAGTGTTACCCCTCAACCCAGGCATAGTCCTCTGGGTCCGGGCTCTGGCGCAGATGCTCACCCAGCCACCCCCTCTGCAGAATGCCTGTGCAGTACATCCTCGGTGAGTGGGACTTTCAGGGGCTCAGTCTGAAGATGGCGCCCCCAGTGTTCATCCCTCGGCCAGAGACGGAGGTAGGTGTGCCACCAGGGCTGCGGGATGGGGATGAGGGTGGGGTTCAGGGCACTTGTCCTGCCCTAGACTTCCTCCAGGGGGCGCTGGGGCCCCATGGCTGCTGTCTTTAAAGGCAGTGCCCTTCCAAACCCCGGGGCGCCCTGGCTGGCTGCGTAGATGAGGCCAAGAGGACCGAAGTCTCCTGCTGGCCTCCTTGACTGTCCTTATATCCCAAGCCATTGCCCCAGCCCCCAGGGCTGGCAGTGGCTCAGGGTACCCCAACTAGTGCTGTCTACCAAGGATTTAGCCTGTACCTGTCATTTCCTCAGGGGTGGTCCCTTGGGCCCCACAGCCTACCTCACCTATAGGAAACAAACCTCCTCCTCCTCAGGAGGTGCAGGCGAAGTGGGGAGGCCTGGTACAGCTGTGTGACCTCAAGCAGGTCTCTGCCCTCTCTGGGCCCAGATGATGAGAGGGTTGGGCCTCCAGACCAGGAAATCTGTGACTTGGTGGTCCTTTTGGATCTGCTCTCTGGTGAGGCAATCACCTCTGTCCCTCAAGTTACTAGGACTGGGGAGTGTGTGGCCCCAGCATGCTGTCCCTCAGCAAGGCGCCCTGGTTCTAGGAGAGATGGCTTCTATGGCCCTTCTTGGGCTTTCCTCTGACCTTGTAGGTGGCCAAGCTGGGAGCCAGCGCAGAGCAGGGGGTGAGGCTGGTTGGGGCCAGTGGGTAAGCCAGAGGTCACCAGGTTCTGAGAAAGCGGCATTTCTAGAGGGGCACCCCGGCACACAAACATTCCTGGGAAGCATCAGGCCTGGTCTCCCTGCTCTTCCAGGGACTCGGATCCCCTCCTCACTCTCCCAGCCTCTCTCCCCAAGCCAGGAAATCCTCGCACTCCGCCCAGCCCCACATCATGCGAGGCCAGGTCCTCACCTCACTGCCCCCTGTCAGGGCAGGGACAGTAGGGAATTCAAGACCTTGCTGAAGTCACAGGGCTGCTGAAGGGCAGTGGAGTGAGGTGGGGTGCAGGGAAGGAGGGGTAACATGGGGGCAGCACCCGGACACGCTGACTCCCAGGTCAGGGCCCCATATGTCATCTGGGACTGCCCCACCTGGGATTGGCTGAGCTGGGAAGAGATGTTAAGACCCAGAGTAGGAGGTGGCCTGTCGCCTGCAGGCTTTTGGGAGGTCACCCTGTGTCTCCCCCCAAGCATGTGACCCCTGACCAGGAGGCTGTTCACTAGTCCCCAAAGCTGCCAAGGGTCAGGGTAAGGGAGGGAAGCTAGTGACGACCTCTGAGTCACCTTAGAGTTGATCTGGCACCAGCCACGTGTTCCAGGGCTCTGAGCGTAGACTTCTGGCTCCTGTGTGGGCCCCCTTTCCTGGCTGGGGCTGGGCCAGGAGAGCAGTCCTCCTGCCACAGGAGTGGCGGGAGGGGGAGGCTGCGGCTGGGAGCCCCAGTCTTCACCTCACTGTGCAGATGTTTCTCAGAACTTGCTGGGTTCACCCCAATGCGAAGCCACACTGGGGGTACGTTACCAAGAACTCGAGAGGACGTGGCCTGTGGCAGGGAGAGGGGAGGATAAGTGCACGGGAGGGATCGTGCTGCATGGGCTCTGTGTCCACCGAAGGGCGGTTTCCGATCACAGGTGCAGGGGTCTGATACATGAAGTCGCAGGTGTGCAGCCTGCCCAGCTGGTTTTCCCTGGGGCGGGCGGGTGGCTTGGCTCTGGTCTGTGGCGTGTGCAGCGAGAAACCGGGGCTATGAGCGGAGCTGTCTCCACCAGCCTGGTGGGGGAGGCTCAGTGACTTGTCTGTGATTGGCTGGAGGGAGGCGGTGTCACCATCCTGGGGATGCCCTGAGAGGGATGTGATCCTAGCAGAGAGTGTGCGTGGCACTTGAGTCCCGCCGAGGCCTTGGGCCACCCTCTTGAGGGGGTGTGGAGTCTGCAGGAGGCAGCGGCTCCAGGTAGAGCTGACAGCTGCCTGCTCCCTGTGGCCTTCCCGCATGGCCCCTCTGCCCTCAACCCACTCTGTCCTCGGATTCTTCCCTTGTTCACCTGGAAAAGCTGCCTTGGGCCCGTGACCAGCTTGGCTTTCAGCCTCCCCCACGGAGCCACCAGCTTCACGCTGAGGGAGGCTCTTCACTGGATGAAGAAGAGAGTTTCTGGACTTCTTAGGGGTGGTCTCCACCCCACCCCACCCCCGGTGGTCCCACAGCCAAGGTGACCCTCCCGTGGCCTGGAGTGTAAGAGAGAGGCAGGGGGGCACTGGTGGCAGTGGGGACGCCGTTTCTCAGCTTCTCACCCTGCCCAGGGTGGCCACTCACAGATGTGGTGCTGTCTCTGAGGTTGGGGGTGTCTAGCAGGCAGCTGGCTGCTGTGGTTAGCTGAGGGGTCATTCTCCAGCCAGAGTAGGTCTGTCTGTGGCCAGGAAACCAAGAGAAGCTCGCAGCCCTGGCAAGTCTTAGCCGTCCCACCAGCTGCTCTGTACGTGGCCTCACCACTGAGACCGCAGGCTCTCCGCCGCAGCCCGAGGCTGCTTGCTCTGAGCCGGTCCCAGTGCTGGGGGTCCAGCTGGCTGCCAGCGCCTCAGGCCTCCGGGTGTGTTTGGTCCAGGGCCAGTGGTGGCAAGTGAGGGAAGCCCTCTCTGGCTGGCGCCGGGCCACCTTACCTGTAACAGCGCTTGTGTGGTGCAGAGGGGCTTGGAGCAGGGAAGGTGTGGCCCACAGGTGAAGCCCTGCACGCCATGGACTTGCTGTTCTGGGGACAAGTGAGCTTTGCTGCTGGGTTGGGGTGCCCAGCAGGAAGAAGTGCTTTTTGGGACTCAGGGTGGAGGGGCTTCTGCGGAGAGTAGGGCCTGACAGCTGGTGAGTTGGAGGTGCCTAAGGTCTGGGACTCAGAGCATAGCTTGCCACGGCCACGGAGCATTGCCCCACCCCTGGGAAGTGGCCAAGAGGCCCCTCTGTGGGCCAGGCCCTGCTGGTGGGGGTCACCCATCGATGCATTTGAGCTCTGGCCTTGCCGTCATGGAGCCTGCAGTCTGGTGGGAAAGGCAGAATCCGGTCTGGACCGTAGTCTCCCAGTGTGGAGGAGCCTCGGTATAGAGAGCCTGGCGGGGGCCGAGGGAGTCTTCCTGGGAGAGGTGGACCTTATTTCGGAGGAGGGAAGCACCCATCTGCTGGCCCCACCCCCCACCATTCTCTGAGCAGGCCTGCCCGAGAGCCCACGAGTCCCTCATTCGAAAGGATGCCTTTGGGAAGGGGCCACACCACCCTTTCCCTGCACCACGCCTGGGCCCCCCACTCGCTGCTGGCTAGAAACACTTGACCTTGGTCAGCAGCAGCCCCAACCCTTGCCTCCCCCTACCTGGGCTACTGTGCACAGTTCCTGCGGGGGGCATTTGGGCGAGTGAGGAAGCCCGGGACATCCCGGCCCTTCATAATTGACCACCATAAGCTGCAAGCCAGGCTCAAGGTGAGATCTTGACCCCAGGGCCTGAGTTTCCTCATGGACCAGTTGTGAGGACCTGACAGGTTAATACAGGGAAAGCTCTGGAAGCAGGGCCAGGCACAGAGGGAAGAGCCAGGGACCACCGAGACTGGTTCTCAGCATTGCCTCGAGCTGGGGATTACCGAACACTGACCGTGTGCCGACGCCGTGTAGTCCGCGAATGTCGGTTGGTTTGCTCCCCACCGCACCCCGACAAGGTGGGTTATCCTCAACAGTGCTTAAGTTCACAGGTGGGGAAACAGAGGCAGAGTGGCTGCCCATGGTCCCTGCAGTGTGGCTGCGCCCCCTCCTACGTTCACACAGAGGCTAATTATGCTGGGGTCTCCGTGCCAGGACCCCAGGGGCCAGGTTAGCATGAGCTCTGATCCAGCCTCCCTGTCCCACAGGAGCTGGTTGAGTGGGTGCTGGAGGAGGTGGCCCCGAGGCCCCGTGCGGCAGAAGCCCAGGGAGGCCCCCTCATCCTGGAGGTGGGCTGTGGATCGGGAGCCATCTCCCTCAGCCTGCTGAGCCGGCTCCCCCAGGTGAGTGTCCCCTGCATCCCTTCACCCCACCCTGGCTGGGTAGGCCGACTGGTACTCACCATCCCTACCCCAGCTGTCTTTGCTAGAAGCACTCGAGGGGACACTGCCAGATGTGGGAGGACAGGGCTACCCCCAGCCCACCATGGTCACAGCCTCTACCTCCGTCCCCTCCGTCTGGCCAGGCCCTGGCCCACAGAGGGAGAAGATGTGGGTTTTCCCCTCCTTTTCTGGCCGGTGGTTGGTTGGGGACTCTGGTCCCCAGGCCTGGCCTCGCCTAGCGCCTGCCTCCCATGTACCCTCCATGCGTTCTCCGAGCAGAGCAGAGCCATCGCCGTAGATAAGGGAGACGCCGCCGTCTGCCTGACCCGGGAGAACGCTCAGAGGTAGGTGGGCTGGGGGACCAGAGGGTCGGGGTGGCGGGAGTTGGACTCGGGCCTGACCTCAGCCCTTGGTCAGGTGACCAACCCACTGATATCCACTCCCAAGAAGGGTGAGGTGCCGGGGCAGCCTGGTGTGGCCCCCACCAGGGTACGAGTGGATGGGGGCGCCAGGTGTCTCGCAGTCCACGAATGGCGTGCGTGACCTCCCAGTCCTTGCAGCCAAGGGCAGGAGTCTGCCCTGAGCTTCCCCCGCTTCCCATCTCTCCAGGCTTCGTTTGCAGGACAGGATTCAGATCGTCCCCCTCGATGTGACCTTAGGTACCTTCCCAACCCATCTTCCTGGGGTGGAGACCTGGGCACAGGTGCTGCCAGGCGGATGAGGCGCTCTGCGGTGCTGGATGGAGGGCTTCGCAACATTTATCTCCCCCCATACACACATGTGCGCACGCACGGGCTCACACACACGCACTCACACACACATACCCGGGGGTCTCAGACCAGTCCTTGCTGAGGACAGACAAGTCCCTGTGGCCTCCTGCGCTGACTCAACTGGTGAGGGGACCAGCCCCAGGGCTTTCTTATCTTCCAAATCCCTTATAACTAACGTGTTATCTGGGGTTCGCTTGTTATCAAGGCCTAAGCACAAGGTTAAGAGAAGGCCCTTCTGGAGTGTCCCTCAGCCCCGCTGTGCCCAGGCCCAGCATGGCTTGGCCACGCTCTTTACCGAGTGTCTTGGCTTCTGGCTTCTGGCTTCTGGCAGGGGCCCTGGGCCCTCATGCGCCGGTCTGGCTGGTCAGGTCCAGAGGCAGGCCCCAGGTGTGGCTCCCCAGGGAGGGAGGGGGATGTGGTGGTGGGTGGAGCTACCGCTCTACCTCCCCTTCTTTGCTGTATGTTCCCTGGATGCAGAGGGGAGCTGGGAGCACCTTCTGCTCTGGGGCCCCCTGGACCTGATCGTCAGCAACCCTCCCTACGTCTTCCGCCAGGACATGGAGCAGCTGGCCCCTGAGATCCGAAGGTGCGGGGTGGGCTGGGACAGGGTCCAGGCCTTAGGTGGCCAAGTGGGATGGGTCTGCCCGTGAGGACCACACCTTGCTGGGGGGGGGGGTGCCGAAAGGGTGCTGGTGTTGGGAGAGAGCTCTCTCCGGAGCCCACAGACCTGCCTGCGTTTAGCTTCTGCCTTCCCACCTAAGACCACTAGATGACCACTGCACCTCCCCACGCCTTGGTTTCCGGCCTCTGAAAGAGGGTGGCCAAGTTTTGCGGGGCTGTGGGAGGACTCAGCAATGACGTGGCGCAGAGTATCAGACACGGGGCAGAACACACGGAAGGTGCTCAGACGGGCACATTGCTTTACAGGGGGCTGAGGCCAAGACATGGAAGGTGCCATGTCCAAGGTCATGTGGAGGCTTAGCAGGAAAGCTGGCACCAAACTTCACTCCAGCTTTGCACTGAGCCATCCTGTTCTCACAACGGGCTGAGCACCCCAGGTCACCCGAGCCCCCGACAGGGCAGCGGCAGTGTGGGGCAGGGCACTGGCTCCCCTTCCTGGGCCCTGGAGGGTGGTCAGGGCCAGCTCCAGGCCTCCCAGACCAGGAGCAGGAGCAGCCCGGTGGAGGGACACACTGAGGCATGGGGGCGCTGCCAGGTTGTGGGTTCCCTGGGCGCACGTGGCACTGCCTGGTGCACACTGCTCATGGGACAAAGGGGAGTTGGAGCTGCTGTCATTTGGGCCCCTCCCCTGGGTCCAGAGACTCTCAGCCCAGGGTGAGTTCAGGGGGCCACTTCGTGGAGGCTCTGCTCAGCTCCTCTGCACCTTCCAGACCCCCGTCCCTGACTCTCACCTCCCGCCACCTCCCCTTCAGCTATGAAGACCCGGCCGCCCTGGATGGCGGGGAAAAGGGCATGGACATCATTGAATGCGTCCTGGCCCTGGCCCCACGGCTCCTGAAGGACTCTGGGTACGGATGGGGTGCGTCCCCTCAGTCAGTCCCCCGGCAGCCTCTTCCCCTCCCAGGTGTCCTGGGCCTGCCCTGGCTGTTATCCTGCCCCCACACCTTCCAGCCTGGGCAACCCAAAAGTGCAGGTCTCGGTCCTGCCTGGCTGAGTTGGCCCATTTCTCCCCCATGCAGAAGCATCTTCTTAGAAGTGGACCCAAGACACCCAGAGCTCGTCAGCAGCTGGCTTCAGAGCCGGCCTGACCTGTCCCTCAACCTCGTGGCTGTGCGCAGGGACTTCTGTGGGAAGTGAGAGTCCACCCTCCCCCAGCCCTCCAGGCACACTGGTCCTTCCACAGGTCTGTCACAGCTCTGGCTGTGGGGACAGTGTGCTGTCCCCACTCCTGCTTACTCCCTGGGCCCGGGCAGTCACTGGCCCTTGTTCCTGTCTCCTCAGGCCCCGGTTCCTGCACATCCGGAGGTCTGGCGCCCAGGGTGGCTTCCCCGTGGACGTCCAGCCAGGGCCTCTGCCTGCCCGAGTGCCTAGATGACACTTCTTCCCAGAATGGTCCTTGGCAAGAGGGGGATGGGGCCTTCCAGAGCTCCAGACACTTGGGGCATTTCCTGTGACTCTGGGATTCCCCGTGCTCTGTGTTTCTAGGAGGCTTGGGGGAAGAAGGTAGCACAGGGTGTCCCTCCTGGGGCAGCAAAGAGCAAGGCCATCCACAGCCTGGCACGGGGGCTGAGCAGCCCCAGGTTCCCAGCCGGGCTCCGTCACGCTGGTGCAGCCATTGCGGGCTCTGGGCGTCTCTGTGAAACAGCTCTGGGGATATGGGGAGATTTGGCCGATAAAGTGTCAAGAGACTGGCCCTGGCTGGGGCGGCTCAGCTGGTTAGAGCATTGTCCCATACACCAAAAGGTGGTGGGTTTTGTCCGCAGTCAGGTGTGTGCAAGAGACAACTGATCAATGTTTCTCTCTCATATCCATGTTTCTCTCCCTCTCTTCCTCCCTCTCCCTCCCTCTAAAATCAATAAGCATGTCCTTGGGTGAGGGTAAAAAAATAAATACACAAAAACAAAGTGTCAAGAGACCAACAAAGAGACCACAGTTTTGTCACTGTGATTGATAGGTGCTCTGGCCCCAGCCCCCAGCAGTGCTGTGGGTAAGAGCGTCCTTCTGTCCATTGGCGTGGTGAGGGAGAGCGGTGTGGAGCGGGGGCACGTGGGGGCTCCTGGCCTGGGACGCTGGGGCCTTTATCCCAAGAGCCGGCTCAGCCCCACACCTCGCTGGGTGCCTGCCCGCACACTCCCCTGCAGAGGGGCCTCGGCTCAGGGCACAGGAGCCTCCTCTTGCTTCAGCTGGGGCATGGCTGCTGGCTTCCAGGGTGGCAGGGGGGGCGGAGGGAATGGGGATGAGGCTCCCGGCTGCACAATTTGGGGTCCCAAGTCCACATTCATTTAGCTGAGGGCTTGAGCCAGTGCGGAGTGAGCAGGGCTTGTGTTCGCTTTTTTATTCCCTAGTTTGAGCTGAGGCATCCCTTCCAAGAGGGTTGCAGCTAAACCATCCATCCCTGGCTGGGGCTGGAGAGTTTGAAAAGCCGACAGAGTGGGCACTGGTGTGACCTCTGCCCCAGCTCTGGTCTGTGTGGACCTGTGACTGCCAGGAGGCCTGCAGGCCCCTTCTGTCCAGTGACAGGGAACCTCCAGGTGACACAGGTGTGAGCCTGCCTTTGCCGGTTTCACAGGACCATGGCAGACCAGGCCGGCTCGTTCCACAAGACTCCCCCTCCCTCCCAAGAATTGTAAGGGCCTGGCCTGGTAGTGCAGTGGGCAGAGGCAGTCTGGCTGAGTGGGTAGCGTTCTCTGCTGGAGCCCTGATTTGGTTCAGGGGTCAGATCAGTTTCTCGGATTATGGTTCTGGGATTATGTTTTATGGTGGGACCTTGAGCAGCAACTTTTCCTGAGAAGCTGGCTCTTCTGGTTCCAGCACCAGAGCAAGGTGTCAGCTTCGGTTCGCTCTGCCAGCTAGGTGAGTGTGTGGCTGGCATCTGAGTGCACAGTCCCCGGGGCAGGGACTTTCCCAGAAGATGTGGCCGCCTGAGGCCCCATGGTGGGAGTGATCAAGTGGAGATGGGAAGTTAGGTCCCTCCCTTTGGGGAGTCTGTGTTGCTGGGGTCACATTTGGTTTGAGTGACTCCCCTACTGTGGCTGGGCGTCACTTTTGCCTCAGCACTACGGCCCCCAGGGCCCTGGTATGTGCTCCTCGCCCAGCCGCAGCTGCAGGGGCTCCCAGTTGGCCCTGGCTTCCCTTGGGGAAAAGCGAGGGACTCCACCTCACGCTGCTCCAGGGGGATCCTGTGGAGGGGGTACAATCAGAGCGAGGCTTTGGCCTTCTGAGCCCCTGTGCTCTCCGACCTTTGCCACAGGGTCCTCCCCAGCACTGCCTTTCCTCTCCTGCTGCCTGTGCCCTTGGCTCCCGCTGTCCCCAGCGGCATCCCCAGGCAGTTTCCCTGACCAGCAGCCCTGTGTCCCCTTGTCCCCCAGTCCGGGCCGCACATCAGCCAGTGCTGGCTTCCCTGACGCTCCCGTCCTCCCAGCTCAGGCCCATCACCGGGGGAAGGCCTTGGCCAGTGGGTAGGCGGGGCCCCCCAAGAGAGCATAATGGTGGAGAATGACAGTGTAGGGGCAGCTGGGGTCACTGAGGCAGGAGCTGCCCTTGGGGATAACATCCTTCCCAGAAAACAGCAAGGCTCCCCTCCCCTGGGAAAGGGGTCCAGGCCAAGTGGACCGGCAGGGTGGAACCTCAGGCCTGCAAGTTAATGGCTTGACAGAGCTTAAGACATTGAGCTCCCATGCCAGAGCCACACTGGCCTGGCTGCAGATCCTGGCATTTGCCTGCCACCAGGATGTGACTTTGGGCAGGTGCCTTCATCTCCCTCAGCCTTGGCTTGCAAGCCTGAGAAATGGGACAAACGCTGTATCTTACAGGGCGGCTGAGAGGAGCCTGTGGGATGCACTGGTCCTAGGGCACTGTGTTTCCGTTGGCTGCCGTGGAGGGCAGACAGGAAGGGTCCTGTAGCCTTGGGCACCTGTCTGGCTGGCAGGGACGAAGACATCTGAAAGGGAAGGGAGGCAAAGATTTCAGCCTTGGGCTCTTGGCTGCTCTCTGTCCTCCAGAGATGGAGCCTCCAGAGGCTGGTAGCCTGGCAGCCACGTCTCCCCCAGCACCCCCCTCCTCTCTTACCAGGGCCTGAGTGCCCCGAGGTCCAGGCCAGGGCAGCCAGTGGCTCCAGCCCAGGGAAGGCCAGGCTCACCTCCCCCCTCCTTCCTGGGACCAGGGCCAAAAATGAGCTATCTCCTCCATCATGTGTCCCAAAGCCCAGGAGGCCAGACAGCAGGAAGACGTGGGGCTGATGGTGGAGTCCAGGCCCCTGAGGTTTTGAGAGACATGCCTGCTGCCTGCCCAGGCTCCTTTAGCCAGAGCCGGGGCGTGGGCAGAGGGCGCAGGGGTCTGGTGGATGTACTCTGGGAGAACAGTTCCATCCCCCATCCTGACAGCTGAGGAAACTGAGACTTTGCATCACCGTGGATGCTTTTCCCAGCTGCCCACAGGTTTCTCCATAGGGCACAGCTAACTGCTTATTGAAATGTGCCCCCAACCCTTTTCCTGCTCTTCCGCTCTGGATCATTGACTTCCCAACCCCTGCCCTAAACCTGTGGCCCACTCCCCGTGGCTCTGTGTGGTACCAGTGTCCCGCAGGGCCCAGGTCTGAAGAGGTAGAGGGGCTGGCTATGGGAGGGGCCTGGGGACCCTGCCAAGGGCCTTCGGCACTCCGAGCGAGCTTCCAGCGGAACCAAGCACCCACTGCTGCCAGGCTCGGAGGGCTGCTCAGCCTCTGTAGGCCGGCGTGCATCCCTGTCCACCTGTGGACTCTGCTCCACTGCCCTGGCCTCCCGCCGCCCTGAGGAGCTTCAGTCCCTCCTAGTCATGCCCACTTCCTCTGCCCAGCCAGCATGTCCATCAGGAGTACCCTTGCCCACCATGGCCATCACAGTCACCCTCTCCTTCAAGTTCCAACACCAACTACCTCCTCTGGAGCATCCGCCCTGCCCTCTCTGTTCTCCCCGCCAGCCCCTAGCCGGACCTCCGGCCAGCATCAACGCATTCTGCTCCTTGCATCTGGAAACCTTTCTGCCGCCTCATCTCTCTGAGGCTCCGTGCGGATATGGCAGAACCCAAGCTCAGTAAATGTCCATCAGTAAGCTGGAGAGTATGCATTTTCTAGAGAGGAGCTGGAACTTTCCATGCGGCTCCCACCTAACCTGACAGCAGCTCGGACATATTCCGGTCAGCAGGCAGAGGAAGCCATTCGTGGCCTGGCCTCCACCCCACCCCCCCGCCCCGCCCGGCCGAGCAGCTGCTCAAGCTGAGCGATGGCCACTTCCAGGGATCAAGTGCACCTGATCTCTGCACCATGGCCCCGCCAGAAGTACAGGCTGTCCTTGGCGCCGGCAGGGGCAGGCACAAGGTTTCCTGGAGCTCTGGGCCCCAGCCAGCCCCCAGCCAGCCCCCAGCCAGCGTTGTGTTGGCCAGAGTCATGGCCTGATCACCGCTCATGACCCCTCAGTCCTGGACGAGCCCTCTGGATGGGGCTTGGGACCAGCAAAGCAACCCAACTGCTCCTGTGGTAGGAAGAATGATGGCCCCAAAGAGGCCCACATTCTCACCCCGCAAACCTGCGAATGTCTCGCCTTCCAAGGCAAAAGGACTTTGAGACAGGGAGCTTGCCCTGGGTAGTCTGGGTGGCTCCACGCAATCCCAAGGGTCCTTATGAGAAGGAGGCCACCCGTCACATCAGAGGGGAGGGGCTAAGGGATGTAGATGGTCTCCTGGGGCTGGAAGAGATGAGAGGGGCTCTCCCCAGAGCTTTGGAAAGAGTGCAGCCCTGCCCACACCTAGACTCTTGCCCAACAGAACATCGGGTGTGCCGGTATTTCACAGAGAGATACTGTGTGTGCTAATGTTTGTGTCCCTCGGGTTCTTGGTGTAGGTAGCCTCTGCCACTCCCAGGAAGCCTGCCCTGGCTGCTCCACCCCTACATGTCCTGGAGGATCCCCACACCTCTTCTCACCCAGGGGAGTGTGTCCCAGCATGTAAGTCTGGGCCACATGCTCCTGGAAAGTCTCGAGAGTCCACGACCCTGTCCTGGCTCTGGTGTGGACCTTCCAGCTTCTCAGTCCCTGGTCCTAGGGCATGGAAGAAGTCCCCTTGCAGAGGACAGGGACTAGGGGCTTCCCTGGGGCCTCTGATGGCCTCTCCCGGGGAAGGAGGACCAGGGAAACCTGTGCCCCTGAAAGCCTGGGCTTGCTGTAGTTCTGGCACCTTTGTTTCTGGGAACTCACTGTGCTTTGGAAAGAGAAAGGAGAAGCAAAGCCCTAGGGCCCCAGCACCATCACCCGCCCCTTCCTGTCCTCTTCCGCTGAGTCATAGCCAAGGGCTCAGCACCTCGGCCTCCTCTTGGGCGGGGTGGAATCCAGGGTCATGTGAGGACAACAGCCTCTGGGACAAGTCCTCTTATCCTATCAGCACCCTCTGTGTGTGGGGGGGGGTTTGGTTTCTAAGAGCTGAGGCCACCTCCCCAGCTTGAAGGAGGGGTGACTGAGGTCCTCTGTCCTGTCTCTGCTTTCATCCCTAGGCCCTCCCTTACCCATAAGCACTGAGCACTGACTGTAAGCCGGGCCCAGCAAGGGGCTGACTCCGGTGGGGCCTGGTCCTTGAGGGACTCGTGGACTTGGATGTGGACCCCTGCGGACAGGCCCCCGAGGAGCGGCTGGGATTTTAGGCTTGGTCCTCACTCCCACCTATTGCTCACCCCCCTACTAAACATAAAATTGACCCTGAAACGGTGGGAGCCATGCCCAGGCCAGCCTTGCTCTTCAGGGTCTGTCAGTCCCTGAGTCGCCCTGGAGCTGGCAGGGAACATGGCGCTGCTGCCAGTGTCACCACCTGCCCCCACCCCGCTGCTTTCCTGAGGGCCCAGCAAGGCCCTGTGTGCCCTCCGATGGTGGAGGAGCCCTCGGCGTCTACCGTTCCGGGATGTGTCTGTTCCTGCACACCCTGAGCACCCCAGCGGTTGCCTGGGCCCATCTGTGCCTGTGCTCGGTGGGGTGAAGCTGGGGCCGGACGAGGGGGTGAGAACCCGAAGGTCAGTTGGGTGCTGCTCTCTCACAAAAAGGCCCAAAACAGTTCTCCGCTCCAAGAGCGCTTCCCTCGCACTTGTTCTCGGGGGGCAGAGAGGCTGCCTTTGCCCCATGAGGCTCTGAGCCTGTTGCTAGCTGGCTGTCGCCCCCGCTCCACCACCCCTGACTGTCCAGGGCTGCCGCTGCATCCCAGGGAATGGTCACAGCCAGCCCACCCTCTGGAACCGCCAGCTTGTGTGCGGCTGGGTCAGCTCCAGGTGGGGCTGGGGGACATCGGGACCTCGCCTGTGCACTTGGCTTGGGGAACATGGAGAACGTTTGGTGGGTTCCAGGGGGCAGGAGGTAAAATTCAACCAGGAGGCAGGCGGCTTGCAGCTCCCTGCGGCTCACACCCTCCTCCTCTGGTTGCGCAGGCCTGGGGCTCTAAGGAAGCCGGCGCTGTGGCTCCTCTCCCTCCGATGCCACACAGTGTGGGTTGTCATCGATCGTACCAGGAGGTGTCCTAGGTGGTTCTCGCTGGACCGGGAAAGGTGTTAATGTGTGTGGTTTATCAGCACCGGCTGCTTTCTTCGTGTTGCTTAGATCGGCGGTTCTTTGCTTCTTTTGGAATTTCTACACTGAACTTTTACCACAAAAAATGAGGACTCGTTTGTCTGTTCCTTTCTAATGCGTACAGCTCTTACTTATTTTCCTTGTCTTAGAGCTTGGCTAAGGCCTTCAATATAGTGTTTGGAAAGCGGTGATGTCTAGAGTGTTTGTAGCCTGCATCCTGTGTGTGGGGGGCTGTCTCTCTACAAGTCCCGGGGTTGATTTTGGATTGATAGCCTTTCTCTGAGTTGAGGATGGCTCAGTCAATCCTGGCTGACTCAGAGAGTCTTCTTTGTTTATTTTAGAAGCATGTTTACTTGCATCATTCATGCAAAAACCTTGACTGAGTATTTGCTGATTGCCACGCCGGCTCTCGGGTACTAGAGTGCGAAGGAGACACTGACCCAGAAGTGGCCCCTCAGCAGCTCCTGGCCTTGTGGAGGAGACAGGTGAGTGAACAGGCCCTTCTGCTTGGGTCACGTGGCCTGCCTGCCTTGGCATTTTGCCAGGCACTGGGCTTGGGCAGTGTTCAGATAAGGCCCCGCTCACATGGAACCTAAGCAGCTCACCTCCCCTTCCCCTCAAGTTCCCACACTGCAGCTGTGACGCTTAGCTGGACTCGCTCTGCTGCAGGGGCCAGCTTGGTAAGTGACCGGAAGGGCCAGGGAGCTCACCCACTGGAGCAGCCCTAAGCCGGTGGAGGGTGGGAGGTGGTGGACGCACACCCAGCTTCCTCGCTCCTTTGGTGGGATGACCCTGAGGTATGTTCTTTGCACCATCTCTCAATGAAGACTGAGCGTCAGTCGCCTGCAGAGGGAACCTGCTCATCAACAGGCCTGCTTTGGCTGCGTTTCCTTCCCTGTCTCACTTTCCCTGTCCTCTGCGGAAGGCCCTGAGATTTTACACAACTTGCAAGCCAATGAGTGAACCTGCCCTATTCCCAAGGATACTGCAGAAGACGCAAGACCGCAGGCTCAGAAACAAAGATCCGTTTACTATTCACAGTTGCAGCAGTAGACAGAGGATTAGCACTTTCTTGCACCACTTCCCCCACACCTCAGTTCCCACAGGGTGCCTCGGTAAGGGCCAGAGGATGCTTGCACACGCAGAGGGCTGCATTGCTGGAGAGGAACTGTGACCTCAAGGCGCCCAGACCTTTTATAATGGGCTACAAGCAACCCTGCCCAAGCTTTACCCCAGAGGGAGATACCATCCTTATTACATTGGAAGGAAACAAATCTGCCCTTTTCCCAGGAGGGAGTAGTTATCTCTATCTTCTGAGGCTGTTCACCGTAATAATCACCCTTAAAATGATGGTTTGAAGTAGGGCAATCAGTGCCTCTCCTGGGGAGTGAACGGAAGGGGGAGAGAACTGTGGGGAGAATTGTTTCGGCCTCACCTCCCAAATAAGCTATTTGTATTTGGATCCTTGTCTCAGAGCCTGCTTCTGGGGGAACCCTCCCCCCCACCCCCGAGACGGGGAGATGACACTCGGTGGGTTTCCGATGGGGCTCTCCTTTCCCCAGACCTGCCCTGCAAAGGGTGCAGGTGAGGCTCTTGAAGGAAGAGAGGCTTCCTCCCCCAGGGGCAGCACGGATGGGATGCCTAGGGAGGCCCTCTACAGCGGCGCTCCCCAGCCTCTTTGGCTCCAGGGACGGTTTCGTGGAAGACAATTTCTCCATGGACTGGGCGGGGGGCGGGGGTGATGGTTTCGGGATGATTCAAGCGCTTTACAGTCAAGCTCACTTCCTGCTGTGGGGCCCGGTTCCTAACAGGCCTGGAGTTTGGGGACCCCCGCTCTAAAGGACTTGGGGTTTCATCCATCACGGTCTAATATTTCATCCACCTAGAACTGGTGGTGGTTTCCTGTGTGAGGAAGACAGTGAACTGTATTTTGTTTCCAATTATTCCAGGACCGTTTACTGGAAATCGCGCCTGGTCTGTCAGCGCCCTTCGGCTCTGCCTGGGCCTGTTATTTAGAATGAACCTCAGACGCACAAACAATCAATTCACAGAAAACGGGCTAAAGAACACTCGGGTATCAGCGTCAGCGTCATCAGGGACGTGACATGCAGCGCTGGCACGGTGCACGAGACAGCCCCAAACACTCCTGATGACATCATCCTGGCCTCAGGGACGCTCAGGGAGCTTGCGAACTGGCCCCCGCTCCCAGAGTGCTGGCGTGTGAATTGGGAAGGCTTACTTCCAGAAAAACACTTTACAGTTAGTAAATAAAGTTAACACAAAGCTTCAACAAATTAAATAAAGCCTTAGTTTCAAATCTTTTTCATTTAAGTCTTGACATTATTGTAACTTAGGGTTCGTATGTTGCCTTTTTAATTTTACTAATTTTGACTCTTTTAACAGTAAGTTTTTGAAATACATTTTCGATACTTTCAAATTTTTAATATTTTAAATTAGATTTAATTTATGTAGCATTTTATTTTAACCACATGATCAATAGTTTGACTGGAATAAAAGCAACAGTAGAAAATGTTACAGGACAAGTACATAATACCGTCTGAATTAGGCACATCTTCCTCTTCCTCCCCAACATTGCTGCACACCTGGGCATAAGCAATAATCATTAAATTCAGTAACTTTTGATATTTGACTCTCTCATATTTTTATATGACTTTTGGACACAAACATCACAGGTTTACAGAAATTTATTGTTCTGGAAGTTTACTTGCTGAGGAGGAGGACAGCACATATTTCTTAGCAGTTTGTAGCTTGAGTTTTGTGATTTTTAAATACTTCGATCCTGCGACATGGGCCTCCCTCTGTCCTCCTGCCTGGGGCCCTGCCAACACTAGAGTCTGTGCTTCACTCAGCAGGCAAAGCAGGTGTGTCCACAGGCACTTCTTGCTCTTTGGCAAGGGCCAGAGGAGAAGTGGGGCTCGAGTCCGTGTGGACTCAGGATGGGACCAGGGAGGAGGCCCCGAGGAGAAGGGAGAGGCACCAGATGTATCCATTTACTCTGCCCCCGGCTCTCCCCACTTTACAGAGGGCACGCAGAGAGGACTGGTGATGGGCTCAGGTCACACCGGCAGTGGCCTGGCTCTGGAGCCACCTGTAGCAGGGCCTCGGTGTCCCTGCAAACCCTGCGGATGCCAATGGCCGCTACGTCCACTCGGGGTAGATGGGCTCCAGGTCCCGCTGCCCCAATGGCAGGTTCCTTCTGGCCAAGGCTAGCCTGACCTGCTGCAGGTCCCAGGGCCTCTGGGTGGATGGCACAGTATTCCCACCCTCTGCAGGGGCCATGGGGGCCCTGAGAACCAGCACTGCATGGCTCAGTGATGAGCTATGTCTTTGGGGTACCCTCGGCCCACCCCCTGTCATTCACTGGGGTCAAAGGACCTCTCTGTCCCAGCCCTGCCTCACAGTCCCCACCGAGCAGTCTCAGCCCTTTCCAACTCCAGGACTGGTCCCTGGAGGATGGGCAGGGGGCCCCCTCCCTGTGACGTGCTGGGGGTGGATGGGAAGTGGCCAACAGCTGTGCTCAGTGACAGCCTAGGACCTCAGGGACCCGAGGGCCTCGGTGACCTGAGGGCCTGAGGGCAGAGCCAAGGCCCTGCCCTCCCCTCGGTCCAGCCTGGGCCAAGGAGGCTTCTCCATTCTTTGCAAGGCAAACAGGTCCTTGGCTGCCCCAAGGCCACGCAGCCAGAGAGGGAGCCCCTTTCTTCCCTCCAGGCCCATCCAGACCACCCCGTCCCCTCTGCCAGTGCTGACCCTGGGACCTTCTGAGGGGAAACTGCTCAGGGCTGCTCCTTCGAAGAGGCGCTGGGCCCCAACCCAGCCCCAGGCTGAGGTCACACCCCTCGCAGCCATCCTGGGGGCTGCAGCTTCTCCTTTCCATTATCCAGATGGGGAAACTGAGGCCCCCCAGGCCAGATGCAGGCTCCGGGATGCACAGACACACCCTGGTGGTGGGACCACTCTCGGTGGCCTGATGCTGAAGCTGAGGAAAGGACTGCCCGTCCGCTGCCATCGGTGAGCAGGGATGGCCCTGCTGACCCCAGCTGGCCCTGCCTCCTGCTCTCCTGCTCTCCCCGAGCCCTTCACTGGTCTGGGAGATAAACTTGCGCTTAACTTCCCACTTCCACCTGTGTGCCCACGCACACACACTGCCTCTCCCCACGCACACAAGCCGCCTATTTTCCCTACTGTGTCTGGCTATGCACTCTGTGCCCTGCTTCTGCTGGATGCTGGGGACCACAGAACCTGTGCCAGGCCGGGGCCTGTGCTGGCAGACCCTTAGAGGGGCCCAGCATACTCGCTGCCAAGATGGGGTTGTCCAAGGAGGCACCTGAAGTCAAGGAGGGCTTCCCAGAGGTAGGGACACAAGCTGAGGCCTTAGCACCCCTTCCCCCTTAACTAGGTCATTGCTCATCCTCTGAGCCTCTCTCCCTAGAGTAGCCAGCAAGTTCCAAGAAGCGTCCCCTCTCCCTGCGGTACTAATTCCAAGAACTTCGGCTCCTGGCAGCCTTTGCTCAGGGTTCTTTCCTAGAACCGAGGCCCCGCCCCGCCTGGGCTACTGGGGTCTCAGTGGGCAGCTGGTGGAGGTAGTGGAGGAGGGGTATCCTGGGAGGACCGTCTAGGGAACAGCTGCTGGGAGGATGGCCCAGGTCATCAGTCAGGAGGGGGTGGCCGCATCAGGTAGGGGACAGATCAGTGTATGGGAAGGCACTTTGTTGACTCCCAGTCAGCCCTGGGGGCAGGCCCAGTGGGTTCAGCTCAGACCCTCCCCACTTGGGCCCAGAACTTCAGCCAGCTTGCTGCAGGCTACCCTGCATCTCTCCCTGCTCCAGCCCCCAGCGTGGTACCCCAGGGTCCCGTCCCATACGCTAACGGCACAGGCCTTCTTCAGATAACCTCCAGAGGGGCAGTCCCTCCAGAGGGGGACAGGAGTGACAGACTCTGAGCAGGGAAGTGGGGGCATGACAGTCAGTCTCGGGGCCCTTGGAAGGACCTGACACCTGTATTATTAATCTTGTGAGACTTTATACTGCCTGGTCAGGACACAGGAAGTCACCCCACCCCACACCCCGGCAAGCCAAGTTGGGTTGGTGGGGTCAGAGGTGATGGGTCCTGATTCATGGGCAAGGACAGGGTCCAACTTCCCTCAAGGTCATGGGCCTCCCCCTCTGGGGCGTGCCCTCCACCCCCACCACATCTGAGCTGGCACCATGCCTGCCCACTCGCCTGAGACCTGCCAGATCAGGTTGAGCAACCAGTTCCTGAGAAGTGTTGAAGGCTGTTTGGTTTAAAATTAACTCCCCCGCTTCCCCCGCCCCTGCCTCCTCGGAGTTCTTGGAAGAGGCACCCTGCTCTTTTTTCCTGGGAAGAGGCCTCCAGCCACAGCTGCTTCGATTCTAGTGAAAACACCTCACCCTGGGTGGGGGCGGGTGGCCACACCACACCTTCTCCGTCCCGTGCAAGGCTCAGGGATCTCCCGGAGCCTAGAAGTCCCCAATCACCCGCTGAGACCCAGAGGAGAAAGGGGTGCTACTGCCCCCAAAGCACACACCCCCTCAGGCACCCTCTGGCTTAAGGGAAGAGGTCAGGAGCTACAGAGAGCAGCCTGGGCACCCTAGGGCAGGGAGAGAGGGGGCCAACGGCAGTGACGGCAAAGCCAGGACTTGGTACTATGTTGAGCCTTATATGGCTTAGGGAGATGAAGCCGCCTGCCCAGGTCACCCACCTTTGCCTGCTTAACCTCTATCTGCCTCCAAGATGCCTGGATGGCAACACTGAGCTGACGAGGGTCGCAGGGCCGACCCCACAGCCATGACAGTGGGGGAAGGGTGCTCTCTGTCAGGAAGCTGCCCCTCAAATCTTACCCACACCCTTATATCCTATGCCCTGGATAAGCCTCCTTGGGCCTCACCTTCCTGGGGCTTTGGAGAAAAGGGTTCCTGAGAACCCGCCCTTCGCCATGGCCCTCCACCTGAAGGGGCTGAGAAACCACAGGGATGTGTGCCGAATGCACGCACTGAGTGTTGGTGCTCACAAGGGGGACGGGCAGCTGTGAAGTGCTCCTTCGGAGGAAGGAGCTTTGGCTCAGTCCAGACTTTGAAATCTTTGCCTCTGACAGTGCAGGAGCCCAGCTCTGGTGACAGGAACGGCCCCGTGTGGCTCATCGGTGCTGGGTGCAGAGAAAGTCCCTGGGACAGGGCTCTGCCTGGGGCACATCGGCTGGGTGTCCCTCTCCCTCCAGCCTCACCGTCAGAGTGTGGGTCTCACCTGTGGGGACCGCCTGGCACAGCGGCCCTTAGAGGCTGCCTCTTGTGCTCTGGGCCCTGCCTGCTTCAACTAGACCCGGTCCATGGAAGCAGATGTCTTTCCACTGAGCATCAGGCTTTGGCTACATCAAAAAGGCCTGCTGAGAGACCTGCATCAGCTTCCACTCACTCCCTGCCCCCAAAGCCAGGCCCACCCCTTTCCAACCCACCCATGGCATGGGCTCCACCACAGCCTCCGTCAGACAGATGGGGAAACGGAGGCGTCAAGAGCTGTTAACTATTTGCCTGAGGTCCTACAGAGAGTTTGGAAGGGCTGAGCTTTGAACCATGCCTGTGTTCTTCCTCCTCACTTGGCTGGTTCACCTCCGCAAAGACACCCCCAGGGGACTTTCAGGGGAAGCACGGAGTGTGGGTGTGTGCTTGAGAGAGAGGGAGACTTCACAAGAAGCCAAAGAATGCCTGTTTTTAATCTGTTATGGAAGGTATGTTTTGTCCTCCCTGGGCCAGAGAGACCTGGGAAAACTCGAACTCCAGGGCTTTCCCAGGATGCAGTGAGGTACCTAAAGCAGATGTGAGTAAAGGTTGGGGAAGTTAGGGAAGGCTTCTTAGAAAAGGAGCATTGGAATTGGGCTTTGACAGGTGAGTAAGAGTTTGCCGTGGCAGAACTGAGGAAGGAGGACATTCCAGGATGAGTGACAGCCTGGTAGACTCCTTGGGGGTGGGGAGCAGAATGAAATGGCTTGGAAATTTCAAGTTTGGAAAGCTGAATCCTGGACCCTGGGGTATGGCCCGGGCAGATACGTCAGAAGCCCGCGAACAGTGCTCAGTGGGACGGAAGTGCCAGGTCGGGTTTATGAGCACCGCACCTCGGAACTGGTGGTCCGGGCTGGCGAGGAGGCCGTCAGGAGGGTCCAGCCAGAGGACTGGGAGGGGATAAGGGTAGGTCTGGGCAAGACAGCCTTGGGGGCAGGGGGAGGGGCCAGGGGCAAGGTGAGTGGACTTGGAGATCAGCAGGCCGGGAGCGAGCGTGGGGGCTGTCTCTAAGATGAGAAAAGGGTGGGGGTGTGTCTCAGGGCAGTGAAGAGTCCAGGTCTGGACACTAGGAGCCTGCGTGGCCACGAACCAGGCTGTTCACACTGCCAGGCAGCAGGCGGTAGACTCCAGTTCAAGGGCTTCAGGGTGTGGGGACAGGCTCTCTGGCCTGGGATTTGAACCCCCTATGCCAGCTTCCTCTTCAGTTGACTATAGATAAGCTACTTTGCCTCTGTGGGTCTCAGGCTTGCATCTTTGAAATGGAACAGACCTGGAGGCACCTGCCCAGCTCCCCTCCCTCACCTGTAACTCACCTTTGAGGGTACAGGCCCCTGAGGGATGGGCAAGTAACCGGCCTGAGGGAGACCCTGAGCAAAGGTAGCAGATGGCCTAGTCTGTCCTGGAGCTGGAAAAGAAGTTGCTACAGGATTGGGCTGGACTTGCCTTCACGCCGATCCACACAGAGACCAAAACCAAAGGATCTATTCGCCAGGGCTAGAACCCAAGGCTATGGGTGGCAAATGATGCCAGAGGGTGGAGGGCTGGACTTGGAGGATGGTGGCAGAGCTGATGGGGTCACGGGGCTGCTGAGAGGCCCAGAGAGTTCCAGCCCAGCTCCCCTGCAGCCCCAATGGGGACCTTGGGGGACACCAACCACTTTCCCATCCACCTCTCAAATGGGATTAAACACATGGACAAGGAATAGATACAATGGCAGCTGTAGCAGCTGCTGCATTGAACCTTGTCAGGCTTTCCTGAGCATCACCCCATGCGGGGCCCCCATGTCCCCTCACACTCCCTGTTTCACGGCCAAGGAACCATCTGCATTGAGTGCGTTGGAGGGAAACTTCCCAGAACCAAGTGCACAGCCCTCGGTGCAGACTGGAGGGGCGGCTGGAGTAAAACCAAGTGTGGGGATGTGTTAGAAAGACAAAGCCTCCAGGGGCCTCCTCTCTCTCCACTCTTGGACACAGGAGCCCTAACCTGCTGCCCCAGGCTGTTGGATGGACCTGTTGGGCAGCCAGCTGTGGGGCCAGCTGAAGCTGGGGATGGGCCCCGCACCAGGCAGTCAGGGGTTGGGGGAAGGACACACTCCCAAGGAGAGGTGATTGGATTTCTGGCAAAGCTCAGTCCTGCTTTCCAATGAACCTGGCCCAACAGGTTGGTGTGCAAAGGGCTGCCCAGCCCCAAAGGGTCCCTTCTCCTGGAGGAGGGGGCCTCTGGGGACTCCCCGGGATCCTTCTGCCTTCTTCCAGGCCCATGTCAGGCCCTTGCCACTCCACCTCCCTGTTCATGGCTGTGCAGGGCTAGAGGCTTCCCCTGAGACTGCAGCCCACCCATCCATGCCCCCAGCCCCCTTCAGACCTGCAAGGCTTGCTCAGCTGGCAGATGAACAGTCAGGCCTCAGTGCAGGGCTCAGTGATTCGGGGGTGTTGGAGCACTTGATGATTGTGGTGGTGAAATGTCCCAGCAAGAGCTCTCACTGGCTTGGATGGCCACATGGCACCTCTGTCCCCAAAGTTGCTCCAGAGGAGTGTTGAGTCCAGAGAGGCATAGCACCCAGGACCGAGCTCCAACTCCCCAGGGCCTGGCAGAATCCTCCAGGACCCAGCCCCCAGCTCTAGCCCTTGATCCCTCCTCCAGGAAGCCCTCCTGAATTGCCCTACCCCTTCTGCATGCCCTCCGCACCTCCTGAGCGCCAGGGTTTTGGCTTACTAGCCCCTGGAAGGCAGAGCTTTCAAGTCAGAGTTTGAACCTTGGCTCTGCCCCTCACAAGCTGTGTGACCCTAAAAGAGCCACCAACTTTCTGTGAGTCTTCCCTCTTCAGCTGTAAATGGGGACAACCTCCGCTGGTGTGCAAGTCAGCAGTGAGAGCTCAGTGGGGCGTGGACCCAGCCCAGGGTCACCAAGCTGCAGCGTCCACCTTCTCCCACTTCCACCACACTGCATCCGGCCATCGCTCATACAAGGGGGGCCCAAAAGAGCCCAGAATTTCATTGTAAGAAATCGTGTATTTATTTTACATGTTTAAACTTCAGTCACCTTCCACGTACTTCCCATTTGATGCAATACTTTTACATCTCTCGGAACAGTTTTTGAACTCGTCAATTTTGATGCCTTTAGTGCTTCTGCCATTTTTTGTTTCACCTCTTCCACATGAACGAATGTTTCCCTTTGAGAACTTTTTTCATCTAGGGAAACAAAAAAAAGTAGCTCCAGGAAAGACTGGGTGAATAGGGAGGATGGGGCTTGGGGATCTGGTGGATTTTGGTCAAAAACTTCAGGACACTCAACACAATGTGGGCAGGTGTGCTCATAAGTCACCCATCATGAAATGGACAAACATGTTGAAAGAGTCTTCAAAAAAAATTAACTGAAGCCAAGCCCAGCCTCTCACAACAATGCCAGGTGGCACACTGATGCAGATGGGTTCCAAGAACACTCACCCAGTGGGGGAAGCCTGTACTACAAGGGGCCTGCCCTGCAGAAGATAATTCTGGGTTTTCTTGGGTCCCCGCTCATACCTCTCAGCCTCCTTTGGTGTCCTGCACCCAGGTCCCCTCGGGGCCACCCCCAGCCAGCTGACAGGTCTGCCCCTTAGGAATGGGCATCGGATCAGAGCATTTCCCTGCTAAACACTCAAGAGATGCTTGGCCGCACCGTGTTCCACCTCTGCCCTGGGCAGCCATTCCTTCTCCTCGCTCCTATCGTACCAGGTGTGGACCTGCTCAGGGCCATTGCACTGGCAGCTCCTGCCACCTGGGATGTCCTCGCCCTAAGTTGTCGCATAGTGAGCTCCTGCTCTTTGCTCGGGTGTCCAGACTCGGGGCCACCCTGCTCCAGAGCTTTCCCCGAGCCTCTCATCTGCAGCAGCGTCCCTACACCCAAAGCCACTCTGCCCCATCCTCTGCTTTGCTTTCTTTACTCTCAAAACTTGTCCTGAAAGCCCAGTAATTCACTTGTCTGTGTCCCCAGGGCCTAGGTGGAGTCTGGCCCAGTTCATACCCAAGGAGCGTGTGAGCTGGTGAAGGACTTAGTCGATGAAGGGTCTCCATCAGTCACCGTTAGTGCCGGTGTGCTGGGCCCAGGGCACCTACCAGGTATTTCTCCCAGGTCTTTCTCCCTGGCCAGTGCTGGCAGGGCGTGCCCCTCTTACTAGCTCAGGACCACCCAGGGGTGACTGCGCTGACCAGAGGGATTTTCCGCATCTGTTAAACTGGGTCTCTGTCTTGGGTCTGGGACCCGAGGACACAGCTTCCACAGTGCCTGTTCTCAGCATCACTCACGTCACCGAGAGGGAAACATGAAAATAAGATTAAAGTATAGAATTACTGGGGTTCAGAAGTAGCTGGCAGCTCCTCCCCAGGCAAGAGCTGGACCCTGGCTTGAGCTGAGGCAAGGGTGAGGGGGATGGGACCCTGCTGGTCAGGACAGTGGCTGCAGAGACCTTAGCAAGGAGGGACTTGGGGATACAACCAGCATCCAAGCGCAACTTGCCTGAAAGCGGCCAGTCCTCGCCATCTCACGCAGCAGTCCGGGGGCAGATGGGCAATTGAGACCCCTCAAGGATAGCTCTGCTCTGCGCCTCGCTTCCTCAGCCAGTCCCTTGCCCCTCTGGGCCTCAGTTTCCTTATTTGCGAAGGATGGGTACCAGTCAGACCCACTCCCAGGGGTGTGCTGAGCACTGCAGGATGTGTGAAGCCCTGTCCGCTGCCAGCACCCGCGGACACACTGAGGTGTCTCCTCTCCGTTGGCAGCGAAGTCCCTGGGCTCCCCCTGGTCACAGCAGCTTTCTGTCCAGGCCACTGCACCAGGTGGGGAACAGCCTCCCCTTTGGCCACTGCTACCCGCCCACCAGGTGACCCAGATCTGGTGGTAGAGTCCACAGAGGGGTCACCACAGACATTTTGGGAGTCACAAAGGCACTAAGATGCAGGCTGAAGCAATAAGGCACTTCATACACCCCCGGCAGGGCCATGGGGACCTGGCGGAGGCGTGCTCTCAGGCCCTGGAGCCAGCAGCAGAGGAGGCACCAGACTGGGTGCCCAGGCCCCACTCCCAGGAAAGAGCCTGCCCCTGCCCCCGCTCACCATCACCCAGGGTCAGCTCCACTCTCTGCCCCCAAGGTCCTGGGCCTCCACGGTTCTTGCTTTTTATCCTTTCCTGCCTCCCTGTCGCTCCTCACACCTTCCTGCTCTCAATCAGCCAGCACGGGCCTCCTCGGCTCTGCAACTTCTAATTGTCTAAAGGCCGAGAAAAAGAGGTGGCGAGCACTGTCTATAAAATAAGGGTCGGACGACTGAACGAGGTTCAAAGCTTTCCTGAGACGTGTCCGAGCGAAGGGGCAGAACACCGCAAGCCCCAGTGGGACGGCAGGTGCCGAAGCGCCCCGAAGTCAGAGCGCCAGACGAGGGCTTGCTTCCAGTCTACCTGCTCTTCTCCCCACTTTCGGTGTGCGGGACTCCGAGTGAAGGAGAGGGTCCCCCAACACCACCTGCCCCAACCTGAGGCCAGACCTGCCTGCCAGCTTGCGGGCCACTATCCTCAACCCAACAGACCTGCCCCACTGTGCAGAATGACCCTTCCGCAGGCCTCCTGGTGGTCGGGCGTAGGAGCTTCCCGGTCACACCCTGGCGCCTCTGCACCGACTGTACCTTCTCCCCGGGATGACTGGCCAAGCCTTCCCTGACCATTGGCCTCATCACCTCAAAAGACGCTGTCACCAGAGATGGTCCACAGCACCCACACCCCTAGAATTCTCTGCTTTTAATCTTTAATTGGTGTCCCCCTATTTTCGCATCGCAGCTCTGTTGCTCGTCTGCCACCGCCCCCGAGCCAGCGGTGGCCTGGGCGGTGACCCCGCAGGCCCTCACCTCCTGCCTCCCATCCTCCCGAGTGGACAAGGAGGAACGAGAGAAAGGCTGCCTCCTGTCCCTTCCACACTTCAGTGGGCCCCTGCTGGGGCCTGCTTAGCCACATCAAGTCCCTGGGCCTCGGTAGACCCAGACATGAAGTGCGGTAATGATAACGAGATCAAAGGGGGTGCACAGAGTACAGAGCTCAAGAGGCCCCGCTCGGGCCTCCACGAATGAAAGGCACGATTTTATTGCCATTACAAAAAAACAGTGGAAGAAAAAAAGACTACCAAACTGGGTTGGGTTTTTTTTTTTGTTATAATAATTATTTTATAAAGTCTTATCAGATATGTATTTCTTTCCCTCTCTCAGGTGGCAGGCACACCTTCCTGGGAAGTAAGCAAACCCAGCAGCTTGGAGCAGCAGCCCCTGCCCCTGAGTCTGGCCCTGGGTGGGTGGAGCTCTGCAGGCAGCGGTGGGGAGCTGCAGCTTTGGCTCCATTTTCTCGTCCGTCCATTCGTCTACCCTCCCAGAGCAGGGATGGTGCAGAAGAGGGCGGGCACATTCACAGGTGGGGAGTCAGCACCAGGACATTGTGACTGCCTCAGGTCCAGCACCCTGTCTCAGGATGGGGCTCTCCACAGGGGGAGCCAGAGAAGCTGGGGTCTCAGAGCACTCGGGCTCAGGGGAGAGAGGCGGGGTTGGCTCACCCTGAGACCAACCCCAGGAGAATAAATAAATAAATACTGTAAAACTGTGCAGTTCCCAGCCTGGCCTGCTCTCCCACCAGGGGACTGTCACTGTCAACCTCAGTTCCTCTGGCTGCCATCCTCCCTGAGAAACGCAGGTTGGAAGGAGGGGGCCCGCCCCTCCCCTGCAAACTGAGAAACCAGGGCTGGCAGAGTCTCTACAGTTCAGGAGGCCACAGCAGGTGAGGGGGGCCTGGGCCGGCCCACAGGTGAGACAGATCCTGCCTGTCTCCCTCTCTTTCTGACACAGGGCTCACTACCGTGGAGCCACATGGGAACTGGGGCTTGACCTTCAAGCTGTGTGACACATCCCTCTCTACCTTGCCCCCAGCCTTGCTCCTGCTGACTCTTCCTGGTCCAGCTGCCAAAAGGACATGGGCACCAGGATGACTGGAGGAGGGACAGCGAGAGCCCAAGTCCAGCTGGGGCCAGGGTCCCCTCCAGAGGACGGCTTGGTGAGGTGAGGAGGCTACTCGGCTGGGTCAGAGCTGGAAGGGGTACTGTCGGAGGTAGTCGGCCATGCGCCGGGGCAGCGGCAGGCAGTCCACGTCGGTCACCAGGCGGTTGATGACCAGGCGGCACAGGTGCTGCAGGCTGCGGGTGCTGCTCCTGCGCACGAAGGGCTGCACCAGCTTTAGGTGCACAGCGGTGGCCACCGGGGTGGGCAGTGCCGGGTCACCAGGTGCGTCCTCCTTAGGGACAGGCAGGGCTGGAGGCGGTGCTGGGTCTGGGGTGTCCCCTCGGGTGTCGGCAGCACAGGAGGCCACATAGTGCTGCACGAGGCTGACGACATCTGGGAAGGCCAGGATGCGCGGCCTGGACAGGCAGTTGGAGTCCAAGCGGAAGCTGGAGTCGGCATATTCGATGCGCACGTTGGTGGGGCCTCGGGTGGTTTTGACCGACAGCGTGAACAGGTAGCTGGGGTGGGTGCTGTCACGTACTAGGAATGTGCCTTCTGGCATCTTCTGCAGGTGTTGCCGAGCCTCACTGGCCGTAATGGAACCCCAGTACCAGCCTAGACAAGTGGTGGAGAGGGGGCCGAGAGATTGGTCACAGTGGTGATTACTGGGGGGCACCAAACCAGAGCAGGGCGGCTCTGTCTCCCACTTCTTGCCTCCCTGGGAAGGCCTATACCTCCCCCCACAGACTCTCCTGAGCAGGGCTATGCCTCTCAAATCAGAATTAACAGTCAGAGCTAAGCTTCCTCCTTCAGGCTTCTCGGGTTAAAGCCTGCCCACTCCTCAGACTTACCAGATTCCCGAAGGTAGGAGAAGGTCTTGGCTATGCACAGCAGGTCCTCCTCCGGGTCTAGCACCTTGGGCTCACTCTCTGACTGGGCTGGGATCTCCTCTGCCACCTCCTCCAGGAAGGCCCCAGCAGGCAAAGGCTGCATAGCTAGCTCAGGCTGGGCCCACCGGGGCCTCTGCCCCATCCGATCCACAGTCAGAAAAGGACAAGGTCTAGAAGGGAGTGGGTGGGCAGTGAGTGGAGGAGGCTCTGGCTCTCCCCACTTCAGAGCTCCCCTTTGCCCCAGACTGGCTACACAACTCCAGCCCCTGTCACTACGAGCCTCAGCTTCCCCCCAGCCCACCCATGGGCTCAGTGAGTCCAGCACCCCTCCTCCCACTTATCATCGCAAAATTCCCCATGACTGCTTCCCCCACACATGGGCTCTCTTTTGAAAGAGATGCCCCCACCCTCCCGTATTTGTTGAACAGTACACAATGTCTCTCTCGTCTCCCTCTGTGTTGCACCAATCAAAACCACAGATCATTCCCTATAGACCTTTCTAACTCACGGCGGCCAGCTGGTGTCCTCACCACACTGACGGGATGCAGTGCGAAGACGTCCCACACTCGAGCCCTCCTGGCTGAGGTGAGCTGGTTAAATGCACTGGCCCGGTTGAGCAATGGGAGGGACCTCAGCCCACAGTGGGCAGAGCTCAAACAGGTCAGCGTGCGATCCTGCTCTCTGCTCCTCCCAGCTGAGGGTTGTGGCCTCTAAAGGCGCTGGCTCTTCCCACCTCCCGTAAACGTGAGCTCCTGACAAAGGGCAAGGTACTCATGCCCATCCCTGGTCCCACCCTGGCAAGCCAGCCCTGCTAGGCTCTGTGATCCCCTGCAAAGCTGGCTCTTCACCAGAACTGTCCCCACCCACAATGAGGGGTCCTACCCCCCAGACACGAGGGCTTCAGCCACATTGTACCCTCAGTTGGCTAGAGTTGGATTGCTGAGCCAGTCCTCATCCGAGCAGCAGCTTCCCTCTAGGGGAAGCCCACCCAGCATGGTGATCCCGGGCTTCCTGGGAGTGAGAGGCATGGCCCTGGTGCCCAAGGAAGGGACAGCTGGCCCTCCCACATTGCCCACAAAAGCACCCTTAGGCTTCAGCTCTGGGTCTGGTTCCCCTCTGGTGCAAGGTAATGAAACCATGGGCCTAACCCTTAAGAAAAACTTATAACCCAGCCACAAAAGCAAAGGGTGTCACATGGGAGGCAGGGTCTCCCTGCTCCTGAGCCGACCCTGCCAGGCCAAAGGAAGGAGTAGCGGGGACAGCGCGGGCCAACAATGCCAGATACTGCTCGGGAGGGAGGAAGAGGTGGGCAGGAGCCAAATCCAACAGCGAAGGTCAGGGATGACCCTTAGAAGATTTAAACAAAGAAGGGCCCGTACATCCTCATGAGCAGAGGGGGCCACAGACGCTGGCACACCATACCTGCCTAATCCTTTCCCACACCCATTCTGGCTGCACCGTGGGGGCTCTGCAATCCTGCTCAGGGAGCCGAGGCCGGGTTCCAAGGAACTGGCTGGTGGCCTGCCTGTTGGACCTCAGAGATCAGCTCAGGCCCAGGAATCTTCCCACATGGCAGGCAGTTAGCCAGCCAGACAGGAGACTCTGGGGGTGGCCATGTCTGGACACCTTAGCAGGACACACATGGACGTGGGCGACTCTAGGGCTGGCTCAGTGTCTGGGTGTGTCTATGGCTGTGTCATCGTCACAGTGGGGGCGGTGGCTGGTGTGTTCCAGGTGTGGGTGGCATGTACGTGTGTGTGCCTGCTATGGAGCCCAGCCTTTGAGTCCCGCCTGGGGACACATGCCAATGAGGCAAACTGAGCCCTGAGGGGGGACCCCTCCAGAGAGCTGGCAGCTCAAGCCTACACTTGGGAGTCCCTGACTCAGGAGGGCCCTGCTGGCCTGTGGCTGTGTGTGTGTGTGTGTGTGTGTGTGTGCGTAGGTCTTAAAATCTTGCTCCCTGACATCGAACACTGGCCCTGAATTTCAGCTGAAGCAAAGTGAAAGAGAGTGTGGGACCCTGGAATTGGTGGGTGATGGGGGGGGGTGAGGCCTCTGAGGAAAGCAGTGATGGGGGGTGAGGTATTTAGGAGCCCCAGAATTCAGAGAGGAGGGACATAACGGAGACAATACGGGAGAAGTATAGAAGTACATTCTTCCTGGCACCCCAGGTCTCCTCCCAGGAAACAGGATGGCTCAGAGCAAGGTCAAGGGGCACCTTGGTCTTGTCTCACCTTCTGTCCTTCCTACCAGGCACCACCCAGTTCTGATAATAGCAGTCACTGGGCCACCCAGCTCTCTCTGGGGATTTCTGGGCTGTGGGATCAGTCTGGAGAGAGTCAGACAGCTTGGCTGAAGGTGAGGCGGAAAGTCTGGGTGAAGGAATGTGCCAAGAACACTCAGCTAAGGCCAAGACTGTCTTATCAGCCCCACCCCACCCCCGCAAGTCTTTAGGAAACTTGGAGAAGAGAGGCAGGATCCTAGACTGGGTTGAGAGGAGGGGTGAGGCAATTGTGGGGGTGTCCCAGACAGGACCAGGCCAAACCCTGGTTCCCCCAAGAGCTGCAGGTCAGCAGATGCCAGCCTAAGGATAAGCAAGCATCTCAGGCTGACTTTCAAGAAGAGACTAATTGCTAGCCGGTGGCCGGAGAGGGGATGACCAGACAGAGAGTGGCAGGGGCTGGCTCAAGATCACCAGCAGGCCCAGTGCCGGCAGGCTAGGGTAGAGCGCTCTGGGCCCAGAAGGGAATCTGGGCATCCTCGAGCCACGTCTTCGAGGATGCGCTGCCACTGGCGTCCACCTGCTCCAGCCAGAACCCAGGCTTAGGCCACCCTCTGTTCCTCCGGTTGCCAGCCGACCCCATTTCCCTACCCACAGTTGTCACCATTCCCTGTTGTCACCCCCGATGTCCTGCTGCCCTCGGTCATCTCCAACCCGGCGAGCCCTTACACCCGGCGGCTAGCGAGAGGCCGGTATTCTCCCTTGTCTCAGGACAGGGGCGGAGAACTGCGCTTACTCACCCCTGAACGCAGAGGACCATGTCCCGGCAGCAGCAGCGGCAGCTCGGGAGCTGGGGCTCGGCCGGACGGCGGCGGCCGGAGGGGGCCAAGGGAGCGCAGATCGCGCTCTCAGGGCAGACGACCCGGGCGCAGCGGCGGCGGGCAGTGACTGAGAAGCGGCGCGCGGGCGGGCCGGGAGGGCGCGGGGGGCGGGCCAGAGGGCGGGGCGGGGCCAGAGGCCTAATCTTTTGTCCTCCGCGTCCCAGCCCTTCCCGGAAGCGACGCCTTCCTAGAACCGCGGGCGGTGCAGCGGGCCGCGGAGGGACGCAGGCGGGGGCCCCCGGCTCCGGCCGCGGCGGCGATGGGACCTCAAAAAGAAACACCTTTGACAGATTTCCAAGAACTTTCCAGGAAAATGAGGCGGGGCCCCGAGCGCAGACCAATCGCAGCGCAGGAGGCGGAGTCGAGTGGCTGGGGGCTGACGTGAACTTGCGGGCTTGAGCTGGACCTAGACAAGACTAGGGAAAGACCCGATTTGGGGAAGGCCAGGGAGGGGCAGGGGCTCTACCGACCGGAGTCCAGACTTCCTTCGGGCACTTTACTTTGTTGGGGACGGGCGCCCTTATTTCTTGGTAGATGGCAGCGCGTGGGCGGGGTCATACGTCTCCAAGGCTGTGTCTCTGGGGTGCAAGTGCCTCTTCTGTGCCGCATTTGGATCCGCGGGCTCTGTGAGCGGGGGCGGGGGGGGGGCGTGTGTGGCATGGAGTGGGGTTTGGAAAGGGATATGGGAGAGAGGAAGGGTGAGGAGGGAGGTCCCAGATCCAAGCAGGTCCACGGCGGGGCGGGGTGTGGGGGGGGTCAAGCCTGAGGCTACCACAGCTGAAAGGAGCCAGGCAAGAACATCGTCTCTGAAAGCGTTTTGAGGAGAAGGCACAAGCCCCAGCCTTTTGCACCTGGCAGGCCCATACAGCCTCCACCCTGCAGGCCTCTGGCCTCTAGCCTGCCCGCTGCCGATCAGGGAAGAACCCACTTAGGGACAACCCACTTAGGAGGGCCAGTCAGTCCCCACCTGACTCCACAGGACAGTCCACTTGGGTTTCTGGGCTGGTGGGTCTTCAAAAACAAACCAATAAACCAACAAACACAAAAAAATCCAGAAGTGAGACCTGGAGCTCCAAACATCTGAGTTAGCTGATGCAGAGTGATAAAGGTAGAGGGACAGAGCAGTGACACTGGGTTCCATCCACACGGAGCACTTGCTAAATTTGATCCTCAACAGCTGGTATTGCCCCCATTTTGCAGACCTGGAGACTGAGCCCCAGGGAACAAAATGCTTTGCTAGGAAATAGCAGGGTGGGAGTTTGATCCCAACTCTGAATCATGAGTTCATGCTCCTACCCCTGACCTCCACCTTTTCCCAGTTCACTGGACTCACCAAGGAGTATGTTGAAAGACCATAGGAGCTATGCACACCTGTTCCAAGCCCTTGGGCCAGAGGGAGGGTAGAAGAATTGGAGAAGTGGAAGGTCCACTCCACCTCACCCCCACTGCCCAGTGTGTACCCCAGGTTCCCTGGAAAGAAGACGAGCTCAGGTAACCCACTTTGGTGGCCGGGGCACCCGGGGAGACAGTTCAATAGGAACTGTCTACTGCCCCCGTTACTATAAAGACAAAGGGACTTCACAGCTGCCAAGCAGCAGAGCTAGGATTGGAACCTCGGTTTCCATGGGGCCAAACCCCAAGCTCTCTACCCCAAGACTCTGCCTCTAAGTGTAACTACTTTACTGAGGCTTACTATGTGCCAGGAGTTCTTGGTCATTTCTAGCCTCATTTCATTGTCTAACTACTACATATTGTCCCCTCTTTACAGGTGAGGAAATTGAGTCACAGAGATGTTACAATGTAACCTAGAGCTCACAGCCGGCAGGTGGTGAGTTGGGGCTTGATGCCCAGGGCCCCAGCCCCTCCCCCACTTCCTCTCTAGGTGCCTGTGACATGTCAACTCCTAGACATCCTTCAGGATCCAGCTGAAAGGTCCTCAGTGAAGCTGTCCTGCTCCCAGGCTAGTCAAAGCACAGTGGGTGTCCCCTTGAAAGCTCCCCTATGGAAAGCCAGTGGTTTTGCAGTTCTGTGTGTAAACTAAAGGGCCTGGAGGGTGTTGCCCGGCAACAACCCTTTGTAAACTTGACAGTGCTACCACCTCACCTGGGGCTGGGAACAATGGTGTGCCCCTGTTTTTCCCTAGGTGCCTGCCTGCCCCAGATGTTGGGGGTAGGTAATCTCTGGCCTTATCATTATCTTCTCTCTGGCCTGGGCAGGCTCTTACTGACTGCTGGTCCCACACTGCCACCCAGTGGAAAGTCCTCTCCTGAGTTCACTGGCCCAATCCATAGAGGCTGCCTTCCAGGGTAACCCGTATCCTGCACCCCACACGTGGCCCTTGCTCCGGATCTCCCTGGCCCTCCTCACCCGGAGCACTCAGGAGAGGGGTCACAGGAGAGGGAAGTACACAGCAGTTTCTCCCTCAAAGTCTGGCTCATTTGGTTTCTGTATTCTCACCATGTGCAGACTCTTCTCTCCCGGGAGGACAATCCGTGTGTGTGTAGTGTGTGTGTGTGTGTGTGTGTTGGGGGCGGGGTGAGTATGAAGCTATTCCAGATGCTCACTGGACCCCTGGTCACTGTAAGCTATTCCAAAGGCCTCAGCCCCATCCCTGTGGACATACAGCCATCACGAGGGCCGTGTGGCAGAGTCTGCCACCACGAACCCACCCCTGCCCCTGCCCTGCCATCCCATACACTGAACCCTCCCTTCAGTGTGTGGGTGGATGTGGCAGACAGCTGCTGGAACGTGAGCAGTGAGGGAAAGCCATGCATTCTGCCTCGGGGGTTAAGTGAGCAGTTGCCAAACATCTGTCTCTGGGGGACCCACGTGGGGAATGTGTGTGCTTGGGTGAGCACTGGCCGCAGCCGTGGAGACTGCAAGGATGGGGGCGCTGGCAGTGCAGACTTTTTACCTTTCCGTATAGTTTGAATTTATTATAATAAGGAAGTTTTACTTATACAAATGAAATTTGTAAAAATCCTCACCAGAGGATACATTTATTGATATTTTAGGGATAGAGAAGAAAAGGGGGGAAGAGACATCAATGTGAGAGAGAAACATTGATCAGTTGTCCCCCTACCCCCACACCCCATAAACACCCCAACTGGGAATCAAACCCACAACCCAAGTATGTGCCCTGACCAGGGATCAAACTCACAACCTTTTGGTGTACAGGATGATGCTCCAACCAACTGAGCCGACAAGCTAGGGCTATGCAATTAAAATGTTTAATAAAAAAGACACCAGTGTAAAAAATACAATTATAAAAATCTTAGAAAAATTGTGATCTAATTAACTCCATTTTTAGAAAACACATTGTCCTGCAGGTGTGTCCAATCTTATGGCATCTCTGGGCCACACTAGAAGAAGAAGAGTTGTCTTGAGCCACACGTTAAATACATTGTGATATGTAGTTTTACACATACACACATAAAAACAAACTCATAAGGTTTTAAGTAAATTTACAAAACCTGAGACCTTACAATTTTGTAAATTTGTGTTGGGCCATATTCACAGCCATCCTGGGCAGCATGTGGCCCATGGGCTGTGGGCTGGACACCCCTATTTAGAACATGTACTGAGATGCCCTTGGCTGGGGGAGGAGCCAGCTTTCACCCTTGGCTGCCTTGTCCTCTGCTTCTGAGTGGGATTCTGCTTGCTCAACCTTGGGTTTACCTGGCCTGAACCAGTGGCCTCCAGAGCCAGGATCCTTCTCCAGCTTTCAAGCAGTGGAAGCTTCCAGATCTCAGGGCTTCTTCCAAGGCTCTGAGATCTTGGATTAGATTCTCAGATGGGGTTCAGGGACAGAGGTCCTGGGTCCAGCTGGGCATAAATGTGTGGGTGGGTGTGTTGTGTGCTTGTGCATGCTGGCATGTCTCTGCATGGGTGTGTGCAAATGTGTAAACATGTTCACATGTGTGTGCATACATGAACTGTGTGAGGGTATGTTTGTGCATGTGGATGTGGGAGGGGGATCAGGGAGGAACACGAGAAGAGGCCATAGCTTTTGGGTGAGAGGTGGACCTCAGAGTTGTTCTTTGGGGTTGGGATGGGGGCTCTGCCATGATAGCTATTAAACTCAGACAGGTTGCTTGGCCTCTCAGGGTTCCTCTGTTTTGTGTGTCTGTCATGTAGGCTGTGTGGCATGGGTACAGCCCTCGCTTTTTCCAGTCCAATGAAGTCACTGGGTGCCCAAGTAGAGCACCCACCCAAGGTCTGATCTGAAAGAAGCATTCAGTGGGTCAGTTGACGCTATCATCAGGGCCTCCTGTTTCACAGAACCCTGCTGGTTTGAAGGTCGCTTTAAGAAGGCAGAGAAGAACCCCCCCCCCATCCAATTCAATGCCTGCACACAATGAGCACTCGCTCTCCAGGGGCTGCTGCTTTGAAGAGCCAGGACCTGCAGCCCAGGCGTCCACGTGCACAGGTGTGTTAGGGCATCAGAGATATCTGCGGGTGAGACAGGGCCCCGGAACCTGCAGTCCTGAAGATGGCTGTAGATGGCAGCAGAGGCACGCGCAGGGATCCTGTAGCGGGTCGCACCTCCAGTCTCAGGTAAGCCAGCCACCTGGTTCTGGTCCCTCAGCCTCTGGGCTGGGGGTCGGGGTGAGGGGAGGATGTGCAGGAATAGTGCAGATTTGTCCAAGGAGACAGCAACACCCGCTGTGGCTCTAGACAAGTTGTTTCCTCTCAGGGGGCGTCCATTTCCTTCATCTGTGAAATGAGTTGTTTAAGAGCGTGCAACGGGAAAATGGCTCAAAATAAGTAAGGAATTCTAAGGTGAGCTCTCAGAATAAACCTCAATGGGAAGGAAAGACCACAAAGCTAATAGAGAATATCTGTCTCTGAGGTGGGGAGAGGAAACTGTTTAATCTCCAAAAGGTGAAGAGTTTAATCTCTATAAGGTGAAGAGTTGATGGCTCTGGCCCAGTGGGAATTTAGAATTTCCGGTCTAAGGATGGATGTTGTATCCCAAGGGAAATAAATATGCCAAGGATATGAACAAAGGGGGGAGAAGCCAGTGCTGGAGAGACGCCCGAGCCACCAGGAACTAGAGAGGCGCCTTCTCACTCAGCACCTTGTTGGCAAAAATGAAGACTTTAAGTACGCCGGCGGTAGGACCCCACGAAGGAAGTCGCAAGCCCGACAAGCCATATAGGAGGCTCGCTTGGCAACCTGCAGAGAAAACACCCAACTCAAGCGGCGAAACAAGCCTTCCTGCGCTGTCATTTCATAGGTCGCTTGTAAAATCCTGGGTTCGCACAGACCCGGCAGGACCCGGCGGCTTTCGTGCGGGGGTCTCCGGGCACCGACCCTGCAACCTAGCAGGTCGCTGCCCATTCGGGAAGCCACACCCCCTGTTACGTCGGCCCGGGCTCTGGGATGGGGCCTGCCTAGGGCTCCGGCCACGCCCCTCCCGCCCCGCCCGCCCCGCCCCGTCCTGTCTGGGAGCGCCTGGCCCTTTAAGGCTGACAGAGTTGGGCTTCTAGTCTGGACGCGCGGGGGAGGGGGTGCAGTCACGTGGGTCGCGGGCGGCTAGACTTGCGGCTCTGGGCGCTGTGGGCCGCCGGCTCCCGACCCCGCCGCCCCTGCCCTTCGCCCGCGCCGCCTCCACCTGCGCTACTGTCAGGTACGTCCTCGCCAGGTATGCCCTCACTGGGCCCCCTCAGCCTCCTGGCCCCGGGGCCTCTAGGCCACTCCGGTCCCTTCCCTTCTTGATAGGTGCCCGGGCAGGATTCGCTGGTGTCCGGCTGCGAGACCACCGCCCCCTGCCGCGCGTCCCGACTCTCAGGCAGTTCTTCCCGCGTTCCCAGCGCTGTCCCTAGCGCACAGCCCACGTAGCTCCGGGGCTCCGAGGCTGGGGTGTGTTGGAGGAGTCTGGGCGGAACTTACTCTTCTCCTCTTTTCTAGGTGGCCCTGAACGCGCCAGGCTGGGGCCGCCTCTGAGCGCCCCGCGGGGGCCATGGATGGCGAGACGGGAGAGGAACAGGAGGGCCCGTTGCCCCGGGCAGGTACACCCTCCGGACCCAGCCCAGCTGGCTCTCTGGCCTTCGCGGGGCGGCGGGAACCCAAGAAGTACGCAGTGACCGACGACTACCAGTTGTCCAAGAAGGTGCTGGGCCTGGGTGTGAACGGCAAGGTGCTGGAGTGCTTCCACAGGCTAACGGGGCAGAAGTGTGCTCTTAAGGTCAGTGGCCCCCTCACTGCAGCCTGGGAGACCTGGAGGGTCCAGCAGCAGAGGCCTGTGGGCGCCCAGTATGCCCAGGGCCCCTGCTGCGCTTCTTTCTTATGTTCTGCATCATGTTTCCTCCTCACGGTCCCCGTAGGCAGGCTCCTCGCCCTGGGTGCTTTATAGGTAGAAAACCGAGGCTTAACTAAGCTCCTGATATCCCAGGGAGCAGTGGGTGGGGTCTGTTTGGCTAGAGCCTGCTGTACCAGGAAGCAGGGAAGGAGTGGTTCCTGGCTCTGGGGTTCTGGCTGGGCCTATGTGTTCCCGCCCAAGGGGAACCCTCTTCCCATGAGAAGCTCTTCCAATGGGAATGGGTCCGATTTTCCCTCTGCCTGAGGCCCAGTCACCACCAAAGCCTGGGGTGGGGCTGCTTTCTCCGGTGTCCTCTTCGTGCCTGGGCTGGAGTGGTGGGAGCCTTCCGGAACCGGCTGGTGGGCAGGAGGCTGCAGATGGGCTCAGCTGAGTCACCGGTCCATGCTGATAGGGGCAAGCCCTGCTCCATGCCTGAGGGCGGGCCTCCACGGCACACCACAGGTTCCCAGAGGCTGGGCTAGGACCTCGATGACACAGGTGGAATCTGGGGAGTCCTGGCGGTGGCTGATCTAGCCATCTAGTTCTGGCTTCAGCCACTCAGTTCTGGGCCCAGGACCCTTCTCCATACCCAGAATCCCTTGAATCTGGGAACTTCAGTTACAGTTTGCGCCAGTGGCCACCTGGATAGGCAGAGCGTGTCAAGGAGAGCAAACCATCTTCCCATTTTACAGATGTTACAATTATGAGCCTGAGCTCAGGGTCCTGCTCTAACTTCTGGCATGCATGTGCCAGCTCTGTGACCTTGGACTGAATTCTGGAATCTTGAAACCAGGTTTCCGCCTCCATTCAGGGGAAGGCCAGGGCTTGGTGTGAGCTCAGGATGAGATGATGTACGCAGAGTAATTGGTATGGAGCCCGACACTGGCCTGGAGAGGCTACAGGACTTATTTAGGGCACAGTGCCTGCAGGTGTCTGAGTAGAAACCTGGGCTTAGCTCCCTGTGACTTTCCCAGGGGCACTAGGGCTGACAGAGCGGGTTGTACCCTAGGGTGGTCTTGGAAGGGATCAGGAGGATGGGTCCAGAGGAGGCTCATGGCTGGGCTGCTGAGGCTGGGAGTCAGACACAGCTTTTTTGCCTACTAAGCCAGCAGTAGAGTGGGGTTGGGGCCGTTTCGGAGCCCCAGGCAAGTGGTTCTTGGAGTTCTTTAGGGAAAAGATGGCTCTTCTGAGGGGGGATGGGGCTCAGGATCAGGAGTGAGCATTTGCACCCTCTCCCTTGGCACCGTCCTGGTCCTTTCACTTGTGCTGATGACAGGGTGCAGTCTGGGTGGGGAGGGGCTGCCTGAGGCCAGAGGACCTCTTCTTAACACCAAGGCTTTGGCCTCGTGGGCTCCAAGCTGCTCCCGAGCCACTTCAGGTGCTATGAGCGAGGCTACAGTTTGAGGGCCCAGGCAGCGCCAGCTTCAAGCAGGCTGGGCCTCGGCCCTTCCCCATGGATGCTGTGTCTGATGGGAGACCCCGGGGGACTTCTGACTACAGCAACTTCCAAAGCATCTCTCCTTGGAGGCAGGGCCTCCATACTGTCTCTGTTCTGGACTGGGCACTGGGGCTGGCCTAGAACAGAGTCCCGTGCTGTATCCCTTTAGGCTTTATGGATGAGCATGGCTAGGGCTATACTGACTTCAGACCTTCAGGACCTGGCCCTAAGTTGGCACTCACATGGGACATGGATTAGATTTGGCCCCCACCTTCTGTTCTTGGCCCCTCCCACCCCTGTTCCAGCGACCGAGCCCGGAACTCCTTACCCGGCTAGGTGGGTTCCTATCATAGCATCCCAGATGGGATGAGCGCAGCCTCTGGCACGTCGCACCTGTACCGTGAGTGGTGGCTCTAGCCTTGAGAAGGGAGGTGGCATTTTTCTGCTTACATTTTTCCTCTGTCCCCTGCCCTGGAGGGCCCAGGCCTGGGGGCCTCAGCACATGGGCAGGCTTGGGCCCAGGGAGCTCAGCCAGTCCACGAATGGGTGGGTGTCAGCCCTCTCTCCACCTCTGCCTCGCCCTCTACCCAGCTGCCCAGGTCCGCCTAGGTGGGGCCCCTGGGCTCTGTGTCTCCCCAGACCTACATCCCAGTGTCTCAGGCTGGCCTGTCTTCGTCTTGGAGCCTGGACATGTTCGGGCCATCTCTGCCCTTCTTGGTAGTCCAGGCCTGGTGCCCCGGCCTCTCTCCATGCCCCTCCTCTCGGCCTTGCTGACCTAGAGGGCAGACAGTACGTAGCATGAAGCCTGGAACCCAGCAGGCACTCACAGAACAGGAAGAGCTGTGGTCACTGTCCCTGTGTCTGTTGCTCTTCTTTGGGGGCCCCACAGGCGCAGGCTCCTCCTTCCCAGGAGTCGGGCTTCTTCCCCTTTCCCTCAGCCCCTGAGGCTGACGTGGCCCATCTTGGCCTTGCGCACACTCGGGGCTCCCTCCTGAGGACAACTTCCGCAGCTAGTGCAGTCTGCCAGCTCTCCTTGCCTGTGCTCCCTCCCAGGCCTCACTGGTTCGTTGGTACCCCTCAGCTTCACCCTGCACCAGGCACTGCCCAGAAGGCCTGTCTCCCATTAGTCATCCCACCACATTCAAGACCCAGCCCCTCAATCCTAATCACATACATGAAAATCGGGGCCTGGAGTTATTAGAAGTCATGTGACCTGACAGAGCTGGGACTGCAGCAGAGGCCAGAATCCCCTCCTCTTGACTTCCTGCCCAGGGCACCTGTGGTCCTCAGCCTCCCACAGGCAAAAGTAACCATGGCACTTAGGTAAATAAAAGCAGTAAAGGGCCTTGCGAGACAGAGGGGCTAATCACGGGGGAGGAGAGGTAGAGTCTTCTTTTCTGCTGTCTGCTCTCTGGGGCTGGGAGCGGGGCCCTCTCCTCTGACCACTGGAGCATGTTGGAGGCCCGGGGGGCTCCCTGTGCCCTCCTCTGCTGGTCTTCGTCAAAGAGTGGCCTGGTGGGGTACTGGGGTCCACATGCCCAGGCGATCCCTGTGTTGCCTCATGGGTGGGGCTGGCCTGCCACCGCTAGTGCTGCCGAGCTGGATTTGGGGCTGGGTGGGGCTGCCAGGCAGGCCAGGTGCTTTCTCATTTGGCAGCTGCCACCCCCTCACCTACCTCTCCAGACCGGTCAGATCAGCCTCTGCAGGGCCACTTGTTTCTGAGTCAACATATCAGGAAGCTTGCGTAGGGGCTGCTGGCAGCCCCGTACAAGAGTCCCCTGTAGTGTTTTCACTGCCCTGAGCTCCTCCCCAGGGCGCCCCCTCCTGGAAGGGAAGTGTCTGAGGTGCCCATGGAGCCTGCTGAACTGCCAGGGCTGGCCACCGGCTTTTTAAATGAGGATCCCAGGGAGGGGTCCCTAAGGCCATCAAACCCTAAGAAATGCGAACAGTGGCATTTTCAGCAGCTGTGGATTGTTTGGGACGCTTCACACCCTGTCCCCCTGGCCTTGCTCACAGTTTCGAAGCTGCTCGCCCCGCCCACCTGCCTCCTGGCAGGATCCCCTCGCTGGGACTTCCATCCAGTAGCTGATGCCAGCCCTCCAGGCCTTAGGCCTTGATGGTGTGGATTCCAGAATTCTCATAAACAGCTAACAGTTTTCCAGAGCCTTCCATCTGGCAGGCCCTGCCCCCATGCACGACACACGTGTTATCCTAACTCCTGTCATTCATTCCCATTTTCTGGAGGGAGGCGCTGAAGTTCAGAAAGGTGGACCACTTGCCCAAGGAGCACAGCCGGTGAGTGGCGGGGCTGGGCTTTGAGCCGAGGCAGTTTGGTGCCAGAGCCTTAGCCTTGAAGTCCCCTCATCGTGCCTCAGGCCAGGCCATGGGGCTGTGGGAGGGCCTCTGAGACTTGGCCCCTGGAAGGAGGCTGGCCTCGTCCTCCACAGCTGCCTGCAGCCTGGGCTGCGCCCCAAGTGCTGCTGTGGTGTTTGCCTCCCTCTCCTCCCCATGCGGTTACATAGGCCCGCGAGTGGACAGGCAGTGATCCCACAAGGCCGATGCACTAGGACCACGGTGGCTGCGGGGCCACCTCAGAATGATGGTGTGGTTCATCCTCAGCCTGTGAGCCCAGAGTGCCACAGGCAGGAAGCCAGGTCAGTGCGTGGGTGAGGGGCATGGTGGGTGTCAGGGCTGGGCCACCCAGGGGGCTCGGGAAGAGACTTCCTGCTCTCATGTAGGCCTTGGCCTGGGAAGGGTGCAGATGAAGGCACACGGCGTACGTGACAACCTGCCTGGTGTGGACAGCTCAGTGCCTGCTGGGGAGGCCCACTTCCCCCCCTGCAGTCCCTTGTCCAGGCAGGATGTGCCCGCTCTCAGCAGGGCTGGGGTCTACGCCCTGATAAGTCCTGGGGAGCCGTGGAGGACAGAGGGCTCTGCGGGAGGAGAAGCATTTGTGCAGGGCCTTGAAGGACGAGGACGAAAGGTTGGCGGGACGCTCCCTCTCCTTTGCCCACACCTAAGACCCATACCTCAGCCCACCGGAGGCCGCTGGCTGCGGTCCCCTCCCTCTGGCCCGCAGAGCTCTCTCCCAGCATCACGAGGGCCTTGGTGGAGCGCTATTACTGGGATGCTCAGGGGCTTCCGGGCAGTGTGGGCTGTCCTGCAGTCTGGGCTATGCCGGGAGGGCCCGGCCTCCGTGACAGCGGAGGTCAGTGCTGTCTGCCAAGGTCTGCACTCGGGGAAGCTGTTTTCCTGCTTGGATCCCTCATCTTCGTCTCCCAGGGCCCCCTTCAGATTCTCCTGGGAGACCTCTGCAAGGGGCAGCAGGTGGTGCTTCTCAATCTACAGCCCCCTGGCTCCCTCGGCTTGTGGCCTGGCAGCTGGCTGCTGTGTATCCAAAGCTGTTGGCCACCAGGCAAGACTCCTAGGTGAGGGGTGTTCCTGGCACACCTGTGCCCTGAGTGCACCAGCCCTTCCTGGTTGCCTGGGTCTGCTGGTCTCAGTGCAGTGTGGCCACGGGTCCCATGTGTTCCCAGGACAGCTTTGGTTCCCCTGCCCTCCCTCCCGTCCATTTGAGATCTTGTGTGACCCCACGTGAGGGGCTTCCTGGGGTTGAGAGAGGAGCAGGGCTCTGGGCTTGAAATCCTTCCCCCCACTTTCTCCCTAAGTGACCTTGGATGAGGACAGTTTCATCTTCTGCAAATCCATCATCTTTGTGGTGCATTGGGCCCTGGGTTTGAGCGTGTGGTGGCTGTAACTGTCCCAGAGCTCCTGCCATGTGACAGCACAGGCCAGCAGACGCTCTCGGAGGGCAGAGCTCTCATTTGGAATGGCCTGGGTGTATTTGGTGGCACATTACTGGCCTTTATAAGGACTCACTTGCATTCACCCGGCATCTGGGGAAGCCAGCCCTGGGGGGGGGCGGGGGAGCTCTTCCCCGCCCCCCCGCCCCGCCCTTTTGGAACTGAGTGGGTTATGGCTTGTGTAACTGCTGTGTGGGAACCATGGAAGTAGAGCTCAGAGTAGGGGTACCGAGTGGCTGTTTGGGGGGATCAGGAGCCTCGAGAGGCCTCTCCAGTGCTGAGCGGGCCGGAAACACGGGGAATACTGATGTAGGTTTCTTGCAGATTTGGTATTAAGGTTCCGTTTCTCTTCAGACACGGGCTTTGTCCTTGCTGCTTTCTCTTTGTGGCGCTATCTTCTCTGCCTCCTTGTCCCTCTCCTTTCTTCTTCCTCAGCTCTGTTCCTCCTGCTGCCGCTCAGTCCCTCCCCTCCCAGGCCTTGCCCCTCTCTGTCTGTCTCACGGTTTCAGGCTTGGCTGGCCCTTTCCCTGCAGCCTACAGGCTGAGGGCAGGCGGAGGACAGATGGGGGCTGGTCAGGTCCCGGGGATTCACCCTAGTGTGGGGGGGCAGGGCAGGAAGGAGGAGCCCCTGGCCACTCAACAGTGCCCCCTCCTGCTGCTGGCCTTGACCAGGTGCTGGTGGCCTTGGCAGCTGGAGCAGCAGAGTCAGGAGCATTTGGGCCAAGACTGTAACCCAAGGCACCCCCCGTGGATGTGGGGAGTCAGCTGCAGCTCTGCTGCAGGTCCCTTCTACGGCTCAATGAGATCTGGCTTGGAGCCTGAACGAGGCCCTGGAGCCAGCAGAGGGACCTGTGGAGGGTCTGGGAGGGCTTGAGATGTGAGGTCCCACCTGCCTCCCCCTCGGAGGGCACAACTGCTTGCGCGCTGCCCCCGCACTCTCTGGCAGGAGCACCCCAGCTCCAGCCTGCAGCCTGCACCTGACCCTGACCTCAGTGACGCTCAGGGGCTATTTTTAGAGGCATGAAGGGCCAGGGCCCTTCCCATGGGTGCAGCCTGCATGAGGGACTCGCAGCTTATTCTGTAGGTGTCGCTCCAGCATAAACAACCCCTCATTCAGGAGGCGGCAGAGGTGCTGGCGTGGCTCTCCGTGTTCTCCGGCAGGCAGTGGCACGTGGTTGGGGGACCGGGGATAAGAGCATTCATTTCTGCCTCGAGTTCTTCCGACAGGCTGCACACAAGCGCAGCAGAATCTAAGAATGGGGTGTCATCACCCCTTTGCCATGGAGGCAGAGACTGAGGTTCCGAGAGGCAAAGTAGCTCACTCAGGGAGTCACACGGCAGGGACACTCCCTGGCTGGGCCGGAGCCCCAGCCTGTCTGGCAGCCAGGCCATGGTCCTTAGCCATCCCTCCCTGTGTGTTGGGCTCCACTGGGGCTCAGGAGCAGGGCCTCTCCCACGTCACAGTCTGACCACCTGTAAGATGGCGGAGCTGGGTGCTCTGCTTGACCAGGGCCCCCTTTGTTGGGCAGTGCTAGGAAGCAGGCCAGTGCTGTGCCCTGCCTCGTCTCTTGCTGTAGCTGCTCTTGTAAGTGGGTGGGCAGCATGGAGGTGGCCGGAGGGTGCCCCAGGGTGCCTCCCTGGAGCCAGCTAGCAGACGAGGCTCCCAGGGGAGCAGTCAGCTGTGGTGACACCAGCGGTAGGCCGGGCACTCTGCGAGGGGTAGGAGCTCTGGGGTTATGGCTCGGATTGAAGACCCCTGTCCACTAGACTCCATGGCCCGGTTAACTCCTGAGTCAGGCCAAGCCTGCACCAGGGTGCGTCTCTGCCCTAGGAAGGCCTGACAGAGGCGGGTGATCACTGCAGCCCATTCCCATGGCAGGAGTGTCCCTCCGCGCTGCTAGGCCACCACCCTGGTCTCCTGGAGGGCCAGGCCTTCTCCCTCCCCTGCTTCCTCTCCCTCACGTCTGTGGTTCCATGGCATGACCAGAGAGATGAGCAAGTTTCCCAGGAGCGGGCTGCGTGTTGGAGCCTGGGAGCCCTTTGGCTGAACAGGAGGAAGAGAAAGAGGGGCTAGGCGCTGAGGGAGGTGGGAAGCCGTGGCCTTGCCTCCCCGGGAGAAGCCTGAATGGGGCGAGGGCTGCCTGTGCTCGGCCAGGCCTGTGTGGGGAGCTGCAGGGACAGGGATGAAGCCAAGGGGAGCGGGAGGCCTGGCAAGCAGGTCTGGTGCTGGCTCCAGGCAGAGCAGGCCTGGGAAGTGGAGTCAGAAGAAGGCTCCCTAGGGTCCCTGCACCCTGCCTCGGGGGCTTGTCCAGGCCCTCCCCCCAGGCCCCACTTCTTGTTCCTTTGTTACCTTTGTGACATCTCCTCCCGAGGAAAGAGACCTGCTGTCATTCTTCTGAGAGATAGAGGGTGTTGGGTGCCCTCTCTCCAGAGTGGGGCAGATGTGTGGACTGCTGGGGCATCAGCAGGGGTGTCCTAGGCATGACCTCACTTGCCCTGGCCGTCCCCTGCTTGGGGAAAGTGGCCACTGCCCTCTGTAGCCTTGCACTGGCTCTGCAGGCATCGCTGTGGCACAACTGGCCAGTTGAAACACAGATTCTGTGGCCAGGGTGGTGTCTGTTCACGAGGAGGGACCCTGGAAGGGACATTATTTCTGAGATTAGAATGAAACACTTGTGCTTGCTAAAACTCCCCAGTCTTATGATGAAAAGGTCCTATTTTTATACTGTCATAGAAGAAAAAACCACAGTGATGTTTCACCGATTGTGAAGCTGATTTTGACAGAAAAATCCTTTCTTCTTCTAAGAAGTTAAAGGAGGGTAGCAACCCTGGACCCTCTGAGTTCGCACGCAGGGGTCACAAGGCACTGGTGCGGCCCCTCCTCAGCCCCCTCTGGGAAGGCTGTGGAAGGAAGGCGGGAATCTGGCACCCAGCATGGCAGAGGGAGTTCAGATCCTGCCACTTGCTCGGTGGGTGACCTCTGGGAGAGGGGGCCTCTTCCTCCTCCCGGAGGGCAGATGCCAGTAGCCCCAGAGCTGCCTGTGTGAGGAGAGTGCACACCTATCGCGCAGGTCAGGGCTGGGGCTCGGGGGGTTCACTGCACACTCTGTGTAAGGGGACCTCGTTCAGAAGGATGCGCCGAGGAGCCGAGGGCTGTACAGGTGACTGCCACCTGAGAGAGTGGGGATGTGCCCCTCCCCTGGTCTGCTGAAGTGGACAGCTGGGCAAGTTCCCTGGCGTGGGTCCCCAGCTTTCGGTCTCGCTTGCCCCCCACCAGGGTCCCTCCCCTGAGATCAGCCTGTCATCCACACCCCCACCCTGGGGGTCCACCCCTCCTCACTGAGCCTTTCCCTGCAAAGCAGGATCAGTAGACTCTTGATTCTTTTTTAAATTATATTTTATTGATTATGCTATTACAGTTGTCCTGATTTAGCCTCCTTTGCCCCCCTCAACCCAGCATCTCCCACTCCCTCAGGCAATCCCCCCACCCTTGTTCATGTCCATGGGTCATGCGTGTAAGTTCTTTGGCTACTCCATTTCCTATACTGTACTTTACATCCCCATGGCTACCTATTTGTATTTGTTAATTCCATCACCTCTCACCCATTCTCTCCCTCCTCACCCCATCTCTTTATCTTTAACCTTTGACATTTTAATTATGATGTGTCTTGGAGTGGGCCTCTTTGTGTCCATCTAGTTTGGGACTCTCTGAGCTTCCTGGAATTGCATGTCAATTTCCTTCACCAAATTAGGGAAGTTTTCTTTCATTATGTTTTCAGATAAATTTCCAATTTCTTGCTCTTTCTCTTCTCTCTCTGGAACCCCTATGATGCAAATGTTGGAATGCTTGGAGTTGTCCCATAGGCTGCTTACACTATCCTCATTTTTTTTTATTCTTTTTTCTTCATCTTGTTCTGACTGGTTGGTTTTTGCTTCTTTATGTTCCAAATCACTCATTTGATCCTCAGCTTCATCCACTCTACTGTTGTCTCCCTGTAATTTTTCTTATTTCAATTAGCGTAGCCTTCATTTCTGACTGGGTCTTTTTTATGCTGTCGAGCTCCTCGCTAAGTTCCTTGAGCATCCTTATAACCAGTGATTTGAGTTCGGCATCTGATAGATTGTTTATCTCCATTTTGTTGAGTTCTTTTTCTGGAGTTTTGATCTGTTCTTTCATTCAGGCCATGATTCTTTGTCTCCTAGTTTTGGCAGCCTCCCTGTGTTTGTTTCTATGTATTAGGTAGAGCTCCTTTGACTCTGCGTCTTGGTAGTGTGTCCTAATATAGTAAGTGTCCTGTAGGGTCCAGTGGCACAGCCTCCCCTACCACCCAAGCTGGGTATCTGAGGTGCACCCTTCATGTGGTTGGACACTCTCCTCTTGTAGTTGAGCCTTGGTTGCAGTTGGCAGGTCAACGGGAGGGACTGACCCAGGCCAGTCAGCTACAAGGACTGGCTGTGACCACTGACCACCAACCTCTTCCCTTCCGTGGAGGATCAGCTGTGCAGGCACAGGGTGGTGGTGCTCCAACGTGGCCTGTGGCTGTCCACTGGGCGCACTGGCCCTGGGGTTTCCGGCTGGTTCAGGGCAAGGTCAGCCCCTGCCTGTGTTTGGCTCTGGGCCACCCTGCCTGAGTTATGAAGCAATCTGAGATGGCTGCTACTTGTGCTGGGCTTGGAGATTTCTAGGCAAAGCCAAGCTGTGATTCTAGGCTGCTAGTTCAGGCCTGGGGCTCACTAAAGCCAGCTCCTGCTTGTTTGAGGGGATTTAGGAAGTTGTGAAGCCTGAGCCAAGACCAGCTATTCATATGGAAAAGCAGCTTGGGTGGGCCCGTAAGTTGGGTGGGACAGAGTCTCTGGGGATCTCCAAGGTGGATCAAACAGTGTTAGCCAGGTTGATGGAGTCTTAGATCAGGTACTAGTCTTCTGTATCTGTGGGGGGAAGGCCCAGAAAAGGGACGATGGCCTCTGCTCACCTTTATGCCAGACAGCTTAGCCTCCCCCTGCATGCCACTGGTGCCCTTCGAGCCACCACCCCAGTGCCAGAGCCCAGAGGGAATGAGTCTGAGTAGGTGAGTCTGTGTGTGGGTTCTTTAAGAGGAACTGCTTGGGGTTCCAGCATTTTCTTCCGCTGACTGACTCAATCTCTGCTGGTTTTTGCAGCCAGAAGTTGTGGGGACTTATATTCCTGGCACTGGAACCCTAGGCTGAGGGCCTGGTGTGGGGCTGGGACTCCTTGCTCCTGAGATATCCCTCCTGAATTTTTACCCACCGCACATGGGTGAGGGACCAGCCTGTTCCTAGTCTGCGCCCCTCCTACCAGTCTGGATGGATGTGGTTTCTTTGATTCCATAGTTGTCAGACTTCCATTCAACTCGATTCCTGTTGGTTCTGAGCAGTGTAATTTTAGTTGCAGGTTTATTGAGGTTGTGCGAAGAGGCGAGTCACGTCACGCCTCCATCTTCAACTCTAGATTCTTGATCCACTTTCACAAAGCACAGTCCAGCCCTGCCCCTCCCGGGATCCGAGGCCATTTCCCAGGACCTGCTGGGTCAGAGTGGGTCCCAGAGGTGCACCTGGACTTCTTCGGCTTCCAGAGAACCAGGGGTGTGAAAAGCATAAGCCACATCAGGGGAGACCCGAGGGAGCCCCGGAGCCCAGCAAACCTCGGGCCCGTTTCCTCTCAGCGTGCACTTGGTGCGTGCTAATGTGAGCCCTCTGTATGTCAGATTCCGTCCTCTGGTCACCCAGGAACATGAGGACTGTCCCTGTCCCCATGTTCTAGATTGTTTCCAAGTTTTCTGTGGCTAGTGGGCAGCAGATAAACTGAAGCCACTGAAATTTAGCAAATTGAAGGGGTCTTATGTTCCCGAGACTTGACCATTTCAAAATGTGTGTTGGCTCTTCCGTTGGCAGTTTCCTGGGAAGACAGCAGTGGGAAGCCTCAGGCGCTCCCTCCCCTCCCAGGACTCGGGGTTGCGGTTGCAGGGGAGGCCGTCAGGGAGGCTCCCAGCGTATCAGTTGACCCCCAGCCTCCATCAGGCGCTCAGGCCTTGACCTGGAAGGAGAGCAGCTGTTTGGGGCTGTCCTTGTTGCTAGGTTCCCCATCTGGCCTGCTTTGCCAGGTTCTGGCCCTGGACAGAAAGGAGCCAGGAGTAGGTCCCCAGGCTCCGTGTCCCCATCAAGCATCCTGGTTGGCAGTAACTCATCCATAGACTGCAAACCCTTAAGGACAGAGCACCTGTGGCAGCAGGTGCCCAGCTCTGGGCCTGCCGCCACCCCTCTGCCGGTAGATGTCTGCAGGGGTTGGGAGGGGGTCTGTGAAATGGGCAGGCCTCCCTGGGTGTGAGGGTTCAGTCCTGCTTCCCAGAGGACTCCTGGACTTGGAGGTGGCCTGTGTGGGCCATGTGACCCAGAGAAGCCAGAAACCTCCCTGTGCCGCCGTCTCCGTGGCTGAAAATGATGGTCAGTGGTGTGGTTGAGGAAGGGCATGAGCTAAGGGTGTGACACAGCTGGTCCAGGGCAGGGGCTCTGGAACACCCGCCACTAATCACCACAGAGGCAGAGCCAGGGGCATAGGGCCCGGCGGCACCTGTGAAAGGGGCACAGCACTGTCCGCATGGTTCCCATCGCCCAGAGGCCACCGAGGCCGGGTTCCAGTCTGGACCCTCACCGCTTAGCTCTGTGACTTTAGGCAAGTCATTTACCATCTCTGAGTCACAGCTTCCCAGCAGGTGAAAAGGATGATGCTGGGCCCTCTCAGGACACGGTGAGCCCTGAACGAGGTGGTGTCTGTGACCAAGCCCTGTGGCCGGCAGAGCACTGGCAGAGCACCAGGGAGGGACAGTCACACTGACCGGAATGCTGAGCATCCAGCTCGACCGGGCATTTGGGGTCAACGGTACTGAGTGAGCAAGCTGCTGAGGAGGAGAGAGTATGGTCAGAACTTTTGGCGTGGGGCCACCTAATCCATAACTGCAAAATTGGTTCCATTAGCCCCTGTTTGGAGCTAGGGCATCTGGGAAAATGAGCGTGTGTGGGAATAACGGCACACGCCAAGGGCCTGGTGTGCGGCTGGGGCAAAATCGCCCGATTCGATGGTGGCAAGCAGCTCTCCTGCAGGTTCCAGGGCCCTGGGGGGTGGGGGCGACTCTGGCTTTATAAGGAAGACACTGAGGCCTTAAGGATGGTCCTGCTTCTGAACACCGAACTCCAGGTCGGTCTGCACTGGCCCATCCCTGCAGCCAAGGAAGGCCTCTGCTCCGAGTGAGCGGAGCAGCCAGCAAGGGTCACACTGGCTGGCGAGGGCCCACGTGCAGCGTGCTCCTCGCCAGCACCGGCCCTGACAGCACAGGGCAGGGTGTGCTCAGGAGCTGGCTGTAAAATGAATCCCGGTAGTCCAGTGGTGCCTCAAAAAATCAGAGCCACGTCCCCACGGGAAGATAATCCCAAATACCCACAAGTCCTGGGAGCCAGCTGGGCCCGCGGATGTGAAAACACCTGTCAAGGATGGAGCCTGGTGGGTTCAAAGTGCCTTTGTTCATCCCTCGCCTCCCTCTGGAGGGAACAGAGGTTCCCTGCGTTGAAAGAAATAAGATTTGGAAATACCTGTTTTTCTGTAGTATTCCGTTCAGTTCTGATGACGCCTGAGTGATTGGCCTTGAGCACACACTGCAGCGTCTGTCCTTGCCTGAGGCTTGAGGAGACCCCCAAGGCGGGAGGGAAGGTGTCAGGGACTTACCGGCCGCTCCCGCCTTTCTGCTGTGCCTCCTCTGGCCCAAAACCAAGTCGGAATTCCAAGAGAGCACCCGGCCCGGCGACATTCCCCCAGCACTCCCGCAGGCGTGCGGGCCTCTGTCTCGAGGAGGGTCCAGAGGAGATACGCCTGATGCAGGGTGCAGCCAGGAGGGGGCCCCAAATGGGGATTTGGAACGGGGCCCAGAACTCAGGGTGTCCAGGGAATATTAGAGGGACATATAAGATGTCCTCACCCTTTCCCCCACAGGTATGAGTTGGGGGACGGGACACATGGAGCAGGGACAGGCAGAGCTGCTAATCCATGGCATGGTCATTTAACATATCTATAGCCTTTGGCTGGTAGCTTAGATGTGTTAAATAGCTGTGGCCATGCTCTGAGCCAGAGGGATGGAAAGGACTCCCCCCAAGAGGTGACGGTGGGGGGGGGACCCCAAGTTACAGCGCCTGCGTGGGAGCTTGGAGAAGATTGGCTCCATGACATGGGGACACACCTGCCCAGACTCATGATGGCAGCCCAGTAAACTTGGAATATACGGGAACACTGGCAGGTGTAACTGATTGCAGGAGTCGGAAGTGGGGGTACAGAGGAGGATTGGAGCAGGGATTTAAACGGAGATGTGGCAGCCATTGGGAGGAAAAGATCCATGTGGTTTCACCAGAGGCAGGACCCACAGCTCTATGAGGGAAAATCACCATGTGGCTTTAGCAGAGAATTGTCACTCGGCTTTGCCTGAGTGGCGACCCCTCCCCGCAACTTAGGTGAAGGAGGAGCCATGTGGCTTTGGCAGAGTGGAGACCCTCTCGCAGCTTTGCCAGGGAGATTCCACGTGGTTTCACCAGAGTGAAGACCCCTGCAGCTTTGGTGGAGAGGGAGAGCCATGTGGCTTTGGCAGAGTGGAGACCCTCTCACAGCTTTGGCGAAGAGGGAGAGCCATGAGGTTTTGCCAGAGTGAGGACCCCTTCCCCACAGCTTTGGTAGAAGAAGGACCACGCGGCTTTGAGGTGCTCCCTTTGGCTGTGTGGCCTGGGAAGCAAGAGAGACTTTGCCTGGAAGAAGGGAGAAAGGACTCTTGCCAGTAGGCCATGAGAAGGTGCCACATGGCTTTGGATTAATTAGAGATCCTGCTTGGACGATGACACAGCTGACGTGTCAGGAGCCACGTGTCAGGAGCCTGGATCCTGGACGTGTGCTTCTCTTCCTGAGTTACGGTACCCTGACTTAGGGCAGAGGGAGATAGGAAGCACTGTGGGCGGCTGTGGGTATCCTAAAGGACTTTGTTATCTTAATGAAGACGTTAGGCCGCTACTTTAACTCTGTACAGTATTAAATAAACATTTCCTTTTCTTTTCTCAAATCTCTGGCTTTGAGAGACATCTTTCCATAAGGCAGCGGACATAGATGAACCTTTGGCCCCTGTGGCTTTCTGTGTTCTGTAACACGCCCATTTAACTCTGTGTCTCGTGCAGAATTATCGCTGAAGGCGTTGCCGGATGCTGCACTTTCCCCTCGTAGGACAGCTGGTGCTAAATGCCCTGAAGAATGGGTCTGGGAACGAGTTCAGAGAGTCCTGCACGTGCGGGTCCTCGTGGCAGCGGCTGGCCTGGCTTCCTTCTTTGCCGAGACTCCCAGGAAGATCAGAATTAAACGCGTGCTTGATTACAGTTATGAACCGACATGAGTTTCTGGTGCATTTTCTCTTTGTCTTCATTCCGAATAGAAGCGGACGTGTTTTGGTTTTATTTGGCCTCTGCCATGCTGTGGCATTAGAAGTTCCCCGAAACCCTGTGGTCCCTGAGACGGGCAGCAAACCAGGAGGACTCCCGGTGGCCCGCGGGGCGGTGGCGAGAGGAGCCGATCCCTGGCTTGCAGGAGGTTCCCTTTGTTGTAGGTTGTGGGTTGTCATGAAACCCAGCGCTCACAGTTCTTAATTTGCCAGTGCCTGACTGATGGGAGAGATTGTCGCTGGCTCTCTTCCCCCGGAAGGAGTGGGTGTTCCGTCAGAGGCCACAGAGCAGGCCCGGGCTGCCGGTTGAGTGGCTGGGAGTGTGGGGGTTGGGGGCGGGGTGTTGAGATGGGGGAAGCTGCTGGACCAGGCTGGTGGCCTTGGGGCCTCCTGTGTGTGTGAGACAGATGAGATACTGTGGACATTTACCTGCGAAGAGACCTGCCCTTAGTGAGCTGTGGACACTGGGGAGGTAGGCAGGCCTGTGGACCTGGCTGGTGGTCCCTCCTGGGCTGGGAGGTGCCTGGAGAAGGCTGCTGGGGGCTGGTCCCTAGGCTGTGGCTGTCCGAGCCCTGCAGACAGCCCAGCTCTGGTCCTCTAGGAAGGCAGGCGGAGTGCGTCCGTAGCTCCGGCAACGCGGCAGGGCTGAGGCCTCAGTGAGGGAGGAGATCTGGGCAGAGGTGTCTGCGCTTGGTGACCCGCTTGGGCAAGGCTGTCATAGGCTGCGTTGTGACAGCAAGACCCCCAGTCTTGGGCACCTCTCTGCCCAGTTCCCTGCCAGGCACTTTAGAGAAGCAGCAAATGTGGGATGAATAAATGGACAGATAGAAGGGTCCCACTCTCTGGGGGTCAAAGTCAACACTGCAGAGGCTGGAGACGCATGGGTACCCATGGCCCACACACTCATACGTGCCCCACATTCCCTACACCCGTAAACACCTGCGTACACACCCTTACGCCTGCATGCACCCATGTGCCCGAGCGCACACCCCGCCCCCCGACACCCCCTGCTTGTGCACACGCGCCCATGCACCTCTGCGTACATTTATCTCAGAACAAGTTTCCCCGGGTCTTGCAAGCTATAGTTTTGGCCGGTGCCTCTTGGGCTTGGGGCCACTCCCTCCTATTATTCCCTGTCAGGGAGGGGCTGTCTGGACCCTTCGGCCCTGCTGTCCCCCAGCCCGGTGACCCCAGGGCGATGACTTCATCCTCCTGAGCCTCGCTCCTCCATCTGTGAATTGGGGCCAATGGTCCCCACCCTGCTTGCCTCATAGGGTGGTGCCCAGGCTTCATTACCATGAGATACAGGAAGAAAGAGTGTTTAGTGCACCTCAGTTGTTTTCCAAACGGTCAGATGCTGCTGTTGTTTGCCCCCCCCCCCCCCGCCCCGGCGTGGACTCCAGGATTCCTCCACCCCAGTAACCGCTGTCCTTGGTAGGACTGGGCACATGGGAGGGCACTGCGGGAAGTCGTGAGGAGCCTGGCCAGTTCTGAGACCCCTCTTCCACCTGGTGACACTGGAGGGGCGTAGGCTCCCCTGCCCTCAATCTTTACTGGGGTCCATGGTCCAGTGGGGCAAGTAGGGGTTTCAGCCGTCTGGCTGCAGGCCCTGGGGATAGGTAAGAGAGTTTGGCAAAGGCCAGTGCGGGGAGAGGGGAGGTGGAAGCCGCCTGATCAGAACCTAAGCCTAGAGCAAGGTCCTTTGTTCAAGGGAACGTCATCTCACCTTCCACGCTCGGCTCCCTTTACCGGAGTCCGTCCACATCCCAAGTACAATCAGGAGCCCCTCCTTCGAGGAAGCTGGGGTTCCGTCTCCGGAGTGTGTCAGGGCTCCTGGTGGGTGCCAGCAGGAGCTGGGGGCTGCACAGGAGCCGCCACAGACCCTGGAGATCCGGCGGACCCCTGGGGAAGCCCAGGGGGTGTAGGGTGGGAGTGAAAGGAGGGCGGGGTCTGCTGGGTTGCAGAAAGCCACCCGTCTTTTCTTCCAAGCTGTGACTGGGGCCCAGGATGTCGGTTGTGCCCCTTTGGGTTCAAGCATCTGCGTATGGGGTCTGTGGAGACCCAGGAGCTACTCCGTGGGGGCGGGGATGTGGGAGTGGGGCTACAGTAGGCACTTTGCAAGGAGCCCCGACCAGCGGTCCCCCTTTTTGTCACCTACCCCCCCAATCTAGCCCAAGCCCTGCACCTCAACCCTGGGGAAGCAGAGGCCTGAGAAGCAAAGGGCTGGCCCGAGTGAAACCAGAGAAGACACGGGAGTTCGGGCTGCCTGTCACTACCAAATCCAATAAGCAGTGACAGCGATTGAACCTTTATGGGCGCTGTATTCAGGTGGCTGGTGATCTGAGAAGATGGCGGGTTCGTACCCTCACAGACCGTCTTGTCTTTTCTGTCCAGGCCCAGGTGTTTATAGCAGCGAATAAACAAGGTGTGGTGAGGGGTTTTGAAGTTCTGGGAGGGTCGGGTAGAGGGAGCTGCAGCAGTCCTGTCCTGGGCCTGCCCCTCCCTGGAACACGACGGCCCGGATGCCTCCACTGGTCCCCAGGAGGCCGGCTGTTTTCCCAGGAGCCAGGATGGGCCTTCTCTGTAGTTTCTGAAACAAAAGCTTTAACATACACATTACTTGCTAGACTTATAACTATTTACCTTCAACTTAAGTTTCCCAATTCTTAAGTCCCCTATCACAAGGTCACGCTGAGAGCAGGGCTAGAGCCTAGGCCTCCTGTCTCCTGGCCCTGTGCCCCTTCCCATGCCTGGGAAGGCGGGGCTTTTGCTGGGAGGCATCTTCTCTGGAGGGTAGTGTGGACACATGTGCTTGGATGAATGCAGCCAACTTGTAGCAATGGCCTTGTGGGCCGGAGCAGTCAGGGTGGGCTCTTTGGAGGAAGAGGTAAAGTCTGGTTCCCCAGAGAGGGTGGGTGAGTGATGTGGACACTGTCACGCAGTGTCCACATCGTTATGGACCAAATGAGACATTCACATGGACTCCCGAGTCTGGTGGAGGAAAAAGGACGTGACGGCATGGCTTTTCTCTCAAGGGGAGCAAAAGCCGCGACCTCCACCATGACCTCTTTTATTTGTGTGGTTTTTTTTTTTTTTCACATTACATGATAGTCCTCGTTTACTATGTTTACTATGCACAGATTCGCTTTAGGGGGTTACTTTTTACAGACAATAAAGGAGCCAATGCCTCTAATCACATCACAGAAGAAAGATATTTGCAAATGAAAAAGGAAAAAGTAGTTGAACTGGTTACACTCATCCTAGGAAGGTTTAGCATGGATTTTAGGAAGTTACAGTAAGCACTTGCTGTCCCAATCCAGGGTGAGGGAGTTTTAGCAAAAGCAATATTCAAAGTGGCCTAGGTACAAATGCAGGCCTGATTCCCATGGGAGAACCCATCTGTGGGCGTGGGTCCTGTGCATCTCCGAGTGGGAGCTGGGCCCACGCCACGCAGAACGGTCTCCTGCCGGTGAGGCACAGTGGGGAGCAAGTTTGGCCAGCTTGTCACGTCTCTCATTGGTGGAGCCTTCCTGAGTCGTCCTCAGTTTGACCTTGCCCTGTTCTCAGGATGCGCTAAGAAGGTTTACGATCGTAGCGCATAGCTCGACCCCGTTTACAGATTCGGTCGTTGAATCTATAAATATTATCCGAGCCAGAGTTCCGTGCCAGGTCCTGCACCCCACTAGCAGGACCCAGAGGGGGCCAGGCTGACTGGCACCGCCCTTCGGGGCCACAGTCTGATGAGGGGGCCAGCATGGTGGCCTCCTGGCTGGGGAAAGAGCTGTGTGATCTGGGACCAGTTACTGCTTCTCTCTGTGCCTCAATTTCTCAGCTAAAGAATGGAGATAAGGAGTCCCTTCCTGCTAATATCTTTTTTAACATTTTTATTTATTTATTTATTTATCTTTAGAGGGGAAGGGAAGGAGAGAGGGAGAAAGGGAGAGAAATATCAATGTATGGTTGCCTTTCATGTGTCCCTTGCCAGGAACTGGCCTGCAACCCAGGCATGTGCCCTGACTGGGAATCGAACCGCGATCCTTTGGTTCGCAGGCCCACGCTCAATCCACTGAGCTACATCAGCCAGGGCCCTGCTAATATTTATAAAGAGCTCAGAACAGGCAGGCACGTTGAAGGTGCCGTCTGTGTGAGTGTGCGCGCGCGCACGTGTGTGTGCGTGTATGAGATTAGGGTGATCAAAAGGGACAAGCTGATTGTAGGTTGTGAGCAAGTGCTACACAGGAGGGAAGTAGAGGGAGAGGGAGCTTTCCGGAGAGCTGGAGAGCTTCCTGTCCTGACGCGGGGTGTGAGCTCCAGGGGTACGTGCAATTGGCAGACTCACTGAGCCACACTCTTGGAGTTTGTGCATTTTACTGTATGTAAAATAGAACTCAATAAACAAGGCATATACATATAAAGGAAGAAGAATAGAAAGTAGAGAGAAAATGAGGGTCTCTTGAGGCCCTCTTTAAACAGGGTAGTCAGGGAGGGCTTCTGAGAGGAGGTGACATTGGGGGGATTCCTGGAAGGGAAGAAGACTAGCTATGGGGAAGAAAGATGAGGAAACTGAGGCTCTCAGAGGTTTGGGACCACACTCAGCCAGCCGTAGGGATCGAGTGTGACAGCCCAGCCCTCTCCCTGCTCCTGTGCCTATTCTCAGGGCCTTGGCACTCAGAAGACTATTTTCATTTGTGTGGAAAACGATCCCCTAAATACGGACTGAGTGGGATGGGAGGTGGTGAGAAGCTCCACCTCAGTGCAGCACAGGGTGCAGGCTGCCCCCAATAAGCTCTCCGGCCCCTCCTGCTCTCCCTCCCCTACCTCCAGCTCCTTCCCTCCATAGCCCCCCACCCCCTTTGTTCAGGAGCCCCAGCCAGGGACCCCAGCTTCACCTGACCTGCCTCTGCCCTCACTCTGCTTCCAGCCTAGAGGGAGGTTCAAGTTGAGCCAGTAGAGAAGGAGCCAGGCAAGAGTGCCTGGCATAGGCATGGACTCAAGAGGGGTGGCTTGTTTGGAACCAGCAAGTTCATTCTGGCAGAACCAGGAGTGTTTGGGGCCAGGGGAAGCAGAAATAAGGTGGGAAAGGAAGGCAGGACACCTTCCTGCGCACCTGGGGAGGAGTCAGGCAGGAGAGGATGATGGAGGGGGTGGGGGAGGGGAGTGAAGGGCACGGGGAGAGGTGGGGCTGAGGACAACACCAGAAGTCTTCCAGCTGTGGGCTTGGGAGTTTTTGAGAGGAGAGAGGGGACTTCGGTGTAGGTGAAGGTGCCAGAAGCAGGGCAGAGTGAGGAGGGGGTCCAGGAGCCAGCCTGGGGTCCCCACAGGACAGGGTCAGGTCAGGCCAGGAGCAGGGAGAAGTGTTAGGAGGCCAAGTAAAAAAAAGATGCGGAGAAGATGGAACAGGGAGGGAGGATGGCGTGTCTTGAGTCCTGTAGCTAGAGCCACCTCAGGACAGTGTGGGGGCAAAGCTGACGAGGTGAGTGGGGTGACAGAGCGTCTGTGCCAGCACTGTGAGCTGGAGCTGTGCGGGCGTGGGAAACTGAGGGGCTCCGTGGGAGGACACGGCAGCAGGAGCAAGGGGTTCTGGTTTCCAGGCCTGGAAATGGAGCAGGGACACTAGAGCCGGTGGAGGGGTTGCCCAGTGCCCTGCATTCCCAGGCGAGGGCGGGCCAGCGAGCGAGCAGCTCCAGGGATGGAGGAACAGCCAAGGCAGAACCTACTGCCTTCCTGCTCTCCCCGCCCCCCACAACAGTTTACCTTTGCCTGGGGAGCTTGGCCCAGAGCCTTCCCCACACAGGGCGCTGGCGGAGGAGGAAACCAAGGCCAGGGGTGGCCCAGGGTCCTGTGTGTGCCGAGCGAGCCAGCGCTGTTCCGAATCCCAGCCTTGGTTTCCCACCCTGGTCCTCAGCCGGGCTCAGCTAGAAAACAAATGTGGCAGGGCCCCAGGGACGGCTGGTCCCTACTCTCCCTATTCTGGGCTGCCTCCCCCTGCCTGCCAACTCCTCCCCGTCCCCGGTCCCCTACCGCTCTGCTCTGCACAGGGCCACCCCAGGGCTGTGCTCCGCAGCCACAGCCCAGGGCTGAGTCCCCCTGAGCAGGGGTCCCGCGCCGCCCTCTGCTCCCTGCCTGGCCATCGTGCATCTTGTGGGCATGACCCTGTTTTTATTCCATTTTGCAGAGTTGTGGGCTGTGGCTTGGAGGTGTGAATGTTTGCTTGAGGTCACACTGAGTCATTGGAGGAACTTAGCGCCACACCCAACCTTCACCCCACCAGGTTGTGACCTCCCTCCGCTAGGGTCCTCTCAGCCCCCGGAGTCCATTTCTGGGCCTTCAATCCTCGTGCCTTCCCATGGTAAAAATGAGACTCGAGTGAGCGTGGCCCCTGGCCTGGGGTCCCACAGCTGTTGTGTGATTGGACTTCAAAACCCGCTCAATTTCTTCTTCACTTGCTGCCCAGGAAGGGAGGAGGGGCTTCTCTGGCCTCAAAACCCTTGCAAGTTGTCAGCCCCCTCCCAAGGCCCTCCTGAGCCACCAGCCAAGCTGCTTGAGGCTGGCCCTCAATCAAGTCTAGAGGCTCATTGGATCACAAGTGAGGGAGACCTGGATTCCGCTCCTCCTTTTGTCCTTCACAAGCTGGGCAACCTTGGGCAGGCCCCAGGCCTCCCTGAGCCTCCACCACGTCCTCTGCAAAGTGAGGCCAGTGGCACCACCTGGGCGGCTGCTATGAGCCTGACCTTCTGTGCTGACTGCCCGCAGCTCCTGTACGACAGCCCCAAGGCCCGGCAAGAGGTGGAGCACCACTGGCAGGCCTCGGGCGGCCCCCACATCGTGCGCATCCTGGATGTCTACGAGAACATGCACCACAGCAAGCGCTGTCTCCTCATCGTCATGGAGTGGTACGTCGTGCCCCCTGGGGTCCCAGGCTTCCGCCGTTCTTCCAGGGGTGCTCTTTCCTGGCAGCAGCCCCAGGAGGGCCCCTGGCCCCTGAGGAGGAGCAGAGGGCAGCTGCAGGCCCTGGTCCAGGAGACTTCCCAGGGTGGGAGGAACTGGGCTGGGAGATGGCCTCCCTGGGGTGATCTCCGCTGTGTGAGGAGGCACTGGACGGGCTGTGGAGAAGGCCGCCACACCTGAATGTGGGCGGGGGTGGGGATTGAGGGGAAGGGTGGGACACACAGTCCCCTCAGCTTTCTCCTTCTTGTCGGGGTTGGCACCCTCACGGTCCATCAGGTGCTGCTGGGTAAGCAGGACCCAGAGCCTGCATCCCAGTGCAGCCTCCTCCACCCAGGGCTCCTCCCACTAGCTCTGTGGCTCAGCCCCAGCCTCCTTCAGATCCTGGGGCCCATGTCTGGGCCTCCAGTTCCTCTCCCTCTGCCTTTGGGGTCCACTTTATCCTACAGGTTAGTAGCTCTTAAGTCAGATTTGGGGTTCAGACCCTGGCTCTGTCCCCCACTAACTGTGTGACCTTGGGCAGCTGTTAACCTCTCTGAGTCTCTCCAACGCCCATGTGAAACGTGGAGGAAGAACTTAATGTGTGTTCACCCTGTACTTGACTCCATTCCAAGTGCTCCATTGCTGATTCGGTCTTCACAAGTGCTCCATTCCAAGTATATTGCTGATTCGGTCTTCACAACTCTGTGAGGCTGGTACTATCATCCCCATTTTACAAAAGAGGAAACTGAGGCGCAGAGAGGTGAAGGGACCAGCCCAGGGTCACACAGCAGCGTGCACGAAGCATTTGCCCAGGGCACAGCACACAGTAGGTACTCAGAAAACAGCGGTCACGGTGATAATTGACATCCCTCATTTGGGGGGCACTGAGACGGGAGTGGGGTTGCCCGAGCCTCAGCCCGGTGGGGGCAGGGCCACTGGAAGTACACCATCCTCCCCAGTTCCGAGAGTTCAGTCCGACCAGGCAGACAGGCCGCCACGCTCCAGGCCGTTCAGGCGCAGGGAGCTGGCAGGGACCGGTCCCCAGGGGAAGAGCAGCAGGGCCTGGGCCCCTGATTCGGGGCAGGGGCGGGCTGACGCCGAGCCCCCCATCCCTGCTTACAGTCCCCTTTTCTTGTAGCATGGAAGGCGGGGAGCTGTTCAGCAGGATTCAGGAGCGTGGGGACCAGGCTTTCACGGAGAGAGGTACCTGCGCGCAGTTGGATCAGTGCGGGGAGTCAGACTCAGATGGACCCCTGAGCTGCTGTGTGTTGCTGGGCAAGGCCCTGCTCCTCTCTGTGCCTCGCTCTCCGCAGCTGAGTAAGAGAGGCTGAGACAGAGCGTCCCTACCCCAAGGAGTTCCACGGGGCTCTGTGACACCTCGTTGGAGATGGCTCTCTGTGGCCTTGGGAGGAGGCCCCAGAGCTGCTGGTACCGACCAGCAGCTGAGCTAGGGAGAGGTAGCCCAGGCCCGAGGGAAGAGGTCTAGGTCGTCGAGGGCATCCTCGGAGGAAATTAGGGTGCCCAGGGCAGGTGTATGGAAGGGGGGTCCTGGGTTGCAGGAGTGCTGCTGCCATCTTGTGCTGTCCCTGGGGAAGCAGGGGGGCACCCCAGGCTGTCTGACCTCTGATGGGCATCACCCCCCCCTCCTCTGTGCCTGCAGAAGCCGCAGAGATCATGCGTGATATTGGCATGGCCATCCAGTTCCTGCACAGCCATAACATTGCCCACCGAGACGTCAAGGTGAGGCTTCGGGACCCGGGCTGGGGGACCAGGGAGGGAAGTGTGATCCACACCCCCCATGGCTCCTGACGCCCAGTAGATGGGGGCCCAGTCCCTTCAAGGCCTCTGCTTCTTGGCCCGGACTGGTCTGCTCAGCCTCTTCCCTGCTTCCAGCGTACTCATTCTGCTCTGGCCAGATGGGTCTCCTCGATTCCTTTGAATAGCATGATGCCAACAGCCGTAAGCACAGCTGAGAGCCTACTGCAAGCCAGGAGGCCCTGGCAAGCATCTCATTTAACTCTCACCTAACCCTGTGAGGTTGGCTGCCAATGCCCATTTGATAGATGAGAAAACCGAGGCTCAGAGAGAGATTAAGTGTCTTGCCCAAGGCCATGAAGTTGCCACCCTGGGGTTCATTCGTTCATTTGTTCCCTCAGCAAGGAATTTTGTGAGCATGCAATGAGCTGGGCCTCAGGCAGGGGCTGCCTGACACTGTTGGGGCTTCTGTGAAGTACCAGCTGCAGCTTTGGTAGGTTAGGCCTGCACGCGCTTCCCGTGGGTGGGCTTCACAGACATGGTGGGTGCTGGAGCTCTGCTCTCCCAGTTTCCTATTGGGGAAGGCAGGGTCTTAGAGGTCGTCAGGTTCAGCCCGAAGGAAGGCAAAGTGAGACAGCCCTGCATAAGCACGCAGGTGCCAGCCACCATTGGAGCGAAAACCTGCAAGTCCCGGGCCCTCTGCCCAGGCCAGCAGCGTGGCCTCCTAAGACTTGCTTCCTCCCAGGACCGCGCAGCGGAGCTGTGGGGCCGGCTGCCATACCAGGGCCCTCCTCTGGCTGGGCCCCGCCAACCGTGCGGTTCTTACGTTCTGGATCTACAAGCAGCCCCGGCACACGCGCCCACTGAACCCTGGCTTTGATGGGCCCCGGCTTCCGTTTTCCCCATGGGGAGGAAAGCCTTCAGCACAGGAGGTTCCCTTGTGCAGGCAAAACCTGCTTCCCTGTTTTCACCCCGATCCGAGGTCGCTCCACTCTGGGACTTCAGCCAACGCCCTGTCCTTCTGCTCTTCTCCACGGGCCTGGCTCCTGCCCATTCATTAAAAACCAGCTTCAGGGTTGCCTCCTCCATGCAGACTGCCCCACTGCCCTCATCCCGTCATCTCCCCTGTGCTCTGCAACTGGGAAGAACTGTCTCTAGGCAGCTCTAGGGGCCTAAGCAGTGGGGGCGGCCCCGCTGGCTCATTCGGGGCTGGGTACAGGACCTGTCCCTGTCAGCGCTGTCTCATGAGCATCCCGTCTTCCCCCAGGACCCTCACTTAGCGTTTCACGGAGTATCCCCAACGCAGACTCAGAAGTTCCTGTCCATGGGCTCTCTGTGGCACTTGGTTCTTTACAACTTTGAACACTTGCCTCAGTTTTCCCTCCGTGAAAGGGGGTATTACGTCCCAGCCCCCTTGGTCTTTTCTATATTTGGCCCATGTTGTTGGGGACAAAGGCCCAGGTCTTTTTCAGCAGATGGACTGGTTCCTCCTGCATCGTTTTGATTTGAGTGAAAGAGGGAGGAAGTCTGGCTGAAGGTCACCTTGGGATTCTGCCCCAACCTGGTACCCAACTCCAGACTGACGTTTTTCTCCCTGGCCCAGCCTGAAAACCTGCTCTACACGTCCAAGGAGAAAGACGCAGTGCTCAAGCTTACCGACTTTGGCTTTGCCAAGGAGACCACCCAGAATGCCCTGCAGACACCCTGCTACACTCCCTATTATGTGGGTGAGTCCTGGGGACCGCTGTGTACCTCCCTACCCCCACGGAGCTCTGCTGTGCTGTGGGGCAGCTGGCGGGTCACAGAGGTCAAAGGGTTAAAGCCCAGTAAGGAGGGAGGGGGATTCTGCCTGCATGGAGGCAGTGATGGGGGGTGGGGGTCCGGAGGCTGCAAAAGTATTCTCCCGAACTTCAGCTTCTGCTTTTGAAAATAGATCCAGGAAAATTCTGGCTGTGGCCTGTGAGCAGAATGACATCACAGCAGCTCTAAATAGATACGCGATAAAAGACCGCCACCAGCTCCGGATGGAGCCCAGCTGCGGTGGTTTTTCTCCTTCTCCACTTCTTGTCTTCCTGGGACTCGTATTCAGAAAGGGGGTGGGCCTTTCCTTCTACAGGAGAGGGACACGGGGCAGCAGCATCCGGTCTTGTGGGACAGGCTCCCTTAGGCCAGGGCGTGGCTAGTGCCAGGGGTGAGCACACACTCACGCCTCCTGAAGTTCCTCACTCCCCTGTGAGCCAGGAGGCCCCAGACCTGGAGAAGTCCCCAGGAAAGGGCCCAGCCCGAGAGCCAGGGAACGCCCCCCTTCACCAAGGGCTCCGCCTCAGCTGAGCCTTCCCAGAGAGCTGCTGCAGGGGCGGGAAGCCCCGAGACCATGGCACTCTGCTCTTCAGGACGTGTTTTGCAGTATTTTAACTTAGAAAACGCTTCGGGCCTGCCCCTCGCGTTGTCCTCCTGGAAAGACCAAGGTCCCGGGGATGGCAGCCAAGGTGGCAGTGGAGCCCACAGCCCTGCCCCCAGTCCCTCCTTGCCCTGTTCGTCCAGGGGGCAAGGGACACGGACAGTGGGTGCCCTTTCACCTGTGGCAGGACCTCACCAAGCCCCGGAGTGGCCTCCTCTCCCCCCCCATCCCCCCACCTCACCAAGGCTGAGCTGGCCCCAAGGAGACTGTCGTTCCTCACGGCCCGGCCTCGGTGCGGGTGAATTTTTTCTGGGAGCTGTTCGCCTCCCGTATTTCACACACATGCTGCCTTCCCGGAAGGTGCCAGACGCCAGTCTGTTCTGCCCTACCCCCCCAGGCTGGGTGCCTGCTCCCCACCTCGCCCAGGCTTCAGGCTCCCGCCTGGGCTCCGGGACCCTTGGAGCTGAGAGCCCCCTGTGCCCTCTGCTCTGGTAGCTCCTGAGGTCCTGGGTCCAGAGAAGTATGACAAGTCGTGTGACATGTGGTCCCTGGGTGTCATCATGTACATCCTGTGAGTACTGCTTCCTGCGCGCCCCCTCCCCATGCACCTCAGTGCCGCACGCCCTTGCTGAGCCCCCCAGCAGGTCGCTCTTCATGCAGGCTGCCTTTCCCTCTGGTCACCGGTCGCCCGCCTGCAAGGCCTCCTGAAGGCCTCCCCATACAAGGGCAGGGGGCTGGGAAGAGCCTGGGGGCGGGGCCTGGGGGCAGAGGTGATGTCCGGCCGCCTGTCTGCCCAGGCGGGAACTGGGGGAGGGGAAAGGGTCCGCTCTGGCACTCCCCCATGCCTGTGCCAAATGACCTCTGCCCTCCCCCAGCCTGTGCGGCTTCCCGCCCTTCTACTCCAACACTGGCCAGGCCATCTCCCCAGGGATGAAGAGGAGGATCCGCCTCGGCCAGTATGGCTTCCCCAACCCTGAGTGGTCGGACGTGTCCGAGGACGGTGAGTGGCCGCTCTGCCCCGGACCCCGTCAGCCCTCCTCCTGGGAGATGCGGCTTTGGTGTCAGACCGGCCTGTGTGTGGGCGCTGGCTCCCCCACGTCCCCACTGTGTGGCCCTGGGCGAGTCGCCAGACTGTTTTTGAACTTCAGTTTCTCTATCTGTCAAATAGGCTCAAAATTTGCCTCCTTGACACTTCCTCTAACTGCTGTGCCTCATTCATATTTCCCCTGTGGGACCTACAAACAAGCCTGCCCTGTCAGCTAGTCATTGCTGCTTGACAAATGACCCCGGACACTGACAGGCTGGCGAAGAGACACAGTTAATAGCTCACTGTTACCGTGGGTTAGGAATTTGGGAGCCCGTGCAGAGTGGCCAGGGCTGGGGGGGGGGGTCGGCGCGTCGGCGCTGGCTCTGGGGGAACTCCACCGCCTCACCACATCCCCCCTCCCCAGCCAAGCAGCTGATCCGCCTGCTGCTGAAGACGGACCCCACAGAGCGGCTGAGCATCGCGCAGTTCATGAACCATCCCTGGATCAACGTGAGCACCGCCTGGGCCTGTGGCAGGCAGGGTGGCAAGGGCAGGAGGGCGGTGGCTCAGGAGGCCTTGGCGCGGGCCACAGATGTGTGGTGTGCCCCACTACCTACAACTTCGTTATGCCGCCACTCCAGTCAGGCTCCTTCACCTCCCTGGGCCTTGGTTTCCCCATTGGAGACCAGAAGAAGGGGTGCGGGGAGGGAACCAGTGAAGTCCCAGGGGCATGCAGGTCCTAACCTATGGGCTCGGGGCTCCTTGCAGCAATCCACCGTGGTGCCGCAGACGCCGCTGCACACGGCCCGAGTGCTGCAGGAGGACAAAGACCACTGGGACGATGTTAAGGTGGGTGGACTCGGCCTCAGTTTCCTTGCAGGTTCCAGGGCTCTGGAAAACAGGACCCTGGGATGGTGGCTAGCCAGAGTCTGGGTCTTTGGCTCCTGCCCTGTGCCTGGTGCACAGGGCATCTCTGACGGCACCCGGGGGCTCACCCTGGCCCAAGGAGCCTTGAGCTGCCCTGCCCCCCTCAGGGTGGCGCTCCTGGCTCACTCCTTCAATGAAGGGGGCTTTGGGCCAGGGGCTCAGTGAAAGGCCTTTGGACCCAGGCTTCGGCCAGAGCCCGTCTTATAATCCACAACACTTGGGAGGGGCTCAGCCTGCTTTCAGACTCAGCAGAGGCCACGTTTGAGCATGTGGGGCAGCAGCTCTGAGCCCCAAGACTCCCAGGGCAGAATCTTCAGGCTGCAGTGCCCTGCGGGCCTTGTGGTTCTGAATAGGTGACACCGCTCCAGGCTCCTGTTCCGGTCACCCTGGTGTGGTCCCAGGGAGTCATTAAGGTACTTCCTGTGCTTTAGAGGGTCAGCACGGTGCCTGCCACAAAGGATTGTGTGGTGCAGATGGGCAGGCCAGTGCTGGGCACACCGTGGGTATTTGGCCCACAAAGGTGGCCGTTGCTGTCACTGGCGTCATGAAGGGGCTGCCCAGGCAGGAGGGTGATGGCTATTGAGGTCCCCACGTCCTGACATCCGTCCCCAGGAGGAGATGACCAGCGCCCTGGCCACCATGCGAGTCGACTACGACCAGGTGAAGATCAAGGACCTGAAGGCCTCTAACAACCGGCTTCTCAACAAGCGGAGGAAGAAGCAGGCAGGCGGCTCCTTGGCCTCGCAGGGCTGCAACAACCAGTAGCCCCCGGGGCCCCAGGGAAGGCCCTGCCCCAGAAGGCCCAGGGCCATTTTTTTTTAAACAAAAGAACTATTTTGTTGTGTTTTAATTTGTCACTTACAACTTCAGGATGGGGGACTGTGACCCCCAGCCTCCTTCGGAGCCCCAGCTCAGGCTCGGGTCTTAGAGAGGGGCAGTGCCTGGGGCTAGGGAGCTGCCTGCTGAATCTGCGGTGCCTTCACCCACAGTAGCCTGAGAGCCTGGCTCTGCCCCGACCTTAGACGTGTGGGCCACCTGCGGTTGTCGCGGGCTTCCCTCCTTCCACGAAGACACCCCCCTGTGGTGTGGGCTGATGGGCCTGGCCTTGGGAAAGGCGGCAGGCCATTGGTTGCCATGGTGACCAGGGAAGGAGTTGCTGTCTGTGAATGCTGAGTGAGCGAGCAAGGGAGGGAGAAGGGGCAATTGAGGGTCCTCTGCCTTTGCCTTCCAGGCAGGCTGATCGTTCTCCCACTGCTTGCCCCTCTCAGGCTCAGCCTCTTCGGTCTCCCAGAGGCCACAGGGTCAGTCTCTCTGACTCCCCGGGTGGTCCAGCCCTATCTGGCTGCAGCCCCACATCCCACAGGATCGGCCAGCCCTTGGAGCTCCTCCTCCGCACTCCCTGGGCCCCACCCTCCGTTACTAGCCCCAGCCCAAAGAGTGGCCTCTCATCTCAGCTGAGGGTGGGAGGTATTTTTAATGCTTTTCTACTTTGGAAAATGTCACTGTGACAAAAACTGGTACAGTTTCTCTGCCCCCACCTGCCACAGGATCCCAGGCAGGAGAGCCCCTCTCCATAACGGTTCATTCTCCACCCTGTCCTGGTGGACTCTTGGGTACTTCTGTGAGAGGGGATAGCTGGGGGCAGGGCAAGAGGCTCCCTGTTAATCAGGGGTCTCTATTCATGCTCCAGATCAGACCCAAGGCAGTGGAGGGCTGCAGAGCAGCGCTTTGAAAGTCTGCGCCTGGCCTGAGTTGGACGGAGAGCGCTCTCCTTGCCATCCAGGCTCACCTGGCCCCACGCCGCCCTGACTGGGGCTGACAAGTGCCTGACTCCCAGCCTAGTTCCCAGCTGGGAAGCCCGAGACCATGTCACATAGGACAACACTGCTAATAAACACCATTTTGGCATTTTCCCCCGGTTCCTGGGTTTCTCTTTGTCTATATGAGTGGACAAGTGGCCCAAGGCAGCCGCTTATACCCACTGGTGATTTCACCCCTGCTGGGGAGCGTGCCAGCCCGGCTTCAGTGCCGCTGTGGCCTCTCCAGGCACGGGAGGGTCAGAAGAGCGGAGGGATGGCAGCGGCCTCCTGTCCCCAGCCCTGTGCCGCCGGTGCATTGTGTGTGATGCCGACCCCCAGCCCCGTGTGTGCCAGCGTCTTCCCACAGTGGCCACCCCCAGCTGTGTGCCAGCCTGCTGAAGGGCAGGCACGGTGCCTGCTGCAGCGCTGAGCTATTTTCAGAAGCTGCCAGATTTCATTTGGCAGCGAGGATGTTGGGGAGGGGAGGGGGCGGGACACTGGAGATTGTCTTTTGACTACTCCAGCAACGGAGCATCCTCAACCCTCAGGGGCCCTTGTGGGCAGCCCGGGGCGGGGGCGGGGACCCTGACTGTGGCATATTCTCCCGGGTCCTGTCTTGAAACCTCCCGGCTTTCTGAGAGCGCAGGGGCTCTGCGTTTGCAGCAGTGCGCCCTCCTCCACCTCCCTTCTCCTCGGGGTGTGGGGGAGGTGCGGAGCTGCTGGGAGGCAGGGACGGCTCGCTCCAGAGGTGCGTGCTGCTTCCCAGCCTGGCGACCTTGGACAAGTCCTCCAGCTTTCCTGCCTCAGTTTCCTCAACTGTGACACCCGGGGAGTCGTCCTGGGGCTCCGGCCGATGAGGCATGTGAACTGCTGCGTGCGGGGCCTGGAGGACGGCTCTTGCCCAGCACCCTTTCACCACCCCAGCAACCTCCGCCGTCAAGGAGAGAAGTGCTTGCAGTTGCTTGAGGGAAAAGCAATCCAGCCCCAAGGTTACCTCTGGGATTTTCCACACGGAAGATCAGGCTTTCTCCACCTGTGGGGTCTCGCTCCCAAGGGCCTGTTTTCCAGAGCTGTGGCAGATGGGACTTGGCCCCAGTCCTAGGCTTCCCAGAGGGTGGTGCACTCTCTGAAGGGCCTCTGGCTCCCCAGTTGAATTCTGGGGGTCTCACGGAGGCTGTGGTTCAGACCAGCCTTCGTCATGGGCTCTGTCCAGTGAAATGGTGGCCGGATGCAAAGGCGGGTGGAGTCTGTCTGGTCACAAAGCTGCAGAGGCACAGACAGACTCCTTCCACTAGCTCCTGAGCACCCACTGTGCCTGAGACCCCGTACTAGGTGCAAGGCAGGCAGCGTGAGAGCCTCGGACGGGCGTCTCACTTCAGGGAGTTCACACTCAAGCAGGAGAATAAAATACCACACAAATACCTGTCGAAGCTCAGGCTTGAGACCGTCTGTGAAGAAAGGACGTGGCTTGAGGTGGAGATGCCGTGGGCCAGTTTAAGCCAAACGGGATGTGGGCAGGGTGCCTGACAGGTTACAGGGTTAAGCAGAACTGCAGGGACTATGTGCCCCTCAGCTCTGCCTGTCTGTGCTTCTCCTGGGGCTGGTTTTGATCTTCCGCCTGTATGCCTTCACACGCAAGACCGGGGCTTCAGCAGTCTCGGCATCTGCTCAGGTGTCTGTCTGCCGGCCAGTCCCAGGGACAGACTCGCCCTGGCCATGCTTGGCCCATCGCTGTTGTGGGGGAGAGGGCGTGCCTCCTCCTGCACCCAGGTGGGGGAGGGGTGTGCGGCAGAGGTGATTAGCAGAGGAGAGACTTGAGGATTGCCCCCAAGTCTCCAGTCTGCTGGGTCACTTCCAAGAGCTACCGAGGAGCCGGGACTAGCGGCAAGCCCAGCCCAGGGCACGGTCCCCAGATCTTGGGCATCAGGCGCAGCATTCACAGACCAAGGCTTGGAGACTGGAGGCCTGGCCAAGTCACCCTCTTAGGACCTCAGTGTGGCTGTCTGTGAACCGGAAACAAATCCCTGACAGTCAGCTGGTATCAGGTGAGCTAAGAAGTGGCCACATGTTCACATCAGCCCGTTCAGACACAGGCATTTGCATGGGCTCCATGTGACTTCCCTGGGAGCTTTCAATAAAGAATCCCTAAGAGGTATATGCATACATGTACATGTGTGAGTGCTTGTGTGTGTGTGTGTGTGTGTGTGTGTGATGTTTCTTATGGGTGATGCTCCTCCCCCTGACCCAGTCGACAGCAGAGTTCTCTGTCTTGCAAACCTGGTGCTGGCTGGTGTCCAGTGGCTGGGCTCATTGCTATTCCAGACCAGCCCCTCTCCACCCTCGTTTCAGCCCTTCCACTGTAGTGCCACAATTGAGCCTTACAATGCAGCCTGCCGCAACCCCTGCAGGGGTCTCCACGTTTCCAGACCCGCTTGAAACTCTCTCTCTGGCAGGCATGGGGAAGGGGCCCAGGCCCTGGGTAGCCGGCTCTGGATCTGGCTGCCTCGGGCTGAGCCTCTGCATCTCTAGTGCATCCTTCCAGCTGCCCCCAAAACCAGCAGGGTAAACTTCTCCTGTGGCCAGCAGGCAGGGAAGGGTCTGGGAAGCCCACCGCCCACCCCATGCATGGGGTTATTTTGTGTAGAGCCAGGAGACCTGAACTTTGCTTTGCGTGCAATCTCAGGCAAGGCTATTCCACTGTTTTTTGAGGTTCCCCGTCAGGAGAAAGAGGCATTGATAAATCAGGGCCAGATAGTCGGCAGCTTGCGGGAATACTCTGCAGTCTCAGGCGTATCAAACACTTTGCTGGGTCTCAATTTTCTTATCTCTTAAATGGGAGTGAACTTCACAAGGATGGGCAGGGCTGCGGTGGAGAAGGGGAGGGGGTGGCCGAGTCCAAAGGCCCTGCTCACCAGTGCAGCCCAAGTGTCTGCTAGGTGACATGCCAGGCTGGCAGGACTCTGCCAGTTCTGCCCTCTCTGCTTCCCCTGGGCAGGAGAAGGCAGTGGGTGAGTCAAGGCAACAGATTTCCTGGGGCCCAGAGCAGCTGGTCAGGGCCGGTTAATTGGGGTGCGGGGCCACCTGCTGGTCACCCGGGTGAGCACTCAGTAGATGTGTGCCTACTGTGTGCCAGAGCTTGAGGGAGCTATGGTCCTGCCTGGGTGGAGGGGGGCAGGGATCACGACATCATGACTGAGTGCCTACTATGTGCCAGGATGGTACTGGAGCTTCACCTGGGTCATCTCCCTTGGTCCACATGGAGAAATTGAGCCGCAGGCTCTTAGCGACTGCCTCGCTGCTGGAGGAGATCAGAGGAAAGAATGCTACTTTTGACTAGACACAATCATGGAAGGCTTCCCAGAGGTGGTGATCTATGAATTTGAAGGGCAAGCCAGATTTGGATAGACAAAGACTTGGGAAAAGGGTATTCTAGCTGGAGTCAAAGCCCCTGTCTGATTGAGCTGCCCACTGCCCTTGAGGACTCTCTCTCTTTGAAAGCCCCTGGCAGGCCAGGATGTAGCGGTCTGTGCAGTGGAGCTGGCCAGGGCTACCAGGGAAGACAGGTGAGGCAGAGGCTCTGTCCAGTGGTAGCCAGGTGGGTCCAGAGAATCAGTCCTTACAGGGTCATGAAGGGATCCAGGAACCAGAGGCACGGGGCTGCTCCCTACACCAGATGAGGGGATGGGTTTGCTGAGAGTAGCTACTGGGACAGGCCTCCCTGGGCTATTTGCTGGGGCAAGCCAAGCAGATAAGAGTCCTGTAATGACAGAGTCCATAGCCAAAGTGGAGTGACAGGGGCAGAGGGTCTTAAAAGGTCTCTGAGAAGAGTATACTGTGCGGAGGATGAACGACAAGAGGTTGGCTATAAGAAGGGCAGGAGGAAGGGCATCCCAGGCAGAGGGAATGGCAAGTGCAAAGGCCCTGGGGAGGGGAAGACCTACGCCCTGCCAAGGCCCGTGCAGTGCAGACGCTGAGGGCGGTCTGCCATTTGCCCAAAAGATTTTCTAATAGGCTTGGAGCCCTCGCCAGTGTGGCCCAATTTGTTGGATGTCATCCTGCAAACCGAAAGGTTGCCAGTTTGGTTCCTGGTCAGGGCATGTGCCTGGGGTTGCAGATTTGATCGCTAGTTGGAGCATGTGTAAGAGGCAACTGATTGCCGTTTCTCTCATGCACTGATGTTTCTCTCCCTCTCATTCTCCCTCCCTTCCCCTCTCTCTAGAATCAAGTTTTTAAAAAAAAACTTGGGGTTCAGGGAGCCAGAAGACAGTATTGGGAAGCCAACCACCATCCTGGAGGAAGGAGAGAGTGGGTGAAGGGAGCAGGAGATGGATTCCTCTTCTCCGAAGGCCACGCATGTGCTCCTGAACTTGAGTTACCCCTCAGGCCTTGGGTGTTGCAGAGTCAGTCTCCCACCCCCTACCCCCAGGACCAGCTGACAGTGGTGAGAAAGCATCAGATTTGATGAGGGCTAACTACTCCCTCCCAAGAACAAGACAAACCCTGAGGTTACTGCCTTGTTCTAGGCCCCAGCAGCGAGAGGCTTCAGCCCATGTTCCAGCCTCGGCCCAGGCAGTCTTGGTCCGTCTCCCTGAGTACCCTTTCCTGCTCTCCAGGGCTGGATTTTTAAAAAATTACTTACTTTTAGAGAGAGGGGAAGGGAGTGAGGAAGGGAGAGAAACATCAACGTGCAAGAGATACGCTGATCGGTTGTCTCTCGCTCGCACCCACCTGGGGACCTGACCTGCAACCCAGGCATGTGCCCCAACTCACCGGGGAATCGAACTGGCGATCTTTCAGTTTGCAGGATGACACTCAACCCACTGAACTATACCGGTCATGGCAACATGGCATATCTTTATCTTTATTTAGGTCTCCTTTAATTTTTCTCAGCAGTATTTTATAGTCTTCTACATCTTGCATTACATTAATTGCTAGTACTTTTACTTTTTGGATATATTGCAAGTAGAATTTAAAATTTAAAAAATTTCCCCATAGTTTATGACTAGTTTATGAAAATACAATTGATTTTTATGTATTAATTTTGTATTCTGTGGCATTGCTAAACTTACTTATCAGTTTCGACAGTTCTCTACATTCACAATAGTATTATCTGTGACAGCTTCACTTCTTCCTTTCCAGTCTTTATGCCTTTTGTTTCTTGCCTGTTCTCTGGCTGGGACTCCTAAGACCACGGAGAATGGCAGTGGCAACCGCACAGCAAGGCAGAGAAAGTAGCTCAAGTGTTGTTTCTGGAAGGCCATTCTTTCAAGTGGGGGAATGACACGTTGGGGTTTACACTTTTAGACACTTCCTCCGGCTGCCTCCGAAGGATCACAGGGACAGAAGTGGAAGCAGGGAGACAGCACTCTAGGTGAGAGGGAGAGGTGGTTTGGCCCGGGATGACGGGAGATCTGGGATACATTTGGGTCAGAGTCACAGAGCTCGCTGGGGGGTGGCTGTAGGGGACGGAGAGCAGCACCAGGGGTGACTGTCAGACGTCGCCTTGAGCCTCTGGGGAGACGGAGGTACTGTCTCTGGAGATGAGGAGACTTTGAGGGGGGCAGGGAGGCCACTTTCTTTTCAAGATGCTATTAGATAGATATTCCAGGGGGGCAGCCGGCCATGTGGGGCTTGAGGCCCAGCATTTGGGAGACATCACTATGGAGATGGAATCCAGAGCCACAAGACCAGTCCGCAGGAAAGAGGAAGTGGAGAGGGATGAAAAGGAGACTTAACCTGGGGGCAGAGCTTAGGGACACGAAGGAGCCAGAACCAGGCTGGGAGGGGAGAGTTGAGGTGGGAGGAAAACCGAAAGAGGATCTTTTTTTGGAAGTCTCTTGAGGCAAGGGTTCCAAGGAAGGGATGGCCACTCTAGGGCAGGGATGTCAAACTCATTTTCACTGGGGGTCCACATCAGCCTCGAGGTTGCCTTCAAAGGGCTGAAATAACTTCAGGACTGTATACATGTAACTACTCCTTAACTGTTAAGGAGTTGAAATTTGGCCCTTTGAAGGCAACCACAAGGCTGACATGGCCCCCAGTGAAAATGAGTTTGACACCCCTGCTCTATGGGATGTCACTAAGCAAGCAAAGTAGGACAAGGACAGAGAAATGACCATCATCTTTTCCATCTCCGATGACCTCGGCACCTCAGTGGAGCGACGGGGCTGGAAGTCCAGCTGCAGAGGTGGGAGCTGTAGATACAGATGTGGGGGCAGGGACCCGGTGGAGGGGCGCGGCGGCCACTCTCCAAGCACCCAGGGCAGAGCTCTGGGGAGCCCTAGACTCTGCCCAGAGACCAGAGCCCTCACTGGCCATGGGAAAAGGGAAAAATGGGTCCTGTGCCCTGGAAGTCAGGGCCTGGGCCAGCCAGGGCGGATGTGTGGACAAGACAGGTTGGGGAGACAAGACGGGATGAAGCAGACACAAGAACCACGCCCAGTGCTGTCCCTGGCTGTCTAGCACGAGGACCCAGCTTCCAGGAATCCTCCACGCTCATCACCGGGAGGGGCGCGCTCCAAGACGGGTGGGAGGGTGCCCTCCGGAGGGCAGGGCAGCGCAGTGCAGAGCTGCCCAGCTCCACACCCTGCCCACATGTGTTACTTTCCCAAGAAAGCTGCCCTGCTTTCTGTAAATTTGTCATGAAAGCCACGCACACGCTTTGGGAAATTGCAAGAAAGAGGGAAAGCTGCTTTTCTTGGTGTGTTTTACTCTGGTTTGTTTCTACACGCAACCGTTCTTGCATAATTAGAACTTTGCTGTGAACAGAGCTTGGGGCCTGATTATTTTTCACTGACTGTTACATAATCGACATTTTCCATGTTGATATATGGCTTTCATTGTTCTTATTGGTGGCATAAAACTGCGTGGGGTAATGCCTCATGTTCAATTAATTTATTCCATGACGATATTTGGGTTACTGCCCATGTTTATAGACAATATTTTATCGATAGCTATGTGGATGGAGCTGTTCCTCTATCCGTCGTCAGAGAACTAACGTTTTCGGGGTTTGTGATGTCTACTTGCCATGTTGCCTGGGCCGGGGTCAACTAGACCCACCCCACTGAGAAACACGACGTGAGGCGACCCGTTCTCACATTCCTAACTGCCTGCACGCTGCTATTTACATTTTCTTTTGTCTTTGATGGGCCAAAGAAGGGGGTCTCATTGTAGCTTCAATCTGTCTTTCTTTGGTGGTTAGAGAAGATGCTCATTTCCCCATTTGTTCCTTTTCTGGTCCTATTTCCTCTCATGGGAAAGAGCTGGTCCTATCCAGTGACTCACACTGTCACTATCCCAGTAGGCTCTCCTGCTGGCTCACCAGGGCCTGCCTGGCCTTGCTCACCCCCTGCTGCGATCCAAGGTCAACCTCTGTGTCATCTTGGACTGTCTCCAGTTCCCCTGCCAGCCAGCCTCCATGGGTGTGTGCTTCTTCTAGAAGGCTTTCCGTGGTCCCTTCTAACCCGTTTTTGGTGCCACTTCCCCAGGCCAGACCCACATCCTGAGGGCAGGGAACCACGCACCAGTCACAGCAGCCTCTAGCCTGCCCCGAGGATTGTCCCCTAAGCTATCATTGACTTTGCCCCCAGTCACTTGTCCTGGACCTGGCAAGCCTTTGGGAAACATTCTTTGACCAACTGGCCAATCTGGTCTCTACTGACTGCTAGGAATTCTCTGTCATCTGTCTTCACCCACCTGCCACCTCTTCCAAGGAAATTCCGGGCTCTGGCCACACTGGCCTTGTGGCTGCTTCCTGCCTGCCTCTGCTTCTGTCTGTGCCTTGGCTCAGGAGCCCCCCCCCCCCCCCCCCCCCCCCCCCCCCCCCCCCCCCCCCCCCCCCCCCCCCCCCCCCCCCCCCCCCCCCCCCCCCCCCCCCCCCCCCCCCCCCCCCCCAGCAGAGTGCTCCCTTTCCTCCCAAGCCATGTTCAACCAGGCTCATCCTCTGAGGGCTCGCCTCCTCAGCCAAGCCTTCCTGGATCTCTCAGTCCACTTGGCCTCCCTGACTCTGAAGGTCCACAGTGCGCTCTCCATAGGTAGTCCCCTTTCACCCATCCAGCTTCACAGCAAGTTGAGAAATGAAATCCCAGATGGAGGCCAAAGCATCACCTTCTTCACTGATGAAGGCTCAGGGGAGCAAACAGCTCAGTGTGAGGCCACATGGGCCTGTGAACTGAGTCCAGACTCAGGCTGACAACCACCCTCCCAACCCACCACCAGGTCTCATTTGCTCTGGGTGAGTGGGGCCCAGGGCGTCACAGCCAGCGGACTGGAAGGGAACATTAGGACTGAGAAACCCAGACCGTCCGCGATAGCCCACTCCGCAGGCAGAAGTGCTGAAGCCTGTCTGGAATGCTTAGCTAGTCCCTTTCTGCGTGTTTTGTTGCTTCAACACCACCGTGGGCTCCTTAAGGCTAAGTAAGGTATTCACAGCTTTCTTAAACTCTCTTCCAGTGGGTGGAGAGGACTTGCTCTTAGCAAGCCCCTCCCCCGCATGCACACCCTGCAGGCATGCACACCCTGCCGGGCCAAGCCTGCAGTTCTGTTCTGAGGGCCTCCTTTCTCTACAGAGGCTGGCCTGAGCAGATGGCCACCCTGGGAGGGCGTGGGGATGCGAGCACTGTCGTTCACTCAGGCCTCAATCAGGACGGTCGCAGGCCCTTTCCTGAACGCAGATTTCTGTGAGGTGCAGGGCATGGGGCACATTATGCTTGGTGCCCTTGTATTGGGTTGGCCAGAAAGTTCATTTCGGTTTTTCCATACGGTGGCTCTAGTAGTGCTTACCTGTCTTTAACGTCATTTGAAACAATTTTGTTAGACCATATTGTGACAGCTGTCATATCAGTGTACATGTAAAAAGCCCCCCCCCAAACTGGTGAATTTTTGTGCAGCCATTTTAGTATTGAAAATGGAAGGAAGTATGCAACATTTTATGTGTTATGCTTTATTATTTCAAGAAAGGTAAAAACGCAACTGAAATGCAAAAAAAGATTTGTTCAGTGCGTGGAGGAGGTGCTGAGACTGATGGAACATGTCAAAAGTGGTTCACAAAGTTTTCTTGGTCCTATTGACATTTTGGCCAAATAATTCTTTGCTGTGGGGCCGTCTTATGCATTACAAGATGTTTAGCAGCACCCCTGGCCTCTACCCACTAGAAGCCAATAGTAGGAGATAGTCAACATACTCAAAATATCCAAATCAATACCATTTATTGGTGAAAGAGAAAAATGTGTCTTTTATTTTGCCGAGAAAACTAAATGGACTTTTTGGCCAGCCCAATACTAGGAATGAAAGTGAGTGAAACAGGCGTTTGAGACGGCACCAGCGTGCTTTGCTTAGCTTCCGATTGCGCCAGGAGCCTCCTGTGGGTCTTTAGTGGACTCACTGATGAATGGTCAGACCCTCAGAGGCTCGGGGTACTTGTGGTTTTGTCTGGGCGGGGGATTCCATGGCGGGAGCCGGCCCACCAATCCACTGCTCCACTGGCTGCTGTTTTCTGGAGGAATCTGGGTCCTCACACAACTCGGAGCCCATCTGATAATGCCTGGATTCCAGAACTGTGGGTGCACACACATCATTGTGCCACGTAGAGTTAGAAAAAGATTTCTCTAAAAATAACCACCGAGGAATATTTAATTCGATAGCAAGACTGTGACTAATGCATGAAACAGAGCGAGTCTGTGTGACAAGACAGTACAATAATGGGGAGAAATTCATGTTTGACCTTTAAACCGGTGCAAAATGAAACAGAGTCAAGCCGTGGCAGCCGAAGACCCTGTGGCTCTAGGAAAACTGTCTAGGAGCAGGGGGTGTGGTGGTCACGGAGGAGAACCGATGGCATACAGTGGTTCTCAAGGAATCAGAAAAATAGCTCAGGGAAATCAATACCTTTTCCTGTCGAACAAAGAGAAGGGGCTGGTGCTGAGCAAAGTGCCGGCTGGGGAGAAGTGGACACGGGAGGCCAGTGCAGCTGGGTGGGGTGACCAAATCAGCCCAGTTCCCCAAATGCTAGGAGACCCAGCATTTCTGGGAAGCACTCTGAGTGGGAGGGTGGGGAGCGGGGTTCCAGTGGGAGTAAGTGTTCACCCTGCGCCAGCTCCGTGGTAAGAGCCTCGTAGGCATCATCCTCACAAGCATCCCTGGTAGAAGCTGTCGTTATTCCCGCTTGTCAGAAGAGAAAACCACGGTCAGAGAGGTTAAGCTGCTTGCTTGGGGTCACCCAGCTGGGAAGTGTCGGAGCTGGATACGAACCCAGAGACCTCAAGCTCCGTTCACTGTTGCTAGGTCACGTAAAGCTTGAAAAAGTCCAAGGGCTGGCAGCAGCCCAGACAGACAGCTTGGGGTTGAGGCTTCAGCAAGGGCCACCTAGTATCAAGTTTCCATGAAAAATCACCACAACTCCTGGCATGGCAGGTTTCCGGACCAAGACGACGTCCCCCATTGTTCCATAATTCATGACTGCATGTGATGAATTCTGATCCATCCCCCTCAGTGCTGACTGGAGAACAAAGTATTCCCCACATTTTGGCGTTGCTCTTCCTCGGTGGTGACAGAGTGAGTGGGGGTCCTAGACGCCCACGTCAGGGTCCTGAGTGTGCTGAGTGCACATCTGAGGTAAAGAATTTGTTTTTGCATCCTCTACAGAATGCTTCTCAAGGAGGAGCATCCTTGAGAATGTGGTCCCTGATCAAACTCAGGGCCAGTCGTTTCCTGGCGTGCGTGGTTCTGCTCTTTCCCTAGACCCTTCACCTGGGCAGGGCTGCGGGTGACCAGCAAGGTGTGGAGATGGCAGTTGAGGCAGTAGGGCCCGGAACCCCTCTCGGCTCTGGGGAGCCTGCTCTGTCAGGAGGAAAGTGCCCTCCCCCTCCCAGCCTGCGCGGCGAGGGTGCAGCCTGTGCTTAGCTGTGCCATCTCGAGAATCAAGGAGGCATTGGCTCAAAGAGAGGGGGGTCTGGAGTGCTCCTGGCTGAGCGGTGGTTCCGCACAGCCTTGGCTGGGGGCTTGGAGAATTGGGGAAAATGTGATGGTGCAGCCGAGCCCGGAACTCAAGGGGCTGGTCTTTGCCTCAGATGTTCCCCCAACAAGCCTGGGATCTGCTTACAGGGCCTGGTCCTAGGGCCTGGTCTTACTCCCATCTCCCATCTCCGCTTCTGACCCAAGGCCTGGCAATGGTTGCTGCGCCAAGACATGGCCCTGCCTCTCGGTCCAGCCATATCTCTACCCACTATCCACTTATTTGCTTGCTCGCTCTTCGCGTCCTGGTCACAGGCCTTTTCGTATCTTCGCTATATCAAGCTCCCTTCTCACCAGACCTACCTCCCCAAGTGCTGCTCCCTCTCCTTTACTTGGCTGATTCATCTGCATTGTCAGGTTCCACTTTAAACATTGTTTCCTCCGAGAAGTCTTCCCTGACTTACCAAACTAGGTCAGGCCCCTTGGTGAATACTTCCTTTGTACACGATATTCTTCTGTCCTTGTACTTATGTCTTTAATTAGAGACTCGTTTGGGTGATAATTGGTTCAATGTCTCTCCCCTGCCGCCCTTGTCCCCCCAGCTAGATGGTAAACTCTGTGATAGGAAAGACTGTGAACATTTTCCGCTCTGTACCTGGTCCATAATAAGTGTTCGATAAATACGTGGTGAATGATTGACTAACATTTTCCACACTTCAAGGTGAGAAGCATGTGAAGTGGTGGGGACGGTCTCTGTCCCCTTTCCAGCCCCGGGCCCAGAGCAATCCAGAGGGGGAGGGAGGTGGGGCTATGCAGGACAGGCTTCGTCTTGCACTTAACTCAAGTGAATTGGTGAAGGCATTGCAATTGGTTGCTTTTTATGTGTAGAGAAATTACCTCTGTCCTGAATTGCAATATCTGTGCTATTTTGGGCTGTTTTTTCTCTTTTGGGCCTATTTGTATTGGAGCAATAATTTCACCATTTGGCCACACAGAGGCCCAATTAATATTATAAATATGGTCCCATAAAATTCACTTCTTGACATTAGAACGTTTTGTTGCTAATTACCCTCCAAGGTTTTTAATTTCAATTCCTCCTTGGTGACTTATTGCAGAACTTCAAGGGCACAGTTATTTCCTCCAAAGGGAAAGGAGAACAAAGTAATGCCAAGTTTCTATCTACTTGCCCTTCCTGCCAGGAGGATCTTGTTTTCTTCTTCTGCTTCTTTTTTTTTTTTTAATTAATTCTATCTCCTCCCATTTTCCTAGACAGAAACAAACAACAAACCAACAAAAATGGCATTGGAACAAAGGTATACATTTCTGGGAAAAACTTACTCATTCGAGCAATATTTACCGAGCACCTGCTGTGTGTCAGTTCCTGCGTGCTAGGCGCCAAGGATGCCAAAAGGAACCGGGCATGGCAGTGACTCCGGGCAGCTCAGAGTCTTGAGTGGGCAGGGAGGACGTGCTGCGGAGCCTGCGGCACACCCAGGTGTTCCTCACGCTGCAGCTTGATAGCTACAGGCCACCCAGAAGCGCCACTTCAGTCTCCAGAGGTTGAAATCAGGGAAGCTTTGGTCATTTCTCATTCGAAAGACTCTGGCTAACTACAAGGGATCTGCATTTTAGCATTTTGAATGGGTTGATAAAACAGGAACAGATGGCTCAAGTTTGTCATTTTAGGGAAAATCATGAAATATTGCACAGCTTAATCTGTCCCTTTTTCACACTCTTCCCGAGCCCCTCCCCACTGCAAAGATACTCAGATGCAAAAAAAAAAAAAAAAAAAAAGGAAAATACCAACAATATCCTCTCAGTCACTTAGGTCTCTTCATGTGAAAGGACCAGGACATGGTCAGCCATCTCTGGGCTGACATTCTCTGGTCAGTCTTTGTTCCCATGTTGCCTCCTGAGAGTAGGTTTCCTAAAAGTTGTAGCTTTGGGGGAGCATAAGGAGTGGTGGGGAAGTGGGACCAGCTTGGGCGTCTCTCCACCACGAAGAAAACTAGCTCCGTAATGCTTTGTTAACCAGAGCAGACCCACTCCGAGGGGAACCCAGCAGGGCGGAGATGAGTTGGGGGCTGCCTCTCCACCTGCCCTGGATTGCACGTGGGCATGAGCTCTTGATGCAGGCAGCTCCTGATTCAGAGGAGGCAGAATGTCACCCCATCACCTGCACTTCACCTGGACCTGCCTCTGTCCCCACTGCATTTCTCTGAAGTTTTCTCACTATTCTGCTTGGACAGAGCGTCGGATGAGGTCAGCTGCTGGGGGAGGGAAATGAGTGCGGCTGCTCTGGCACCAAGGCCAGAGACTCTCGGGAGAAAGAGCAGCGTGTGGCGCTTGCCTATTGCTTGCCGATTTCAGTAGCAAGAGCCTCCAGAATGCTCCGGAATAAACATCATCTTTGTGGCCACACATTGTTTTATGAGCTGAGTCATCAGACAGGCTGGCTCCTTAAATGCTGCTGATTCTCCAGGCAGCAGAAAACAAGGAGAGAAGATAAGTGTAGATCAGCCAGCTTTGCAGAGGGGCCGGTCTCGTTTGCCAAAGGTGATGGGGGGTTTATCCTTATGGAATTTGCTTATGTTAAAAAATTGTTGATTAACTTAAGAACCATTTAGCAGAAAAAGATGATGCTCTCTGCATTATGTGCAAAATCTGTTTGGTTACAGGCTATTTTAAATATCCACCAATCTTAAAGCATTTCCTGCTGAAAACGTGATTCCTTTCCCACTCATCAAGTTGCAATCTATCATCTGAGGTAATGAGTTCAGCCCCAAAGTGTCAGCGGCATGCTAGGTCAAACTGCAAACTTTTTTGTTTCTTAGACAGACTGCTCCACCGTGCTTATCTTTTATGTGGCTCCCCAATAGGCTGTCTCAATGAATTTTTAATTAAAGCCAATATGCTTATACCCAGGAAATTTACTCTAATTAACTCAAGTTTCTGAATTTGGAGATTTATGACTGGCTGAAGCAAACTGCTCAGTTCTTTTTTTCCAACCTATGTCATTATGTTCTCAGGAAACACACAGGCACATCACTCCCCCGGGAGTATATAGGAGTTGAATTCTTCTTAGGTGGCAGGTACTGTTGGTCTCTGTGTGGGGTAAAACTAAATGAAAAGCAACCTTTGCCACTGAAGGAGGAAATAGGTATTTGTCAATGTGCAAGGTGGACACATTTGATCTCTTGGAGGAGTGGGATTGGGAAAGGCTGTCATAGGGAAGCTTTCCTTGGAGAACTCTGGCCCGTGGAAGGTGAGAAGGATCCGTGTTTCAAGAGAGGAGAGTATATGGGCTGAGGGATGCTGTTTGCAAAGGCCCAGAGAGAGCCAGGAAATAGCCAATGCTTGTATCTGGAGTTGGGATGACCCAGGGGACTTCTGGGAGAGCAGTTTCTGGGAGGTGACAGGGTTAGAAGGCAGACCTTCGGGGACTGAGAGTCAAATGAATTGCATTGAAATAAAGGGATCTGGAGTGGATGATTCTCCTTTGAAGTCAAAGAGGAGGAAGAGAGAGGGAATAGGGGTCAAGGGCACTGACAGGGCAGGTGTACTTGGGGCTGCAGGAGCCTGTGGAGCTGAAGAGAGTAAAAAGGGGGGACAGGGAACCACAGTGGTGCAGTGGGTTCCTGGGGATTCTGAGAAGGAGCAGACAGTGAACCTGAGAGGGTGGATGGTGAGGACATAAGAAAGAGTGAGAGGAAAGGAGGGGAGGGCAGGGCACCCAGGGTCCTGATGTTCAGAGGCAAGCTGGAGGTCAGTTCAGATGCTAGGAGGGGTGCGTATGTGAGGGTGAGAGCCGCCTGAGAGCCTCACTCAGCTCAGTGGACTGAGCACCTGAAGAAGGGGCCAGAGCAGATGCTGTGGGCACAGGAGAGCAGGTACACAGTCCTGCTGAAGGCCGGCTCTCCACGACATGTGCTACACTCAAGAAAACAACCTAAATTTAGCACAAACAGCAAGACTGCAGGAGTCTGGGACTTATCAGGTGGCCTCTGAGTTGAGGTATGCAGTCACAGATTGGGACGTCTTCATCTGGGGAAACTGCCATCTAAGATGGATTTGGACTGGGAACAAGAGAGGAAATTTTGGGAAAACCTGTCCTTAGGCTCTGAGACTGTCATCACATACATCAGCTAATGGAGTGAAACTAGAGGATGAAATAAGAGCTTTAAGGTTGTTCAGAAGGTCTGTGTAACTTGGCCCCACTTGCCGGATAGCTTTGTGGGATGTGGCTTCATTCCATGATACACATTTCATGGTAGCCATTGGGCGTGGGGGTATCAGTTAGATAAATAAGGATATCTCCTTTATTAAGTTCTTGGACCAACAGAAAAAACTATCTAGCTATTGAGAAGCTCAATCATTTACAGAATCTTTTCCAGGGGCAGGAGTGAGCAGCCTTCACTGGTGGGAGGAGGAGTCTATAGGTCAGGAACTTGGAGTCTGTGCTGATACAGTAGTTCCCTCACTATCCATAGTTTCACTTTCTGCAGTTTTAGTTACCTATCTTCTACCACAGTATTAAAACATTAAATGGAAAATTCCAGAAATAATTCATAAATTTTAAATTGCATACTGTTCTGAGTAGCATGATGAAATTCCACCCAGGACGTGAATCATCCCTTTGTCCAGCATGTTCATGCTGTAGACAGTATCCCCCTATTAGTTACTTAGTAGCTGCTTGGGCTATCAGGTCCACTGTCACAGTATTGGTACTGCAGTGATTGTGTTCAAGTAACATTTATTTTATTTAATGATGGCCCCCAAAGTGCAAATGTGGTGATGCCAGAAATTTGGCTATGCCAAACAGAAGCCGGACAGTGCTTCCTTTAAGTGAAAATGTGTGTATGAAGAGGAAAAAAAACATAGGGTTTGATACTATCCATGGTTGCAGGCATCTACTGGGAGTCTTGGAATGTATCCCCCCACGAATAATGGGCATTACGGGGTGCTACTCTGATCCAGGTGAGCACAGGCTAGTCTGGGAGGAGTAACCAATCACAAAGGGCATTGTGAAGGGTCAACGAGATGTGTTGGTTATCAATGTATTTTTGCATTTGTCTTGCTTCCTACTCAACAAGCGTGTGCAGGTGCTAGGCTGGGTGCTGAGGGACCAGAAAGTTGACTTTCACCTGGAGCCTGCCTTTTGAGAGCTGACCGTCTTATGGGAGATATAGGACACAAATGCGCACGCCTGGAACCTGGGCAAAAGAGGGAAGGATCCAGTCTGCTGGCTGCAGGATGAGGCACTGAGCTGGGCTTTGAAGAGTCGGGGTCTCTTAAGAGTAATAGTGAGGGATGACACCAGGGTTTCGACTTCGTAGTGATGGGGACAGAGGTGGATGGATCTGCTGGTATGAGAGCTGGAGACACCATGTGGTCCAGACAGGGTTGGAAAGGCTACGTCCTCAAGTTGTCCTCCCGCTGCCAGATTACACTGGTTTTTGATGACTTCTTGACCTAGTGTCACCAGGTGATATTTGTAGACGCAACAATGAAATTGTGAGGGAGAGAAAGGAGGAAAGATTTGGGACCGAGCCAGAAACCCAGAACGTCCTGCAAGGCAGAGACCGGGGAGCCGCAGAGGCAGTGCCAGGACAGGACCCCCTGATCCCAAGGAGGAAGCGCTTTCTTACTCAGACGGCGACTGTGATCGTTCAATCCCCAAACATTGACCACGCAGGCTAACTCAGCGAAACAAGGGCCTAGAAGGCCTCCCAGAGACCCAGGAACCCGAGTATGCCCCACCTGGGACTCCCGTGCCTACCCCACCCCGGGGGGACTTTTCGGGGATGGAGCCTTGACAATGCCGTGGTTGACCCTGGGATGGGCAGATCTAAAAACGGCATCATTCCCCGCCTTCGGGGCTCTCCCCTCCCCAGCGAGGGGGCCCGCGGCGATCTTGACGGGCCTGGCGGGAGGCAGCGGACGCGCAGGCCGCGGGGGCTCCAGGGCTTCCCACCTGCCCAGGCCCGCCTCCTCCATCCCCCGCTGCTCCTAGAGCCCTGGGTCGCGGAAGAGCCAGTGCTGACCGCCTCCGGGCTGCCCAATCGCCTCTCGCGGATTTCCCTCCGCTGGCGCGCGGCGGCTGCGGGTGGGCTCTCGCGCGGGCTCGGGCGGCGCGAGCCCGGGCGGCGCGAGCCCCCGCGCGCTGGGGAGTAAGTGGCGCATGCGCGGGCGTCCTGCGAGCCCGCTGAGGCGAGCCGAACCGCGGCGGCGCCGGGAGCTGAGCAGCGGAGCTGTGAGGATCGAGAGGCGGCTCGGGACCAGCAGCGACGCACAGGTGGCGAGCCCTGGCCAGCGCCGCTGGGGACCACTGGGCCGCCCGCGGAGCCTCGCAGTCCGGACGTGGCGGCGGCGGCGGCGGCAGCATCCCGGGCGGCCTGCGAGGGATGCGCCGCCCACTGCCCCGCGCCGCCTGACCGCCCCCGCCTCGGCTCGCGGTGCGCCACAGCCGGGCCCGCGGCCGTCCCCGCCGCGCTGTCGTCCGGCCGCCGAGCCCGCGGGGCCGCGCCCGGCCCGGCCATGTGGACCCCCACGGAGGAGGAGAAATACGGCGTAGGTAGGTGAAGCTCCGGCCCGGCCGCGTCGGGGGTTCGAGGAACGCGCCGGTATTCTCGGCCCCGGACCGGCCCCGCCTCGATTCGCGCCCGCGCGACCCCGCCCGCCGGCTGCGCGGCCTCGGCGCGGGGCGAGCGCGGAGTGGGGGCGGCGCGGGCGCGGGGCACCGGGCGCGGGGGTGGGATGGGGCCTCAGGCGCGGGGAGGGCGGCAGGGGGCGCTGGCGGCGCGGGCGCGGCAGGTGCGGCGGGCGGGAGGGGTGGGCTGGGCTGGGCTGGGCCGGGCGGCCGCCCGCGGTTGCTGGTGTGGGGCCCTGGTCGGTTTTGTAGCCGAGAAGCCGAATGCTGGAAATCTGTTTTCTCCGCCCCAAACCTCAGTTTTAACGAGTTTCCGCACTTGGGTTGATGAGCCCAATGCTTATTTTTGGTCTGGAGCATTACAAAAAAATATTAAAAACGTTGACATTTTCCCTATTCAAAATTTGCGGACATTGGACTTTAGAATGTTTCATCTGTTTTAATTTGTTTTGCCTTAAGTATTACAAATAATTACCTTACGATGGGAAGTGATTTTAGACATGTCTCGGTGTTAAATATAGTGTGTATTATAGTCCCGGTTTTGTTAAAAAAATGAACAAACAAATCTTATTTAACTTATGTTTAAGTAATGTTCTTTTTAATAATAACATATTCAAATTATGTTCTTATTTAAATGATGTTTTAATTTTAAATTGGGCATATAAGTAATATTTATTTATTTTTACTTTTTTATTGATGTTCGAATACAGCTGTGTCCATTTTCCCACCACAAACCTGTTTTTAGATGAGGCTGTTATTACTCTTTTTAAGAATCCTCTTTTTAAAATGTTACACGTGTTAAACTATAGAAGCTAAACACTTCTTATGCCGTTTAACATGTTTTAAAAGCATCTTAAATAATTTAAGGGATTGAACGTTTTACTTTTATAATGTGAGTGTTTTGTGGCAATTACATGATGGAGGAGCTCAGTCACATTGCATTATTGTAAGTCACCTGTCATCTTGTTCAGTTAGATGCAGATTTAAAATGTTGGGTGTGCAGTTTTTCACCCCCTAAGTTGTAATGGAAAAGTATAGATGGTGATCTGTCTAAACATAGATTTTTGGTTCACATTTTTACTGCAACTAAATCAAGATTTAGTTCACAGTTCAGTACAAAAAATCACTTTTTAAACTGGCAGTGGTAACGAACGTTTAGGAATGCCATCAGGCAAGCTGTGGGAAGACGGGACTGAGTTAAATTGAAGGACCTGCAGTGAGATCTGTACTGGTGGAAAATCTCGTTTTGAAAGGTAACTTTGTGAAGTTTTAATTAGCTGTTCTCTTCTGGTGGAGCAGCATAAGCTAAGGTGGAGGTGATAGGATGGGCCCTAGCGCTTGAGTCAGTCCTGAGCCAGAGTTGGGAAACGATGCCAAGAGGAGGAATTCACCTGTGGGGACATTTTATCCTTTCTCTTAGGGCTTTCCCTAAACCGAGCAGATTGAGTTAAATGAAGAGTCGGTCTGTCTTCTCCGTAACTTGCTCTCAGAACTGGGAAACTGTAATAATTAATAATTGATTGAAAGTGGCCAACTCCAGTGGCACCTAATTTCTTTGGTTTTGGGGAGGAACTCTATAGATTAGTGGAGGTCACAGAGTTGTGAGTCTTGGCTTCTCTTTACTGGTGGTGTGGCCAAGTTATTAAACATCATTTTCTTACTTTTTGAAAAAAATTATTGATTTTGTTTTAGAGATAGGGAGGGAGAGAAAGAGAGAAAGAAACATCGATTTGTTGTGCCACCTATTGATGGCATTCATTGCTTCAGCTTCATATATGCCCTGATCAGGGATTGAACCCAGAACCTTAGAGTATCAGGATGATGCTCTGACCAATTGAGCTACCTGGCCAGGGCCAAACACCATTTTCTTAACGTGTAAAATGGGGGTAATCAAATGAGAGCCTGCCAGGTGCTTAATAAATGTTAATTTCTTCTTTTTCCCTTAGTACTTACAGTAATAACATAGGTAGCTATTTCCTCAGGTGTGTTCTAAGGAGGCGGTGGAAGATAATTAAGATTGACATATGTGAATCTCAACATGCTAGGATTTGGTATGCAAGTTATTGAGGAAGATGGAATGAAATTCTTGATTTCCTTGGACTGTGGGTTTAGCTTTAGAAAAATTGTTATTTGCTGTGGAGGGCATATCACAGGCACAGGGAAGGACTTAAATGTGTGTGAAATGAGAGAGAGTTATTCTGAAGATGTTAGCAGCTATGATTTAGTATAATTTAGCTACCTTTCCTGTCAAACAAGGCAACTGTCTTCTGTTGTCCCTTTCTCTTACTGTCCTTTCCTCAGTTAGAGTCTGAAAGTTCTTGTATCAGTTGTTCAAAACTCAGGATACATTTTTTTTTTTCCTGTAAGCATGTTAGAGCTACATTCCTAGGCCTTTTCGTAAAATCCAGTTCAATTTATTGGATTGGCCAAAAAGTTTGTTTAGTTTTTTTCTGTACCATGGCTCTAGTAGTGCTTAGTTAGCTTCATTTGAAACAGTTTATTAGATTGTTGTGTCAGCGCACATTTAAAAAAAAAACCTCATTAAAATTGGTGGATTTTTGTGCAGCCATTTTAATATTCAAGATGGAAGAAAATATGCAACATTTTCGGCATATTATACTTTATTATTTCAAGAAAGTAAAAATGCAACTGAAACACAACAAAAGATTTGTGCAGTGTATTGTATGGAGACTGATGGAACATGTCAAAAGTGGTTTGCAAAGTTTCTTGGAACTGTTGACATTTTGGCCAAATAATTCTTTGCTGAGGCCCTGTCTTATGCATTGGAAGATGTTTGGCAGCACCCCTGGCCTCTACCCACTAGAAGCCAATAGTGGGAGATAGCCGACATACTCAAAATATCCAAATCAATAAAGTAATTGGTGAAAATGAAAAAGGTGTCTTTTATGGGAAAAACTAAATGGACTTTTTGGCCAACCCAGTATAAGTTAGCTTAAATATTGTACATAAAATGAGGAAAATAGTCAACTAAAAGTGGTATGTTAGCTGTGTTATTTCTTTAATTGCTAGCTTGAAAATCTAACCATTATTACTATTCCCATAAAAATGTTCTGAGTTTCAGCTTTGATTTTTATGATCAATTTGGAGCACAGATTTCTGTCTCTGCTTGCCAGCCCATTGTCCTTTCCAGCAAGGAGAGAAAACTTACATGTACTTCCCATTAATGGGAGGAATTGCTCGGATGTTGGTGGGGGAAGAAGCCCTTGCTGCAGCAGTGCTCAGGAGTTATTTCCCTTGCACTGGTAAGGCTTGACATTGGTCATGTTTTTGAGGGACTGTGGTAGTATCTCACTACCTGTTATTTTTTTATAATTTAGACATTTTGTATAGGTTGTGGCGTTTTAAAATTATTTGATTTATTAATTTAGGACAAGCTGGTATCTAAGCTTTTCTTTCAATTTAATGATTGGTGATTGCCTTTAGAGGGAGGGGAGGAAACTGCCCATTTTAGGGGATCAGAAAAGCCAGCGTGCGGGGATTCTCACTTATGTTGCCCCATGTCGATTCCCAGAGCTGTGCTGGTGTTCTCTTCATTATACACAGATGCAGAAACTGGGTCTCAGAGGCTGTCGGTCCTTTTTTGTCCGTCAACAATGGACTGTTCCCCTTAAGCTTCTTCTTGGCAGCAGGCAATATTCTGTGACACACTTGACCCTCGTGTTCTTTTCTAGTTTTACAAGGGGCTGTTCTTTACTGAACGCTTTACTCCATATTCTGACTCCTTATATCTCTTTTCCTCCTAGATGTTGTCTGCTTTCCTTTCTGTTGCTGTGAATGCTTGGAAAGCCTTGCATCCTTTCATTTTTATTTTACCTTTCTAAGAAGCTTCTTGTTCTAAAGTGCATTAGGTGAAAAACATCCAGCTATTTTTGTGTGACATGTCTTTTCGTATATTGATTGTACCATACTACCAAATATGGAAACTAAAGACCAAGAAAATACTTTTCCTATTCTCTAACAGCAGCAGCAAATACTGACAACGAATAAAAGTGTTTGTAATTAAGCTTCTAAAGCAGAATTTCAGTAAAGATTTGAATACATACATATGAGTTTGGCATCTTAGCAGTGGAAGCTGCTTCAGAAGGTCATCTTGTTTATTCTGCTTCATGAGGTGCATTTTTAAGTAGTTCAGGGCATTTGTTGCTTATTCTTTCCTAATCACCACTAAGTAGACCTTGAAAATTTTTTCTTATTACCAACCAGAATGCATTATATTTTAGCTTTGTAATGTCATGTGTATTTATTCTAATTTAAAAAATAATACATATTTTTTGTTTTACCTGATTTCTTTTTGCTTTATTTTCTTCAGATTGGGGGGTGGGGGTGGGTAGGAACCCAATGCTGTGTTTTTTTTTTCTTTTTTTAAAAGCTTTGAGTCTTTAAAAGAAATTCAGATTATAAAGTTTCCGTGGGATATGAAAGAACCAGTGTTCGCAAAGTTTCACTAAGTCTTTTGGTAAATGGGCTACAACTCAGTGAAATATGGTGAGAGTAATGGGCAGTTACTTGCTTCATGAGGCCCCCAGCCTTTGAAGCCCCTAAAAGGGCCTCCTACCTCTCAGAGGTAAAGACATGCAGTAGGGGTAGAGAGATGTCATATATCCGGGACTTAATTTTGTTCTGAAAAGTGAGGATGTGCTTGATGTGCTATGATTCAGTGTTTACAGGGGCTTCCACAACATGACTCTACTTGGGCCTTCACCATGGTGTCACCATTCCCCTCTTTTTAGACAGATGAGAAGGAAGCTTTAGCTGAGAGAAGTTGAGTAACTGTGGTCTAAGGTACTTAAGCCGGTATGTCCTGAGTTGAGATTTGAATTTAGGGATTCTGAGCCAGTTTCTTTTATTACATGGTGTTCCCCTTGAAAGGAGTTTTTCATTAGTGTCTGTGTCTGGGTCAAAAGATAAGGCATTCTCTACAGAGTTTTCAATAAATTGGATAGTTATATTTAAGGAATTTTACTTCTTTTTAAAAAATTTAAAAATATTTTGTTTTAATAGTTTATTTTTTGTTGTATTTTTCTGTTACCATTTATCCCCCTTATGCCCTCATGCACCTCCATCCAGCCCCCTCCCCTCCACAAGGAATTTTATTTCTGTATTAAACATTTTTATAAACCTACATAGGCATTTAGCGTTATAATTATGAATGTAATGATTTGTATTGATAATGAGTATAGATTTAGGGTATGACATGTCAGAAGGCTTTTTTTAAGCAGCCTTGAGAAATGTGTTAGGTACTATTGCCCTGTTTTGCAGGCGCTGTTGGTGGGGAGGAAAGAAGTTGAATTTAGCAGTCCTTTATTGAGTGCCTTCCTAAACCAAGAGATCTTTGTTTCCATCTGTCATTCCATAAAGCAAACAGGAAATGATCAGCTGGGAATTACGAACATTTTTAATAGAGAAGGCAGCATGCAACAATATTCTATAGATTATTCAAATATTGTAGTTCATTTTATCATGCAGTGTTTTAAGAGAATGTGCTTTAGAAACATTAAGTTAAATCGTAAACATGAGACCATTTTATCTAGCATTTTTAGGTACATTCTGAAGCATGACAGTCTCAAAAGAATGTTCAGTGAGGTTGAAAGTACTTTATATTCATACCATATTTTTACATTGGTGCTGAATTTTAATTTTAATAGTTTGTATTTTTACTCTTTTTTAAATTTTTGTGTCTTTATTCTTTCTTATAAAGACATTTCATTCGATCTGAAATTATTCCCAGTGGGTAAGCATTATTGGATATGCTATGTTAACGTTTTCATTCCAATGTTACGCTTTTACTGTAATGAACAAATGTGTTCATGATTATGCTCTCAAGACTTTTGCATAACCCCTCCTGACATATTTTCTGTGGAAAAGCAAGATCTTTTTCATGTAAAGGCTCTGGGAACTTAAAAAATTTCATAAGTACATTACCAAATTATTTCAGCTGTGGCCCAGGTACTTGCAATTGATTTGCTATATCACCTTTAGGATACTCTGGTAAAGATAATTACTATGTTGGGAAATGCCATTCAGAAGCTTCCTGTTTTCCTGCTCATCTACAATGGAATATAATCCCAACCTCCTGCTTCCATCTGTTTCCCTTTTAAAAATTCATTCATGAGCTCTTGCTGATTGATGAGTGAGAACCAAAATTAATAGAAGAATTAGTGTATGATAAATGCAGAATTTTGTATTGTAGACTTAGTATCATACTTTAAATATTTGTGCATGTGGCCTTCATTTAAATACATTTAGTTACAGTGCTCTCATCACTTTTTGGGACAGATGGTCTTACAGCTGTGATTGGAACATTCTTCCTTACTGAGTAGGATAGACCCCCTGTCATTTTGTGTAAGTTTCTGTTCTGTGTCTACATAGAACTAATTTGCATCATAGCCATTTAGTAATTAATACAATTTTAGAATAGTAGGGGGATCTTCGAGGTTAAGTTTAATGCCTCAGAACTAAGTAGTGCATTGTGTGCCTACCACCCAAAGTCAAATTATCTTGTGTCACCAGATGTTTGGCCCCCTTTACCCTTTACTAATCCCCATCTCCTTCTCTCCTGTAACCACCATTCTTTTGCCTGAGCCTATGAGTTTCAGTTTTATGTCCCACATATGATTAAAATCATATGGTTCTTGGCTTTTTCTGAATGCTTTATTTTGCTTAGCATAATATTCTTGAGGTCCATCCATGTTTTTGCGAATGGTACTGTTTCATCTTTTCTTATGGCTGAGTAGTATTCCGTAGTATGCGTGTGCCACATCTTCTTTATCCCGTCCTCTGTCCGAGGACATGTTGGTTGTTTCCATGTCTTGGCCATCGTGAATAATGCTGCAGTGAACATAGGGCTACATGTATCTTTGTGAATAAATGTTTTTGAGTTTTTTTAGTAGCTCTATTCTTAATTTTTTGAGGAATCACCATACTGTTTCCATAGCGACTGTACCAGTTTACATTTCCACCGGCAGTGAGTGAGGGTTCCTTTTTCTCCACAATGTCTCCAACACTTGTTATTGCCTGTCTTGTTGATAACAGCCATTCTAACAAGTGTGAGGTGGTATCTCATTGTAGTTTTTCTTTTAAACTCTCACCTGAGGTTATGTTTATTGATTTTAGAGAGAGAGGATGGGGGAGGTTATGTTTATTGATTTTAGAGAAAGAGGATGGGGGAAGGAGAGAGAGAGACATCAATGTGAGAAAGAAACATGGATCAGTTGCCTCCCAAATGTAGCCCAACTGGGGATTGAACCTGCCATTTTTTGATATAAGGAGTGATGCTCCAACAAACTGAGCAACCCAGCCAGGCTCACTGTAGTTTTGATTTGCATTTCCCTAATAGCTAGTGAAGTTGAACATCCTTTCATATATCTGTTGACCACTTGTTTCTCTTTTTGGGAGAGGTGTCTGTTCAGATCCTCTGCCTATTTTTTAATTGGGTTGTTTGTTTGGTGTTGAGTTGTATGAGTTCTTTATGTATTTTGGATAGTAACCCCTTTTTGGAGCTGTTGTTTGCAAATATCATCACCCATTCAGTTCATTGCCTTTTTGCTTTGTCAGCAGTTACTTTTGCTGTGCAGAAGTTTTTTAGGTTGATACAGCCCCATTCATTTATTTTTGCCTTTACTTCCCTTGTCTTTGGGGTCAAATTCATCAAGTGTTCTCTAAGATCAAGGTTCATATATTTAGTACCTATGTTTTCTTCTGTAATTTATTGTTCCAGGTCTTATATTTAGGTCTTCATTCCATTTCGAGTTAATTTTTGTACATGTGGACAAACCGTAATCTAGTTTCATTCTTTTGCATGTGGCTTTCCAGTTTTCCCAGCACCATTTATTGAAGAGGCTTTCTTTTTTCCACTATGTGTTTTTGGTTCCTTTGTCAAAAATTATTTGTCCATATACATGTGGTTTTATTTCTGGGCTTTCAGTTCTGTTCCATTGGTCTGTGTGTCTGTTTTTCTGCCAATACCATACTGTTTTGATTATTGTAGCTTTGTAGTATAATTTGAAGTCAGGTGGGTGATACCTCTGGCTTCATTCTTTTTTTCTTAGAATTGCTTTGGCTGTTTGGGGTCTTTTTTGGTTCCATACAAATCAGATGATTTTTTTGTTTTATTTCTTTAAAAAAATGACATTATGGTTTTGATGGGGATTGCATTATATCTGTATATTGCTTTGGGCAATATGGCCATTTAAAAAATCTTGATTCTTTCAATCTTTCTATATGGAATATCTTTTCATTTCATTGTGTCTTTTCAATCTCTTAATAATGCTTTGTAGTTTTCAGTATATAGGTCCTTCATATCCTTTGTTACGTTTATTCCTAGGTATTTTATTCTTTTTGTTCCTATTGCAAAAGGAATTGTTTTTTTTTCCTTTCATTTCTTTTTCTGAAGTTTCATTGTTACTATATAGGAAAGCAGTGGATTTTTGTACATTGATTTTGTATCCTGCAACTTTACTGTATTTGTTTATTGTTTCTAATAGTTCTTTTTGGTGGAGTCTTTAGGGTTTTCTATATACAGAATCATGTCATCTGCAAAAAGTGACACTTTTACTCTTCATTCCCAATTGGGATGCCTTTTGTTTTTCTCTTTTGCCTGAGCGTTCTGGCTAGGACTTCCAGAACTATGTTGAATAAGAGTGGTGAGAGTGGACATCCTTGTCTTGTTCCTGATTTGAGAGGAAAAGCTTTCAGTTTTTCACCAGTGAGTATGACATTAGCTGAGGATTTGTTATATATGGCCTTTGTTAGGTTGAGGTGCTTTCCTTCTATACCTGTTTTATTGAGTGTGTTAATCGTAAATGGATATTGTATCTAATCAAATGCTTTTCTCTGTATCTATTGATAAGGTCATAGGATTTTTATCCATTGTTTTGTTAATATAGTATATTACACTGACTGATTTGTATATATTGAACTATCCTGTGCCGCTGGAATGAACCCCACTTAATCGTGATGTATTTTTTTAATGTATTGTATTCAATTTGTTAGTACTTCCTGTAAGATTTTTTGCATCTGTATTCATCAGAGATATTGGTCTGTAGTTTTCTTTTGTGTGTGTATATGTGTTATCCTTGCCAGGTTTTGGTATCAGGATTATGGTGGTTTCATAAAAGCGGGGAAGTAAGTATATTTGGCTTGCCTCTCTGTTGGTCTTAAGTTGAGGAGGGTGCTAGATGTATTTGGCTTACCAGTAGAACCTCTCAAGTCTTTTTCAAGCTTGAGTTTTTGATCTCACATAGTACTCTCTTTTCTTTGAACGTTTATCTACACAATTGATAAACCTGTCTTCTGTCTTTTCTAAGTGGCTAATAAAAATGTCAAAAAGTATCAAAAGAATTAAAGTTTCCAGTGTATAAACAGGTAGATTTTGCTATGTTTTGTTTTTTTAAAAAATTTATTTATTTTTTTTTAGAATGGTATGTCTTGTTTTGAATGCAAATTATCTAGATGACTTAATGAACATTTCATGACAGTGGCAGCTGGGCTACCTTTGTGAACCTGGTAGTTTGGGGTTAAGATAGGCTCCTGGCCAGACCATGGTCTATAGCCAAGAAGGAAGGATGCTTCTAAGTGGTCTATGTGGCCTTACTTTGAGTGTGGGGAGTAACAAAGAAATTTTAGCATCGAAAGGATTAAGTCCATTTTCATCTTCATGTATTGGACGAAAGGTGACACCAAACTTTGAGTTTTGTTGCTGATATTCTTTTCATATTCCCTGTACTGTAGGTGGAACAACTCACCCTGTTCCAGACAGGCCTAGAACTTCCCTACCTTTGTTGGTTTGCTCAGGTTGTTATGATATAACAGGAGTGCAGTGACTACCTTTCTCTGCCTGAGGAATGCCAGCTTAAAAACCTCAGATGTCATCTCTTTTGATGCCTTCTCCAGCTCTGCGGTATATTAATAAGCGCTGCTTCTTGCACCTACGGCAGTTGGACCAGTGTCTAGTTTGGCACTTATCCTTTTAGATCATGCTTAATTGCATCTCTTTGTCTCAAGGGGTTGAGCTTCTCCAGGACAAGGAACTTCGTCTTCATGTTTGTAACCCTAGGACCTATCACATAATGAGTAATCAGTAAATGCTTAATTAGGAGTTCAATGTAGTGAAGAGTTTTATTTTGCTCTGCTAATCCTTATAGTGTTTTAAAAGTCATGCTATAAATCTAATAGTATTTGGTGGTTAGAAATTTGTGACATCATGAGTACACTTTTTTTTCTTGGCTTTCCTCTTTCTTAAGTCCGTTAGGAAGGTTTATTGCTGAGTTTAGATGACCTATTTTGGGTGGGTGCCTTAGGAGTCCAGTGTGAATCCATCTCACCTGGAGTTCCAGTTATCACAACTGTGATTCAGAAATCTTGTAGCAGGTAATAGAGATGCAGTTTGAACTTACCCCAACGGGACCTCTTTCATTTGACATCTTCGAGGAAGTTGTGTTTTGGATGAGTTGACTTTTCCAGAGAGCTCAAGGTTCAACCTTTAGAAGCACCAAGAAAAAATTCTTTTTGTTGTTGTTGTTGTTGTTGTTGGAATTTTTCTAAAATATAATTTATTCTATTCTTTTCTGTATTGTGAATTCAATATGTTAAATACATTTGAGCTTTTTCTTTTTCTGTGTAACATTTTCTTTCTGATTACATAAGACACATATTCATTGTAGAAATGTTGGTAAATATAGAAAAATACACAAAAAGCAACGTTGTATTTTATTTTTGTTACCCAGACATAACCCCTCTCAACATATTATATATTTCCAGTCTTTTTTCTGTATGTACATTTCAGTAGGCATTTAGTAAATGTAGGACCATACCATATATATTGTCTTACAATCTTTTATTTTAAATCTTTTATACTGTGGACATTTTTTTATGTCTGGAATGTTCATTGTTTTAATGACTGCTGTTCCACAATATGGATGTACTATAATTTACCTAATGTACTTCTGAGCAGTTGTTTGAAATTAATTATTACCGGGACAGAGGGTCTTGTTTTATTGCATCCTTGTCAGCATAAGGCATTATTTCTTCCACATGTTTGGATTTTCTAAAAATTGAAAATTGATACATACTGCAGAGAAATAAATTCCCAAGCATTATAGAAATAAAGTGTCCCCCCTACCAGTTCAACTTTTTGGACATCAGTTGTTTAACTGAACCCTCTGATGTTTGATACTGTTAAAACAAACAAGTAATTACGACACTAACACAGCAATGCTTGTTTGCTTCCTCACTGAAATCCCTTGGAAAATCACTCATTCCAGTTGGTGGTTCTCTTGTTTGTTCCTTTTCTTATTTGACTGTGATGCTCTCAGGGAATTTTGGGGACTCTTTGACTCATTGTCAATGTATTATTCCTGTCTCTACATTTCTTTTTTCTGTAGCTATTTATACTTCAGATATCATCTTTTCTTTTTCCCATTTGCCAGCCACTCACGTCTGTTTGCTTCTCTGTTCAGCCACAGAGGTATAAGCTAGACCTCAGCTGAACTTGTTCAAGGGAAACTGGATAATCAGTTGTATGAAAAATGAAAGTGGCTCCTTTCCTTTACTTTGAAGTGAGATTGAGTGCCTTTGTGATAGACCTAGTCCTGTTAAAAGAACTTACTGACTCACGGTCCAGGCTTGGCTCTGTAGGAAGGCCTGTTTTGGAACAAAGGCAGTGTTCTGGGAGTGATGGAACCTGATGCAGAGTTGCTCTGTGCAGAGGGCGGTGTCCTTTCTGGGTGAGTGCATGTAGACATGGCATCTTGTACTGCTGCAGCCATCTTGTGGTCTCGAGGAAAGACAGGAAGTGGGGGGGCTTATTTTATTTTTTGGCATGGGAAAGGGAAGAAATGCTTAGGGGTGCATGTAGCATTATAGATATTCTTTTGAAAAGAAAATCTTTTGATATGTTTAGATATAATGAAATATTTAAGTTCTAATGAGAGAGTTTTATAGGACTGTAGGTACTGATACTGTGGTTGTTACACAAAGCACTTACTGTTTTTATTGATTTGCTTTCTCAGAAACTAGCAGATTTCTGTGTTGGATCTGTAGAGTAACCTGTTTTAATTGGTTAGTTTTTCATCTCAATATTTAAAAATTGTTTATTTTTATGTATATTTTATGTACATTTTACCATAAATGACTGTCCTTTCCCATGGGTTGTTCTTAGCACCTTTGTTTGAAAATCGTTTGACCATTTATGTGAATGCTTATTTCTGAGTTCTCTTTTCTGTTCCATTGGTGTATATGTCTGGCTTTATGCCATTATTACACTGTTTTGGTTATTGTAGCTTTGTAGTAGGTTTTGAAGTTAGGAAGTGTGAGTCTTTCAACTTTGTTTTTCTTTTTCAAGATTGTTTTGGCTATTTGGGGTCCCTTGATGCTCTGTGTGAATTATAGAATAAATTTTTCTATTTCTGCAAAAAAAAAATGACATTGGGATTTTGATAGGGATTTCATTCAATTTGTAGATTGTTGGGTAGTATTGTCATTTTACCAATATTAATTCTCCTAGTCAATGACTGTGGGATGTGTTTGCATTTATTTAGGCTGTCTTTAATTTTATTTTGTTAATCATAAACAAAAAGCCAGCCAGATATTTCTCTAGCAAAATGGGTTTATTTGGTAAAAAGTTAATTGCAGTCCAGAGCATGCCATTGTGGTGGGCCTTGTGCAGGTCCACTAAAATAAAAAAGGAAAAGTCCTTTTGTGGAGGAAAATGGAAATTGGGAAGAGTTATTAACAATTTCCCCTGTTCTTTGTGATCAATGTAGGGCATGAATGTTCTCCCTTCTGGCTTCTCTGTTTCACTTTAAATGAGTTTTCTGTTTATTACTTTTTTTTTGGTTTATATCTCTCCCTTTTGATCAAGATCTTTCTCTGGAAGCATTGCTGATTTGAGTCAGATGTTTCCTGTTTCAGCAGCCTTATGTTCTTCGATATCAGGAAGGAGCATCCCTGGGTGTTGTGTCTCATGTTGGAGGGAAAGTTCACAGATTAAAAGCCTATGGTAGTCACATTTGAATAACAAGGAGGGTAGAGTGAGATCTCTTAGGCATTTCTTTCTTTTTTCTTTAAGATTTTATTTATTTATTTTTAGAGAGAGGGGAAGGGAGGGAGAAAGAGAGGGAGAGAAACATCAGTGTGTGGTTGCCTCTCATACACCCTCCACTGGGGACCTGGCCTGCAACCGAGGCATGTGCCCTGACTGGGAATGGAACTGACAACCCTTTGGTTCGCAGGCCGGCACTCAGTCCACTGACCCACACCAGCCAGGGCTCTTAGGCATTTCTCAGTTAATGTCTCTATCTTAGAATAATGAATGTGGCTAATGCACACTCAACAGAATTAAACAAACACTTTGAGAAGAAATACTGTGGGAATAAAACATTAAGAAACTAAACAGAATTGTTTTCACAAAAGAAAACTCTTTGGAAGAAAATATGTTATCAGTAATACAGCTTGTAGGTTGTAGGTCAGGGACTCTGAATTTTGGATAAGAGTCTAGAATCAGTTAATAGCCTAGATGAAAGAACAGCTTCTATGGATTTTAAGCCTTTTAATTCTTCAGAAAAGCAAGTGAAAAGATTGTCACAGGATCATTATAAGACTACTTCTGAAAGACCATACAATCAAAGAAAGAGGTTTTTCCTTTTTGCAGGGTATTAGGGAATGTGGACAGGGCATTTTCTGTTGATGAAAGGGCGGGAAGAAGCAACAGTGAGAAAAGGTATACAGCCCTGGTCTGGACCTCTTGGGGAAGCTGTCCCATCAGATGTTGTCGTGCTTCAGTTTTGAGAAGTCTTTATTTTCTGCAGGTCCAGTCTCAGGGGTGTTCTTTAGATGTGTCACGTGAACCCTGGTGTTGGGCAGCTTAACAGTTGGGTAGCAGCATCTGATAGGAACCTTTCAAGCAAGATTAAAGAGAGTATTTCTGGAGGTGTCTTTTCCAATAGATGAAATCTCCAGGTTGTGAAGTGTGGTGCCCAAGTTCTTAGTCTCTGAGAGTGTACTGTGAAAAGATTATTCTAACAAAACATGGTTATTTAAAACAAATATTTATTTTTTATATATTTACTTTTAGAGAGAGGGGAAAGGAGGGAGAAAGGGGGGGAGAGAAACATCAATCACACCCCCACCTGGGGACCTGGCCCACAACCCAGGCATGTGTCCTGACCAGGAATCAAACCAGCGACCCTTCCAACTGCAAGCCTGTGCTCAGTCCACTGAGCCACACCAACCGGGCTGAGGTATGTCTTTTTAAAAAATCAGCCAATTTCAGGGGAAAAGGGGAGGGGTTTAGAGCAACAAGTATAAAGGACACATGGACAAAAACTGGGGGGGGGTAGAAATGGGAGGGAGGTGGGGACGGCTGGAGCGGTGGGCTGGGATGGGAGTAAAAGACAGAAAACTGTGCAAGAACAACAATTAAAAAAAATGCTGTGGTACATTTAAAAAAAAAATCAAGCATTGATTGAAAGAGGTAGGAGCCAAATACGTAGGATGTCCTGTAACTTTCTTGAGGGTGAGAGTTTATGAGCTCCAAAGGAGGTGGATCTAAGATTTAAAAGGTCTGTGCTTTTAAATCTTAGCAACTGCAGTGCTTTTGGCTAGGGTATTTGGAGGGTCTCCACAAATTTTGACAGTTGAGTCTTAATAATGCCATTCGTGTCCTCCACTAAACCTGAGGATTTAGTGGTAAGCACAGTGGAAATGTTGTAAAACCAGCCGAACAGCACAGTCTTGTCAAAGCACCTGACAGATAAAATGGGTTCCCTCATCTTATAGAGTTCTAGCGGGGCTCCCCAGGTAGGGTTAATCTTTTCTGAAAGGAGGTTAGCCAATAGAAGAGGCAATGGCCTGTCTACAAGGGAAAGCTTCAGTGCAGTGAGAAAGTATGAAGATCATGACTAAAACATATTTATACACACGAGATGGGGGAAGCTGTATGAATTCCATTTGCCAAACCTCAAATGGTCCATTAGGCAATTTAAAATATCCAGTGGCTGAACCAGTAGGCTTTCCTGGGTTGTACTTTGGACAAGTAGGACAAGTGAGGTAGGAGCTTCTTGTGGCCTTATTAACATTTCCTCACCAGCTTTGATTCATGAATGCTGTCATTTTGTCAGTGGACGAGTGGTTTAATGAAAATCCAGTAGTTAGGAGTGGGAATTTCAGCATCTCTAGTAGGACTGAGTTATTTTTTGGTTTGAACAAGAGCTTTTCCCTTATGGTCATGCTTTGCTTAACAATAGGGCTGTGTTGTCAGAGATGTGTTGTTAGGTGATTTCGCGATGTGAGCGTCAGAGAGTGCACTTAACGTGAACGTAGATGGTATAGCCTCCCACGGTACCACCGGCAGTGTGGCAGGTTTGTTTACATCAGCATCACTGCGGACACATGAGGAATGTGTTGTGCTACTCTGTTATGAAGGCTACTGTGTCCCTGGGTGATAGCAGGTTTTCAGCTCCATTATAGTCTTATGGGGCCGTTGCCGGGTGTATGGTCTGTGCTGACTGAAACATGGTTATGTGGTGCATTGACTTTGGATTTCTGGTCTTGTTTTTACTTTTCTGAGGACAATTGTTGGACTTCTCTAGCCAGTTTTTCTAAGTTATCACTTGGGAACATATCCCTTTGGACCATAATAGAAGTTTGACTGCTAGTGGTTTCTTGAGGAAATGTCAACAGAGGGATTACCCTTAGCTTCCAAAGAGTCAAATTTAGAATTCCCAGGAATCTTAGTGATAGCAGGAAGCAAAAGTGTAGCATCCAGTAGTTACTGAACATAGGGCCATGTCAAATTTTATTTCCACTGGAAGTAAGGAAGCCACATTGCTTCCACAACATTACAAAATCATAAACTACTCTGGAAGCATATCTCTGGTTAGTATAAATGTTGGCACATTTGCTCTTGGCTAAAGTATAAGCCCGAGAAATTCAGCTTGTTGGGCTGAAGTAGCTAAAGGTAAAGGTGCTGCCTTGATGACATCAAGAGGAGTTACAACAGCACACCCACATAGTACTTACCACTTAATTCTTTCAGTATGAACCATCCTGAAACGATGAAAAATCTGCATTCTCCAGGAGTTTTCTGCAGATCATCATGATGGGTCAGGAGATGATCTGTCAGTGTTAAGCACTCAAGAGGAGCTTCATCAGTAATGGATGGGAGAAGAGGACCAGAATTAATGGGTTTTCTCACAGGCGAAATGAGAGCGTCATCGGGACTAGTGCAAGGCATAATGGGGTCCTGATTTTTCTAGTCTTTTATTATGGGCTTTATACCGTGAAGAGCTTCTTTTCTTATGGGATACCGATTGATTCTGGGAAGGGGTTTTGAGGGATCTATTTTAATCTTGATAGGAGGTACACTGTGGATTCTGCCAATATCAGTTGAAGGTTTTTCCCATAAAGAGGATGGCTGCTGATCTAATAGGGACGAATGACCAGTGATCCCAGATTTAGCTACAGTGCTGTCAGAAATGGAGGAAATTAAAAGATGTCAAAGGGCCATTTAGTTCACTTGATTGGCTATTTTGATGGCTACTGTCAAATTGTAGAATATTTCCCCTTTTTGAGAGAGAGAAATTCCAGCGTGATGCTTTTCTAAGAAGTCTTGGCCCAGTTAATGAGTGGCAGGAGCACAGGAACAGAGGAGGGAAGGGTGAATGTGTCTTGAAGGGACAGGTTCAGAGACAGGAACCTGGTGGTGGTGATGAGTGATCCCCACTGTTTAAACTGTTTTAGTGCTCCAAGGCAAGGGCTGCTTTTAGCAGTGGAATTGAATAGTGAGAGTGTGGCTCTAGTGTCAGGACAGAGAGGGATTCATTTCTGATCTAGAGAATAGTTTCTCTAATTTGATTAAGAGTGAAGATTGGGAAAAGCCTTTGTAGTTTCTTGGAGCCCCATCATTGAGGATTAGGAGGACATTGGAAGGACCCGTTCAAAGGCTGAAGGCATTTAAAGAGCTTAAATCATGACAGTCTTTTTAACAATGTCCTGACTCCTTGCAGTAATGGCAGTTGGTAGGAAGTTTTTGGTTTTGCATAGGGGCCTTCGTTTGCCAGAGCTGAAAATTAAGAATTTTAGTGTTCTTTTAGGTCAGCCATTTTCAACTTTTTTTTTTTTTCATTTTATGGCACACACAATAATTACTAAAGTTCTGTGGCGTAGATTTTACCAGTCTGACCAAAAAAAAAAAAAGGTATAATTTTGATTCATTCACACCAGGCAGCTGTTGTTATGTTGGGTTGTTGTCATTTTTTTATTTGACAATCTAAGGGAAAAGAAATCAGTGCCCCTGACTAAATAGGCATTGCATGCTTTAAAAATTCTTGAAGCACACTGGTTGAAAATGGCTGTTTCAGGTGAATCATCTAGGGTGTAAGCAAGCCAATTGGCTAAATTAACCAAATTGAGAATGAACATGGTCTCCCATTTCATCCTGGGCCTTTTAACTAAAGAGAAATCTCGATTCAGCCTGTTAATAAACATAGAGTTGAAGGCTAACCTGAGTGGAGTCAATATTTGAAGGAAGACTAGAATTTCCTTGGAAAACAATCTGAGGTATATAATAATTAGGAACAGTTTCATCAGGCTTTTGTGATCAAGCCTGAATTTTTTAAAAAGATTTTATTTCCTTATTTTTAGAGAGAGGGGAAGGGAAGAAAAGAGGGAGAGAAACATCAATGTGTGGTTGACTCTCATGCACCCCCTACTTTGTGACCTGGCCCGCAACCCCTAGGTATGTGCCCTGACTGGGAATCAAATTGGCAACCCTTTGGTTCTCAGGCCTGTGCTCAATCCACTGAGCTATACCAGCCAAGAGCCAGCCTGAATTTTGTTTCAGTCAACAAACAGGCTTGGGAAAGACTATTGTAATCGCATGGTGGAGGTCTCCAGTGAGTGTTCCAGCATTTCGCCAAAAGTTGGGGGTTTGTTTTTCCAAATCCATTTCAGGATGTTCCCATCAAGCAAATTTCATCCAGCATGGAGCATATTTCTTCCAGTGTCGAGTCTGATCTTCATTGACAAGCATATGAACTAGCTGATATTAAGTCAGAAAAACCAGGCTGATAAGTTTGAATAACTATTATTTATAAATCCCCCTCGCCCCTCCATGTGGCTTCTCGGTTACTTTAGGAAACTCTTTACTTTGTATGGTTTGCAGTTTGGCCTTAATCCAGGAACATAAGAAACCTGGAGATTATTAGTATCCTCAGAAGGCTTAACTTGAAAGGGTCAGTTTCTGCTAAGTTCAGAGGAGTTGGGATAGAGGAAAAGTTCAGAGGAGGAGGAAGATGGCACCAGAGAGGGAACTGCAGACAAAGAAGCCAGTTAGGGGAAAACAAGATGACAGTGGAGGTGGAGACTGAGACAAAGGAGTCAGGGAAGAAGAACACAATGGCTCCAGAGGTGGAGCCTGAGACAAAGAAGCTGAGGGAGAGGAACATGAGGTTTTGGAAGCCATTTTTTCTTTCCTTAAGAGCTTGTTTTCCTCAGTTAAACTAAACACTTTATTTTGCACATGGGCAATTTTAGACTCACAGTAACATTTGGAAGCCTTGAAATACCAATTGAAATATATGTTCTATTCAGTGTTGCCATTTGCTGATTGATGGTTGTCCAATTTGGTTTTAAGAAAAGTAAGTTTGAGGATTGCAAAAATTCTCCGTAATGGCCATTTATTTTCTAACTTGCTTTTAGTCATGTCAGTTCATTTAGTTAGAAATGCGCATGAAGAGAGACTGGGTACCCTGAAAGTATTCAGATGACTGGAATCCAATTTTTTGCAGCCTTTATTCTAGAGCAAAGGCCTAAACAGCCTCCAGGTCAAATACCAGTATCTTATTTGAAGAACAGACTGATCCAGAAGAAGTCAGGCCAAAGCAGCCAGTTTTAGAGAAACATCCAGGTCTGACCTAAAAGCGAAGGACTCAGGTTGAGGCTGAACAGCACAGTTCTAGCAGAACAGCCTGCTCCCAAATATGTTAGGTTGAAGGCTGCTGTAGCACAGTTTCAACAAGATAGCCTGGTGTAGAACTAGATTGAATGCCTGGAATAGGTTCAGTAGAAACAGTCCAGTTTTAAAGGAGTTTGGGATGAAGACTAGCAATCTCAAGAAACAGCATGATCTTGAAGGCTGGAGTGCCATAGCAAATAATTGCAAATAAAGAAGGCCTTGAACAGAAAAGGGCAAAGGGAGAGCCTCAAAATACAAGGAGCAGAAGCTCAGATCCAGGAGAAAACTTACCCTCAAACTCCAGGGTCAGAGACAAAATGGATATCGATGGGCTCTGTGGCTGTCTCACCTGTTTGTTCAACAGTCTTCGGAGCATTATGGAGTCTTCTCTGGATCCTTGTGCAGGCCACCAAATATGTTTACCTAAAACAAAAAAACAGATATTTCTCCAGCAAAATGAGTTTATTCAGGAACGACAAGGAACTGCAATCTGGAACATGTGCAATCATGTGGGCCATGCACAAGTCCACTAAAAAAGAGGAAGCTCTTTTATAGAGGAGGAAAGAATTGGAAGGGTTGTTACAAAGACTTTTCTTTATTCTGCTTCTCAGTTGACATAGGGAATGAGAGCTCCCCATTCTGGCCTCCCTACTTTAAATGAGGGTTGTGTGTGTGTGTGTGTGTGTGTGTGTGTGTATTTATTTGTTTATAATATTTTTCAACAGTTTCTTAAAATTTTCAGTGTATGAAGCTGTCACTTTTTTGATTAACTTTATACTAGTGTTTTATGATGTTGTAAATGGAATGGTTTTCTTAATTTTTCATATTTTTCATTGTTAGTGTATAGAAATACAACTGATTTTTGCATGTCAATTTTACATCCTATAACTGCTGAGTTCCTCTGTTAGCTCTAATGGATTTTTGGGAGGAGGAATATGGATTCTTTTAAGGTATGGATTCTTTTAAGATCTTATCTGTGAAGAGATAATTTTATTTTATTTTTCTAATTTGGATGCATTTTATTTCTTTTTCTTGCCATATTGCTCTGGCTGTAACTTCTAGCACTATGTTGAATAGGTAAAAGCAGGTATCCTTGCCTTGTTCCTGATCTTTGGGGAGAAGCTTTCAGTAGTTCACCATTAATTATGATGCTAGCTGTAGATTTTTCATATTCACTGTTTTTTATTTCATAGCAAGATTAGTTTCCATTTCACTTAGCCCAAGCTACTACTGTTCATGGCCCTGCTGTGTGTATTTGTATTTGTAAAAGTATGTATCATATGAATTTGGGCATTTCATCTCTCCCTTCCACTCAGTACTTATGCCCATTTGGCCAGTACAGTAGTCTCTGTTGTTCCCCAATTCTGATTCATTCTTTCTTATCATATTAGTTAATACTCAAGGTCAAGATACTAAAAACTTACTTGCATATTTTTTTACTTGTATAATTTTAAAGAATAATTTAAAATTACACAAGTTAAACATGTTGTTATTGTTGGAAAAATGCAAGTAGAGATGAATAACAAATTTTTTTACTTAGTCCAGATCTTACCATCCAGAGATATTTATTTTATGATTTTCCCCAGAACCCCTATATCAAAAGAAAATTATTTGAAAGTTGAATATCTAGATAAGTTATTTTAAGTTGCTCTAATCTTCTTGAGCCAACACATTGGAGTGGTTCTCACTTTTGCTTAGGATGTTCTAAATGGATATTCTCTAATTGTTCATTTCATAGAGACTGTAGTTAAAATAAATTCCAGTGTCAGGAGAAAGGGACTCATACAAATACAGTTGTAGCTGTGGGAAATTTGTGGAAGCATTTCAAACAGATTCAATATGAAGATCAAACTTACAGAAATTATTGAAGAACAATTCAGCCCTGAAAATATAGAATTCAAAATGATTTTTAGTTATGATTAAGGAAGAGGTGGAGGATAAAGATGGTACTGAAATTATATACTACAAAGATTGGCAAGATAATATCAACTATAGTTGTTGTCCACAGAGGGGGAAAGTTAAATTTTGTTTCTTGGAAAGAGTGGAAGAGGAAGGTTTTTTTTTTTTTTTTGAGGGAATTAAAAACATAGGTAGTAGCATTTAGTTGAAAACATAAGTATAACTGGAAAGTTTAGTTACTTCATTGAATTCTTTTATTGATTCAGTGGACATTTATTGACTCTCTGGTATATTTAAAGCTCTGGGAACAATGAAGGAGGAAGGAAGGTACTACATACTTTCAATACCTTTAGTCTGGAGGATTGTGAAAATCAGATTTGGGAAGTTTTATGATGATAGTAGTTGAAATAGTGCCAGTTGACAAGATTTTTTAGCTAATAATTATATATTCATAGAATTTTAGATCAAGAAGGTACCGTAATGATTGATGTAACTCAACTTTTTTTGTTTTTCAGATGGGATTACCAAGGTCAGAGACCTGTAGTGTCTTGCTCAAGGTCACACAGTTTGACTGTTGGGTCTTCAATTTGGATCCTCTACAGGTCACACAGTTTGACTATTTGGGTCTTGAATTCAGGGCCATTTCTTCCATCATTGAATCTTGGCTAGAGCCACTAGAAGATAAGAATGAATTTAGAAATATTTATCAGATGCTTACCATGTGGAGGGTTCAATGGAGGAAACAAACATATTCCTGTTCTTGAGTTTATCTGAAGAACTCTCTCAATTATAGGTAATAGAAATTCATCTTAAACTGCAGAAGGAGGGAAGATTTATTGGTTTATGAACTAGAAAAGTCATGAATGTGTCTCAGGTTAGACTGGGATCAGGGCCTCAGGACACCAGGACTTCTGTGTTTTCATCTTACATGTCAGTATATGTCTACGTGTTGGACTTTTTTTGCAGCCGCTAATTTTTTTAAATGTACTAGTTTCATTATTGGGGAACAACTCTTGGCAGCTCTGGGGGTTACATCTTTGTAGCTCATGATAGCCTAGGAAAGAGCTGTTTCCTGTTGGGAAGGCTCCAGGGAATGAATAGCATGGCCCAATGTACTTCATTTCACATGCCTGCGGTTGAGGGTGTCTGACTGATAGCCCCAATGAAATTGCATGAAGTGGGAGAGTTTCTGTGAAGGTGAGAATTAGGCGTACTGGGCACACAGAATAGTAAGGAGATAGGACTACTCGATGCACATACACACCACGCACACAAAGCTGTAGTATAGAAAATGTGAAACATATGGTAGTAGAATGTGCCACAAGAGTTCAGAGGGGGGGGCACCAGAAAAAATTCCGAAGGGTGAAAGAACTGAGTCTTGATGCGTCAGTAGGGTTTTGGTGAGTGAAGAAGTGTGAGACAAGATCCAGGCAGTAGGAAGCAGTGAGGTATGGATTGGAGACTTGTGCAAGGTGTTTTTGGAGAACTGTGAATAGACCCAAGTCCTGTGACACTGGGAGAAGATTGGGAAGATAGGTTTGGCTGAGGGTGTAAAGGGCCTTGAATATCAGAGTAAGGAATTCAGCCCTTGTTCTGTGGGCAGTGGGGAACCATTGAAACGTTTGATCAAGGGACAGATGTATTTTAGAAGGGTAAATTGAGGAGCCTAGGAGTGCTTTTAGATTTAGAGAAAGTAGGTTAAATGATAATGGAGTTCATTTCCAGAGGAGCTAGGCAATACGGATCCTAACGTGGAAAACCTATAATGATTGTGAGTGAATCATTTAACTGTTTTCTGTTTGCCTCTTCAGTAAAGTAAATACACTTATCTTTCCTCACATGAGATCAGAATTTATGTGTAATTTCACTAAGAAAATATGTTGTAGTGGCATTATTGCTTTGTAAATGACCTTCTTAACTTTGGTACATATGAGAGAGTATTTTTCTCTGTGCTTTGGAGATTGTAAGTTGGAAATAGATTATTGATTGGGGAAATGACAATTATTTTATTCATAAAGTAAGTGGAATTAATACCTTGGGTTGCAGTTTCTTTTAAACTTGGTATTTTAATTAGTTAAATGACAGAAACAATTCTGAAACTAAACTTTAGTGCTGTGTATTAATATTCTTTTTCCTTTTAGTTTTATGATTTTTTATTACTAAAATTTCTCAGAAGTGCCCTCATAACTGATTTTTGATACTTCTGCTAGAACCGCTTTGTACAGTGCTTGTGTTCCTGGGTCTCAAGTTCTTGGCCAGAAAGCTCCTTCAACTCTTCTGTCTGCATCTTACCCAAATAATTCTCTGCTTCTGTGGCTAGGACGGGACACAGACCCCTTGAGATCCTTTTCCTTCTGTCCTCCATGCCTCCACTCTTGGCCCCCTTTTCTTACTTTTCTCCTGACTCCTCATTGTACATTATGCGGTCCCCTCACCACCTCATGACTGAAGCCTCTTTGGGACTCAGTTGGGATACCTAGTTTTTTTTCTATTAAGACATATTTACCTCTGTTATAATTTCTTTTTGCTTGTGGTGTGTTTGAAACACATTAAAAAATATAGTCTCTAATTTAAGCACTTATCTAGAAATGCAGAAGTATAACCCAGTAGTTCTAATTTATAAACAGCTGGTTTTCATCTCAAAGTGGAGACTCAGAATTCTGCTCCGAGGACTAGTGTTTGTGTTAAAAACTTTAGCAATGGTGCTTTCTTTTACTTCACGTAGAGCAAAGTAAACTTTAGTATTGGATCCTATTATATTCTTGTATTACTATACTAGAGTTGTACTAAAGAGTATAACTTCAGAGATACTGTGGAAACTTATGTAGATACAGTATGTTTATACCCGGTATAGGTAAATACAGTGCCCTTAATTTTAAAAAATCCTTATTTAAAGAATTATGAAAGTCATACTTGTGAAAGCCTCATCCCCCCTATGTGTTCCCCCTCTCTCCTCTGACCCAGCTCAGGTAACAGCTGTCAGTAGCTTGGTATTTCAGACTGTGTGTGTATGTAAAAATCTGTGTAGGTACGTACTTCTAAAAAGTAAATAGTAGAATGATAATTTCGAACACTTGAAGAGTATGTACTTTGTACCAGGTACTACTCTAAGTACTTTACATAAATTAACTTTTTAATCCTCAATGTAATCCTTTGAAGTATATATTATTATTATAACTATTTTTAAAGATGAGGAAACCGAGACGTAGGAAGGCCAACCACCTTGCCCAAGGTCACACAATAAGTAAAGGGTGGAGCCAAGATTCAAACCAGGTATTCTGCTTTTGGAGTTTGTCTCTCCACCCACTAGCTCTATTGGAAAGATGCCTGCCTTTCCATGGCCACTAAGTTGGAACAAACCTACCCTGGCCCCAGAGTGATGGATAAAAAGAGCATGGACTTGAGATACCACAAAGCTTGATTTTTTAAAAAAGTCTTTTAACTATAAATTTCATTATGTATTACTTGTTTTTTACAGCTGTCATCTTTTTCTTTTTTTGCAGTTAAAGAAGGTATAGAAATAAAGGTTTGAAGTAATGAATTCAAACTCTATCTCAAGAAAAATTGACACAACAATCGGCACTAAAACATTTCCTAGGAAAGTTTTTTTAAAATTATATTTTATTGATTATGCTATTACAGTTCCCCCAATTTTTCCCCTGTCGCCCTGCTCCACCCAGCAACCCCACTTCCTCAGTCAGTCCCCACACCATTGTTCATGTCTGTGGGTCATTCATATAAGTTCTTTGGCTACTCCAGTTCCTATACTGTACACCCCGTGGCTATTCTGTAACTACCTATTTGTATTTCTTAATCCCCTCACCTTTTTACCCATTCCCCTACACACTCCTCCTATCTGGCAACCATTAAAACATTCTCCGTATCCATGATTCTCTCCCTCTTCTTGATTGCTTAATTTGTTTTTTAGAGTCAATTGCTGATAAGTATTTATTGCCATTTTATTATTCATAGTTTTGATCTTCTTTTTCTTAAATAAGTCCCTTTAATATTTTATATAATAATGATGTGGTGATGATGAACTTGTTAGTTTTTTCTGGTCTGGGAAGCTCTTTATCTGCCCTTCAACTCTAAGTGATATCTTTGCTGGGTAGAGCAGTCTTGGCTGTAGGTCTCTGCTTTTCATGACTTTGAATATTTCTTGCCAATCCCTTCTAACCTGCAAAGTTTCCTTTGAGAAATCAGCTGACAGTCTTATGGGAATTTCCCTGTAGGTAACTAACTGCTTTTCTCTTGCTGCTTTTAGGATTTTCTCATTTTCTTTACCTTTGGCATTTTAATTAAGATGTGTCTTAGAGTGGGCCTCTTTCATCCATTCTTGTTTGCGACTCTCTGTGCTTCCTGGACTTGCATGTCTATTTCTTTTATCAAATTAGGGAGTCTTCTTTCATTACTTTTTCAAATAGATTTCCAATTTTTTGTTCTTTCTCTTCTCCTCTGGCACCCCTATGATGCAAATGTTGGAATGCTTAAAGTTGTCCCAGAGGTTGCTTACACCATCCTTGTTTTTTGTTTTTTGTTTTAATTTTTTTTTCTTGTTCTGATTGGATGTTTTTTGCTTCCTATGTTCCAAATCATTATTTGGATTCTTGACTTCATCCACTCTACTGTCGTTTCCCTGTAAATTGTTCTTTATTTCAATTAGTGTGTCCTTCCTTTCTGGCTGTGTCCTTTTTATGCCGTTGAGGTGCTCACTAAGTTACTTGAGCATCCTTGTAACCAGTGATTTGAGTTCTGCATCTGATAACATTGCTTATCTCAATTTCGTTGAGTTCTTTTTCTGGACTTTTGATCTGTTCTTTTATTTGGGCCATGTTTCTTTGTCTCCTCACTTTGGCAGCCTCCCTGGGTTTGTTTCTATGTATTAGGTAGAGCTCCTTTGACTCTTAGTAGTGTGGCCTAATGTAATAGATGTCCTATAGGGTCCAGTGGCACAGCCTCCCCCATCACTCAGGCTGGGTACTTGAGGTGCTCCTTTCCTGTGGGCTGAGTATACCCTCTTGTAGTTGAGTGTTGGTTGCTGTTGGCAGGTCAAAAGGAGGGGTTTACCCAGACCAGTCAGCTGCAAGGATTGGCTATGACCACTTACCATCACCCTCCATAGGGGATCAGCTGTGCAGGGATAAAGTGGAGGTATTCTGATGTGGTCTGTAGTTGTCCATCGAGTGCACAGGCCCTGGGGTTTCCCGAGTGGTTCAGACTAAGGACAGCCACCACCTGCCTTTTCCCTGGGGCCACTGTACCTGAGCTGTAAAACAATCTGAGTGGCTGCTACTTGTGCTGGGCTTGGAGATTCCCAGGCGAAGCCAAGCTGTGAATCTTGGCTGGCTGCTGCTAGTTCATGCCTAGAGCTACTTAGCAAGAGGGACATGGGTCTGGGGGCTCACTGAGGCTGGCTGTTGCTTGTTTGAAAGGGTTTAGGAAGCTGCAAAGCATGAGCCAACACCAGCCATTCATATGAAAAAGTCACTGTTAGCTGTAAGTTAGGTGGGATGGAGCCTCAGGGGATCTCCAGGGTGAGACAAACAGTGTTAGCCAGGTTGATGGAGTCTCAGATATGCCACCAGCCTGTTGGCTCTGTGGGTCTGTCTGTTGGAGGGGGGTTCTGAAATGGAACAATGGCCTCTGCTGGCCTTGATGCCAGAAACTTCAGTTTCTTCCTGTATATACTGCTTCCTTTCATGTTGCTACTGTGGTGCTAGTGCTCAGAGGGAGTGAGTCAGAGTAAGTTCCTGTGTGGCTTTTTTAAGAGCAATTGTTTGGTACTTAAGCAGTTTCTTCTGCCAAGTCAATCCCTGCTGATTTTTGCAGCCAGAAGTTATGGGGGCTTCTCTTCCTGGCACTGGAACCTATCCACCACAAGCGGATGTGGGACCAGCTCTTTCCGTGTCTTTGCCCCTCCTACCAGCCTGGATGGATGTGGTTTCTTTAATTCCGTAATTGTCAGACTTCCATTCAGCTAGACTTCTGATGGTCCTGAGTGATAGTTCTATAATTTAGTTGTAATTTTGATGTGGTTGTGGGAGGAGGCGAGCTATGTTTACCTATATTATCTTTAATTTAGTTGTGCTTTTTTTTGTTGGGGCAGGGGGTGGGTGTCAAATTCCATTTTGAGAACCTGATAAATATTATGTACCATCTCTTCAGGAGATTATGGTGAGATTATAGCAATTATGGTAAGTGTGAGGTGATATTTCATTGTGTTTTTGATTTGCATTTCTTTCAGTGATTAGTGATGTTAAACACCTTTTCATATACCTGTTGGTCAGTTTATGTCTTCTTCAGAAAAATGCCTTTTGAGATCCTCTGTCCAATTTTTGAACGATCGATTGTATTTGTTCTATGAGTTCTGTGAGTTCTTTATATGTTTTGGATATTAATCCCTTATCAGATATATGATTTGCAAATACTTTCCTCCCATTTTGTTAGTTGTCTTTTTATTTTATTGATGGTTTCCTTTGCTGTGCAGAAGATTTTTGGTTTAATGTAGTTTCATTTGTTTATTTTTGCTTTTGCTTTTGATGTTAAATTAAAAAAAATCATTGCCAACACTGATATCAAGCTTACCCCTTGTGTTTTTATTTAGGAGTTTATTTTTTAGGGTCTTAGGTTCAACTTTTTAATCTATTTTGAGTTGGTTTTTGTGTATGATATAAGGTAGGGGTTTCATTTCATTCTTTTGCACGTGGCTATTCAGTTTTCCCAACCACATTTATTGAGAAGACTGCCTTCCCTTGTTGTGTGTTCTTAGCTCCTTTATTGTAAGTTAATTATTTATGCATGGGTCTATCTCTGGACTCTTTATTCTGTTCCATTGATCTATGTGACTGTTTTTATGCCAGTACCATCCTGTTTTTATTACTATAGGCTTGTAATATAGTTTGAAGTTAGGAGGCATGGTGCTTTCAGTTTTGTTCTTTGTCAAGATTGCTTTGCTATTTAGGGTAATTTCATACAAATTTAGGATTGTTGTTCTTTTTCTGTGGAAAATGCCATTGGAATTTTTATAGTTATTGCATTGGATCTGTAGATTTCTTTGAGTAGTGTGGACATTTTAACAATAATAATTTTTCTAATCAGTGAATATGGAATATCTTTCCATTTATTTGTTCTCTTCAGTTCCTTTCTTAGAGTGTCTTAGAGTTTTCAGTGTACAGGCCTTTCACCTCCTTGGTTAAATTTAGTCTTAGGTATTTTATTCTTTCTGTTGCCATTGTAAATGGGAATTTTTCTTTTTCCTTTTTTGGGGGTTAGCCAAAAAGTCTCTTTAGTTTTTTCTGTAAAATAAAAGGCACACTTTTCATTTTCACCAATAACTTTGTTGATTTGGATATTTTGAGTATGTTGACTATCTCCTGCTATTGGCTTCTAGTGGGTAGAGGTCAGGGGTGCTGCTAAACATCTTGCAGTGCACAAGACAGCCGCACAGCAAACAGTTATTTGGCTAAAATGTCAATAGTACCAGGAAACTTCACAAACCCCTTCTGACACATTCCATCAGTCAAAGCACCTTCTCCAAACACTACACAAATCTTTTATTGTGTTTCAGTTGCATTGTTACTTTTCTTGAAATAATAAAGCATAATATGTCAAATGTTGCGTATCTTCTTCCATTTGAGCATTTGTATGGAGAAAAGTAAATGAATTTTTTGGCTAACCCAATATATAGTGATATAACTGATGTATAACATTATTAGTTTTAGGTGTTTAATGGGATTATTAATTTCTTTTTGATAGTTTTTTTATTAGTGTATAGAAATGCAACTGGTTTTTGTACATTGATTTGGTATCTTGTGACTTTACTGGGTTTGCTGATTAGTTCTAAAAGTATTTTTTATGAATATTTAGGGTTTTCATGTATAATATAATATTTCCAATTAAGAGACAGTTTTACTTCTGCCTTTCTGATTAGGATGCATTTTATTTCTTTTTCTTGCCTAATTGCTCTGGCTAGGAATTCTAATGTATGTTGAATAAAAGTATGTGTGAGCAGCCTTTTCATGTTGATCTTAGAGAAAAACTTTAAACTTTTCACTTTTGAGTATGATGTTGTTTGTGGCTTGTCACATGTGGTTTTTAAAATGTTGATGTATGTTTTCTTTATACCAACTTGTTGAGAGTTTTTATCATAATTGATGTTGCTTTTTTCAAATGCTTTTCTGTATCGAGATTGATCATGTATATCGTTTTTGTTTTTCATTTTGTTAATCTGGTGTATCACATTGATTTGTGGGTGTTGAACTATACTTGCTTCAGTGGAATAAATGCCATGTGATCATGGTGTATGTCACTTTTTCGATGGTATCATTTGCAGCATCAAAGTTTTAAATTTGGATGAAGCTTAATTTACTTATTTTTTCTTTCTTGTTTGTGCTTTTGGTGTTCTATCTAAGAAATCACTGCCTGATCTAAGCTCATTAGGATTTACTCTTTTGTTCAAGCATTTTGTTTTTTTGGCTCTTGCATTCAGGTCTTTAATTTATTTTGAGTTAATTTTGTGTATAGCGTTAAGTAGGAGTACAATTTCATTCTTTTGCATATGGATAGTGAGATGTTCCAGTGTTAATTGTTTAAAAGACTATTCTTTACTATTGATTTACATTTGGGGGCACCCTTGTGAAAAACAACTTAATATAAATCTAAGGGCTTGTTTCTGGACTCTCAGTTCTGTTTCAGTGGGAGTTATGCCAGTACCATACTGTCTTGATTACTGTAACTTTGTACCACACTGTCTTGATTACTGTAACTCCTGAAGTAAGCTGTAAAATAAGTGTGGCCCTGGCTGGTGTGGCTCAGTAGATTGAGCACCAGCCTGTGAACCAAGGGGTTGCCGGTTCAATTCCCAGTCAGGCCACATGCTTGGGTTGTGGACCAAATCCCCAATAGGGGGCGTGAGAGAGGCAACCATACATTGATGTTTTTCTCTCTCTCTTTCTCCTTCCCTTCCCCTCTCTCTAAAAATAAAAAAATAAATAAAATCTTTAAAAAATAGGGAAGTGTGTTTTCCCAATTCCTTCTCTTTCAAGATTATTTTGGTTATTCTGGGTTGTATGAATTTTAAGATCAGATCGCCAGTGTCTGCTAGAAGACCAGATGGGATTTTGATAGGGATTGTATTGCATCCAAACTGTAGGTTATTGCCATCTTAACAATTTTGCGTATTGCCCTGGCTGGTGTGGCTCAGGGGATTGAGTTTGATTCCCAGTCTAGGGCACATGCCTGGGTTGCTGGCCAGGTCCCCTGTAGGGGGTGCTTGAGAGGCAACCACACACTGATGTTTCTTTCCATTTCTCCTTCCCTTCCCCTCTCTAAAAATGAATAAATAAAATCTTTAAAAAAATAATTCTTTCAAGTCAGGTTTTTAAAAATTATGCTTCTCTCTATCCCACAGATAATTAAGGTCAGTTTTGGCATAGTTATTATCTGTTCCTCCAGTTTGGTTGTCTTATCAGTGCCTTTTAAAAAGTGCCTCCCAGCTGAGCACAGCGTACCAGAGGTGTCCTGATGATGCATTTTAGAGTAGAATATAACTTCTACTGTCTGCGTTCTGTATCCTGAGCTTTTGTTAATGAAGTTGACAATGACTAACATTTTTGGGGGAGGGGTGTAAATAACCATCTTATGCTGTTTGTTTATATTAAATCACCAAAGCTAACCAAGCTTTCAGAGGAACTACTTTTAAGACCTTTTGTATTTGTTTAGTTGATCTTTTGGAACCTAAATTAGAGATTTTTATTTCTGTTATACTTCATTCTGTTGGTTTTCGCTCCCAATGCTAACTTAATTGTTTTGGATTTCTTTTTAAAATGTTTTTGTTCAATTAGAGTTGACATTCATTATTATTTTATATTGGTTTCAGTGTACAGCATCGTGATCAGACAATTATATAGTTTACAAAATGATCCCCCTGATTTATTCTAGTACCCATCTGGCATCATACATACTTATTACAATTTTATTGACTGTTTAATTCATATACAGGGATGGGCAAAAGTAGGTTTATAGTTGTTCATATGGAAAACAATACAATAATTAATAAATAAAAATACAAGAATAAACTTCCACGTACTCACAACTGTAAACCTACTTTTGCCCATGTCTGTATTTGAATTTGCTAATATATGGTTTAAAAATGCCAAGATATAAATGGCTACACACTACTGTGGTGTTTCCCTTGCCCACTCAGTCCTTTGCTCTTTCCATGGTTGTCCCTTCTGCACTCACCCCGCGTTTCTGTGTGTATACACGGTAAAAGCAAATACTAAGACACATCTTTTGCATATGCATTTGGCCTTCAGTGGTGGTTTAAGGGTTTTATTCCTATATATGTCTTGCATATTTTCTAAGTTTCTAGATATTTTACTCTTTTGGTTGATGTTGTAAATGAGTTTTTTTGTTGTTGTATTTCTATTGATTCCATATATTGAGTTATATAGAGTTGACCCTTGAACAACACGTGAGTTAGGGGCACAGACCCTTGTGCTCTTGAAAGTCTGCGTAAAGCTTTTCTCTCTCCCAAAACTTAACTAGAGCTGTCCCTCAGTATCCACCAGGGATTAGTTTTAAGACCCTCTTTCCCCCTGCCTCTGCAGATACCAAATTTGAGGATGCTCATACAACCTGTATGTGCATATAGGGTTCGCCTGCCTACACATCATTTTATTCATGTGGGTTTAACGTGGTGCTCACTTAGCATGTGGCATGCTCAAATTTTATTTTTTCCACTTTTCTGGGATTTTTTTCTTAAAAATGTTTAGTTTGAAATTTTAGAGTCAATTTATGAAGTTCAGTGATGAACTCAATCAGAATATTCTCTTGAAAATTATTTTCTGTTAGAGAAATGAAAGGAAAATCACCACCCTCTTAGCGTAGCCACAGATGCTGTGGCAGTCAAGCCTCTCTGCCGATAGGGGCAGTTCATTCGTTGGTCAGGTCACTCTCTGGATCAGCAGGATGGCAGTCTGCATCGGCCCGTCATCCGTTACCGGGAACAAGGTCGCATCCACCTCCACATTTTCTTCCAGCATCCTCCAAGGACTTGATGTCAGATTTATCAAGATTATGATCTGCTTGATATGTTTATTTCCCCACTTAATTTATTTTTCCTGCTTGTTTTTCTTTCATTTGTTTCTTTTTGATTTCCAAGAATTCTGCAAGCTTAGCTTTCCAATTTAAGAAATTCTCACTTGTAACAGCAGTGCCATGAAATAATTGCTTTTTGGCTTATTCTTTTGGTTTCTTTTCTTTTTCTCTCCTAGTTTTTATTTGATCTCCTATCTCACTTAATTTTCCTTGCACATCTGCCACTAAAGTGAAGATCATCATCATACCAGGGTTTTCTTCTGCTTATAATGCTAATAATTTTAAAAGGCCTGAGACATGATTCTCTTCTAGATTTTCCTGGGAGAGTATTTCATAAAGCAGGGGCTTCATCTGGGTATTTTTCACCGTGTGTAAACTTGAGGGTAGTCAGGACAGTTTCATCATTTTCTCTAGCCTCAGGTGTCATAGTAATAGTGAAGCTGGGAGGATTTTCTGATAATACTGTAAGGGAGTGAGGGTAGGTGGACTCCACAGCCTTCAGCTTGCGGTGCTGCTCCTTGCCATAATCCGTCATCGTGGCCCTTGCGGCTGCCCGTAGATACCCTGTACACCCAGGTGGCACTGCAGCTGGAACCACGGCCTCGCTGGGGCAGCAGGCAGCGGCTGGGCTGCCTTAGGATATTTTTGATTCATGGTTGGTTGAATCTGCACATTGAAAACTTGCAGATATGGAGGGCTGATTGCAAAGGTAATTTTGATATGCTATTTTGTATATAAAATTTTAAGGATTTTTTACTTTATATTTCTCTCATGGTAGATGATGAAATATTTTATGAATTTCCCAATGAGAAAACAACCAGCTTTACCTGTTTTTTAGTTTCATTCTATTCTTCCAATCTCATACTACTACAGTGTATTTTATTTATTTTTATTTATTTATTTTTTTACTTTTTATCCTCACCCAAGGACATGCTTATAGATTTTAGAGAGAGGGAAAGGGAAGGGGAGAGAGAGGGAGAGAAACATTAGTTGTTTACCTCCTGTATGCACTGTGACCAGGGACTGAACTTACAACCTAGGCATGTGCCCTGACCGGGAATTGAACCCCTGACCTTTCAGGTTATGGGACAGTACTCCAATCAGCTAAGCCATGCTGACCAAGGCTACTGCAGTGTATTTTAAAACATTTCCAACAATAACTTTTTTTTTTTTACTATACATGTTTTTTATTTTCTTTTTCTTAGATAAGTCCCTTTAACATTTCATATAATAAGGACTTGGTGATGATGAACTCCTTTAACTTGACCTTATCTGAAAAGCGCTTTATCTGCCCTTCCATTCTCAATGAAAGCTTTGCTGGATAGAGCAGTCTTGGATGTAGGTTCTTGCCTTTCATGACTTTGAATACTTCTTTCCAGCCCGTTCTTGCCTGGAAGGTCTCTTTTGAGAAATCAGCTGACAGTCTGATGGGAACTCCTTTGTAGGGGACTGTCCCCTTATCCCTTGCTGCTTCTAGGATTCTCTCCTTCATTTTAATCTTGTCTAATGTAATTATGATGTGCCTTGGTGTGTTCCTCCTTGGGTCCAACTTCTTTGGGACTCTCTGAGCTTCCTGGACTTCCTGGAAGTCTATTTCCTTTGCCAGATTGGGGAAGTTTTCCTTTATTATTTGTTCAGATAACTTTTCCACTTGTTGCTCTTCCTCTTCCCCTTCTGGTACCTCTATAATTCGGATGTTGGAATGTTTACAGATGTCCTGGAGATTCCTAAGCCTCTCCTCATTTTTTTGAATTCTTGTTTCTTCATTCTTTTCTGATTGGTTGTTTCTTTCTTCTTTCTGGTCCACTCCATTGATTTGAGTCCCAGTTTTCTTCCCATCACTGTTGGTTCCCTGTGTATTTTCCTTCATTTCAGTTAGTGTAGCCTTCATTTTTTCATCTAGTTTATGACCAAATTCACCCAATTCTGTGAGCATCCTGATCACCAGTGCTTTGAACTGTGCATCTGATAGGTTGGCTCTTTGTCACTTAGTTGTATTTGCTCTGGAGCTTCTATCTGTTCTTCCATTTGGGCCTTTTTTTTTTGGGGGGGGGTCTTGCCTTGCCTGTTACATATGAGGGGTGGAGCCTTAGGTGTTCACCAGGGTGGGGCATCCCAGTCACTGGGTTGTGATGCTGTACGTGGAGGCAAGGTCCAAGAGTGAACAATGGTGCTTGCTCTGCTCTCTGTCGGATTTCAGTCCCTTCCGTGCTTCCCCCAAGCAAACTGGGCCTTTCTGGCGCTGATTCCCCTGTGGGTGGGCTTGTGTACATCATAGGACCCTGTGGGTCTCTCCAATGAACTCTCCTGTGAGGCTGGAAGTTTCTCCTGGCACCTCAACCCACATAGGTGTTTTCAGTGGGTGTTTTGAGGCTTTATTTCCCCATGCTGGAGCCCTGGGTTGCTGGGCACAGTCTGTCTTGCTCCCCCGTTTCACCTGGTTTATCTGCATGTGAATGTGGGACTGCCCGGTCAGCCAGCTGCCTTGTGTACTATGCCCGGCTTCATAATCGCCGCCTTGTTTGGTCTGCCTGTTGCCACTCTACACACGAGGTCTGCCAGCTGCCTTCTGCATGCCCAGGGTCTGCCCATGGCCAACTTGTGCACCCGGGATTTGTCAGCAGCTGCCTTGGGCTCCTGGTGCTACTGCTTTCTCACTCCCTCCCCACCCTGCTTTCCGACTCCGCCCCTCCTACTGGTCTGGATGAATGTGTCTATTTTAATTCCTTGGTTGTCGGACTTCCATACAGTTCAATTTTCTGTCAGTTCTGGATGTTATTTTGTTTCTAAATTGTCCTTATTTTGGTTGTGCGAGGAGGCATAGTGTGTCTACCTATGCCTCCATCTTGGCTGGAAGTCCAATAACTTTTTTTAAAGTTCTAATTCTTAAAATATAAACACAAAACAATATATGTAGTGTACATACAGGTAATGAGGCATGGTAGTAAAACAAACATCCATGAATCCACTTTGAAAAACAGAGTATTGGCAGTCCAGAGCTTCTGTTTTCAGTAATGACAGAGTAAGACCCTTCCAGATGATTACCCTAAAAAAAAACTATAATATTTCAACATAATGAGAAAATCAGTTACCTAAAGTGACTGGAGAATGAACAGAAACCTGCAGACTTTGGTGTGGCATATTCACTCTGAGGAGAGAACCGTACAAATTATGTTTTCATTCTAATGGCTTTTAGTAAGGTACAGGGGTGATAGTGGAAAAAAAGCACAGTCTTACTGGCTGGGGAAACTAGAGTAATGATGATCATGGCCACGCAGTAGAGTGTAGAAATCATGAAAGGAAAAGGATTGAGAGAGGATCCTGAAGTTTTTTCTGTCCGCAATTCCCACTGATGCCTGAGCTGGCGTGTACAGAACAAGCTCACTGCAGCTCACCCAGCCAAGATCTGGACTGACACTGGAGCTGCCCCCCAAGAAACGAGTTCACAGTTTAAGTCATCCACAGAGTACTTGCTTAAACAAAAGAAACAGCACTGAAATAACAGACGCTCTGATGTTCACAAGTTCACATTTGTAGTGGCAAGGGCACAGTCCCACGGTTACTGGGCTTATAAAGCAACAAGAGAAGCATCACCAAATGTGGGCTTCGATGAGTCATGTTGGAACTGTCAATTAAAATTTGCTATTTCACTGAAGTAGAACAGAGTGTTTAAATGAGTAGAAAGATATTTCAGCAGAGTAAGGTAAATTCAATACAACTGAATAGAAATTCTAAAAGTGAAAAATTAAGTATTATAAGCATAAAATTCACTTGCTGGATAAAACAACAGCCTTTTTCTGAAGGCAAAATTAACTTCAAATGTGTCAGAGACTTAGGAGCTAAAACTATTAAATTTCTAGAAGACAATAAAGAATATCTTTTTGACATTGAGTTAGACCAAGATTTCATAAATAAGACACAAAAGGTACAAAACTATAATAGGAAAAAAATTGATGAAATGTAGTTAATTAAAATTAAAAACTTTGACTTCCAAAACAAAAGTAAGTAAAACTAAAAGGTAGCTACAGAATGAACGAAAATGTTGTAAAGCATTTGTGTGGCAAATGACTTACAATCGCAAAACTCAATGATAACGTAATAAAAGAATGGGCAAAATATTTCAACACAGCCTTTACAAGAGAAGACATGCCAACATGCAGTGAGCTGAGCCAAATCTGTCCTATATCTACATAACCCAGTGCTCACTTCGGGACCTGGGTGAATAAACCAAGTGTGGTATGGCTGTAGAGCCAAGTACTACCCAGCAATTAAAAAGAATGAACTGTTGTACATGCAACAACTTGAATAATTTTCAAAAGGATTATTTGTGTGAATGGGGTCAGTCATCAAGGTTAGAAACATATGAATTCATTTTTATGACACTCCCCAAAAAACAAAACTATAGTGATGGAATAACCAATCAGCAATTGTCATGGGTGGAGATGGGGGACAGGGTGACTCTCAAGACGGAGCATGAGGGAGTCTTTCTTGAGGGGGTGGTTGATGGAACTGTTTTAAATGTTGTTTGCAGTGATGGTAACACAAATCTATGTGTGTGCTAAAATTCATAGAACTATACACTGAAAGAAAAAATTTTGTTATAATTTTAAAAATAAAAAACTAATGTAAGTCTAAGATTAGATAGAATTGTGTGTTGCTCTAATATATTGATTTTAATTCATTTTTCTGACACTCGATATTCACTTTTTTCCTTTCTTTTGTTAAAGAACACTGTTGCTATGAATCTTCTTGTGTTGCCTCCTGGCATACATGTGTTATGTTTCTTAGGGTATGTGGCTAGGGAGAGGGATTGCTGATTTATAGCACATGCACAATTGAGTTTGAGAGGATAATATGAAATGCTTCCAAAGTGGTTTTAGTTTATGTTTTTTCCTACTATACATTTGCGTGTCTGAAAATATCTTAATTTTATCCTAATTCTTTAGATGTCATCTTCCGTTAGCATTTTCAAGGCATTGTTCCATTGTGTTCTGGCTTGCAGTGTTAGTATTCAAAAGTCTGTAATTCCCGATCTTTTGGGTGCAATCTGTTTTTCTGTTTGGAGCTTATTAATAGAACCATAATTCTGCTTTCAGGGTTGTGAGATTTTACAATATGTTCACAAATTTCACAATATGTTCTTTAGTGTGAATTTATTTTCGTTCAATATGTTGGGTCCTTGGGGGCTCTTTTCATTAACTCTAAATGAATAGCATGAGAATGCCTGAAGGGTAAGAAGTTATGCAAACTAGAATTATAAGAGCCCAGTGTTGGTAGAGAGCTGGAGGTTTTTTTTAATGTGTACACGTAATTCTCCTCTTTTTATACTTAGCCCTGTCCTCAGAAGTGTCTTGTGTCTCCCCATCTAGAGTAAAAATCTGTTTATTCTTCCAGAGAATAAACTTCCAATAATTTCCTGAATGGAGGAAAGGAAAAACACAGATATGAATTGAATTGGAGGAGGTGATTTTAATGATCTAAATGCTGTCTAGACAATTCAAAATGAGTCCTTTCTTATTTCAGCATCTCCCCTGAATTCTTGCCTGACTCCTTCCCTGCCACTTTCATAGTTACCCATTACTGCCAATTCTTGATTTTGAGATGTAAATTGGGTTGATTCTTCCTACTATAGCAGCAATTTTCAACCAGTTTGCTGCAACAATTTTTTAAACATAGAGTACCTGACTAGTCAGGGGCACTGACCTCTTTTCCCATAGATTGTCCCCAAAAACCCTCCAAAAAACAAACAAAAAAGAAAACACAACAGCCAACACAACAATAACTGTCTGGCTTGAATGAATCAAAATTATATCTATTTTTTGTCAGATCAGCAAAAAACATTTTTGGTGTCCTGCAGAACTTTAGTAATTTAGTTTATGTGTGTCATGAGATGAAGAAGGTTGAAAATTGCTATATTGTTGGTATGAGTTTGAGTTTCTTAGACTTGTCCATCCATTTTTCAGCTTTTAAAATTATTTAAATTCTGTTTCCTTTCCATTTTCTTCAACCTGTGGGTTGCAGGATTAAAATTAAAAAAAATTTAAACCATGGTATTAGTTAGACTTTAGGAGGGAGGGAAATTAGATGCTTATATTTGGCTGGCTTTCTTTGAAATTTAAATTAAAAATTTTATGGCCTAATTATATATTAGAGCAGAGAAAGTGGTGATTTTTAACTTCCATAACCTAACCATGCCCAGTAATTCATCAAGGAATTTGTTCTCAGGTATTGGGAGGCTTCATACTAATATCAACAGAGTGTAGTGTCTGAAGAGGTTTTCCCTGTAAACAATCATAAAGCCCTAGTTTTTGAATGCTTGACCCAGGAATTTAAATCAAAAGTGCTAGCCCTGGCTGGTGTAGCTCAGTGGATTGAACATGGGCTGTGAACCAAGGGGTTGCCAGTTCAATTCCCAGTCAGGGCACATACCTGGGTTGTGGGCCAGGTCCCCAGTGGGGGGCGCATGAGAGGCAACTACACATTGATGTTTCTCTCCCTCTCTTTCTCCTTCCCTTCCCTGTCTCTAAGAATAAATAAATAAAATCTTTTTAAAAAAGTGCTAAATGCTTGAAATATTTTTAAAAAATCAGTGGCTGTTTTCCATGGATGTCAGTGAACTTACATGCATGTTTCCGAGTGGCCACAACTTTTATCAAATCATTGGGCAAATTTTCTCTGCTTTAGGCATGAAGTTAGGTTTTAAAGAGAAATGATTTAGGGGTTTTATCCTGTTTTCTATCATAGGTGAAGATTAGATTCACCCTTTGAATCTCAGTATTTTGCTTTTTATGCAGTCAGTTACAGTGAGGGACTGTTCCCAAATCACAGCAGAAAATGGTAGGGTTTTTTTTTTTGCCTTAAATAAAGTACCACTTTATTTTTATTACTTGCTTTTTAGTTTATCTACTGTGCCTGATGAGCCTGGTTTGTGTTAATTTTTCTAGGTTTGTGACTTAGCATCAGTAGTTGTAAATTATCATATTTTAGGTCTCAGTGTATGGCTGGTAGGTTTTTTTTTAAATCATTTTTTTTTGTACTTCTAGGCAGAAACAATTCTCTGTAATTATGCTACTGCATAATGACAGTTTTCCAGCTAAGTAAACATCATGTTGAGATTGTATGCCAACTTATTGTTTTAGAGATTTTATTTATTTATTTTTAGAAAGGGGAAGGGAGGGAGAAAGAGGGAGAAGAACATCAATGTGTGATTGCCTCTTGAGCACCCCTACTGGGGACCTGGCCCGCAAGCCAGGCATGTCTATCATTCAATCCACTAAGCCACACCCGTGAGGCTGTACCAACTTTTTGAGGAGTCTTATTTCACTTGAGTTTTTTGGTTTTTATTTAGATTTAGGTATAGTAGATTTTTAGATATCCTCTAGGTCAGTAATTTTCTGTAATATATATTCATCCCTTGCAGTTTGCTGTCTGCTGTTCTCATCGACCTATGGGAATGGCCCAATTGTCCTTATGCAGAACAAATAGCAGTGAACTTCACTAAATTAAAAAAAAAATTATTTAGGTTGAAATCAGTCTGACAATGTGTCTTTCCCTCCTTGACTGTTATTTTATTTTATTTTTAGACCTGCCAAGTTGTTTCATTGCTTCTCTATACTCACATGTCCTTTTAACATTAGTGACTATCTTTTGCATTGCTCTGCAGTGGCTTCCTTCCAACATCTCTGCACTTTAAAATTGAACTTTCCATTCCGTAACACTTCATTTTTCTCCTTAGCATTTACTTCACTCTCTGACATGCCATATATTTTTGTTTGTTTAGCACCTGCCTGTTCCTGGAATGATTAAGCTCCACAAGTGCAAGGGATTTTGTATCTTTGGTCCACTGCTGTATCCCCAGATTCTAGAATAGTGCCTGGCATATGAGTGTAATGATATTTGTTAAATGGGTCTCTGTGCATTCATATGCTTCCCTGTCTTCAAAACAAACATAATGAGAAATGTCTTCATTACCACACAATCCTGGATTTGAATCCTGGCTTTACTTCTTACCAGTCCTGTGACCTGGGGCTGGCTAATTGAATAATCTGTTACCTGTTTCCTTTTCTATAACACTGGCAAATAAACTTGTTGGATCTAAAGTGAGCCATTTCAGTTCACCTTAACTGCTTTTTAAAAACAACCACTTTATTGAGTTATAATTGATGTGCAACAAATAAACTACACCTATTTAAAGCATACAACTTGATGAAATTTGACATTGGTATTTACCTTGACTCCATCACTGTAATCATGTCCCCCTCCCAAGGAGTTCTTAAAAAAAAATCTTCACTTGAGGGTATGTTTACCAATTTTAGAGAGAGAGGAAGGGAAAGAGGGAGAAACATTTATGTGGGAAAGAAACATCAGTCCATTGCCTCCTGAACCCGCCCTGATGGGGGTTGAGCCTGCAACCTTTTGGTAAGTGGGTCCATGCTCCAACCAACTGAGGCACCCGGCAAGGGCCCAAAAGAGTCTTTATACCCCCTTTTAACCCTCCTTTCTCATCTCTCCTTTTCTCTCTGCCTCTTCCCCACCTTTAAACAACCACTGATCTGATTTCTGTTACTGTAGATTAGTTTGCATTTGCTAAAACACTTTCTTAATATACTATCTCTTTTTAAAAAATTTTTAAATTTTTTATTGAATTTATCGGGATGACATTGTTAATACAATAATACAGGTTTCAGGCACATATTTCTATAATACATCATCTGTATACTATATTGTGTGTCAAGTCTCCCCACCCCAAGTCACGTCTCCTTCTATCACTTCCCCTAACCTGCCTGCACTTCCCCTAACCCTGTTCCCCTCTGGTAATCACCGTGCTGGCGTCTGTATTTATGAGTTTTTTTTTTTTTTGCGTTTATCCCTTCATCTTTTGCACCCAGCCCCACAACCCCCCTCCTCTCTAACAGCTGTCAGTCTGTTCTCTATCTGTGAGCCTGTTCCAGGGTTTTTTTGGTAAGTTTATTTTGTACACGGGATTTCACATATGAATGAAATCATTGGTACTTGTCTTTCTCTGACTGGCTTTTTTCACTTAAGATCGTGCTCTCCAGGTCCATCCATGCTGTTGCAAAGGGTAAGATTTCCTTCTTTTTTATGGCTGAGTAGTATTCCATCTAAAATTTTGTATAAACCAATCAGACTGTATGTACTCATTTGCCTACTACTTTTCACTTAGCCTAATTATTTTGAGATATATCTATGTTGTTGTATGTAACAGTAGTTCACTCCTTATTGTTGCTGAAAGGTAGGATTGTGTGGTAAATATGAGCTTAACTTTTTAAAGGAACAGCCAAACTTTCTTCCAAACTGATACCATTTTCCATTCCCACCAACAGTATATGAGAATACTAGTTTTTCCACATCTGTGACCATTTGGTATGGTCAGTCGTCTTAATTCTAGCCATCTAGAATTACACATCTGTAATTCCACACATCTGTAGGTGTGTCTGTAGCTCATTGTGTTTTTAATTTGCATTTACTTAGTGACTAGTGATATTGAGCATCCTTTTATGTGCCATCTGTTTACTTCCTTTGGAGTGAATATTCAAATCTTTTGCCCATTTGAAAATCAGGCTGTTCTCTTTATTTATAGGCTTTTTAAGCTGTTGCTGAAGTTTGGGAATCATTAATTTATTTAAGCCATGTTTTCAATTGACCTTAAAATTTTATGCCCCATATCTCAGTTTTTGTTTTACCATAGTAGCTTTTAATAGAAGTGTGGTAAAATATATAAAACATAACATTTACCATTTTAATCACTTTTGAGTACATTCACAATGTTGTGTAACCGTCACCATTCTCTATTTCCAGAACTTTTCATTATCCCTCCGGAAAACTCTGAACTCATTAGATAATTCCATTCCCCTCACCCCCAATCTAGATATTTCATGTAAGTTCAGTTTATTCTTTATTTTGTTGCTTATGATTATGGTGTCATATATAACCAAGCATTTGCCTTATTTAAGGTCATATACTCCTATATTTTAAGAATTTTATAGTTTAGCTCTTACATTTAGTCTTTGATCCATTTTTTAGGTACAGTTCACATATACTGAATTGCAGAATCTTAGTTGTACCGAAGTATACACTTATGTAACTCACATCTCAACACTATTTGTCTTTCCAGAGCATTCTTTTTGTGCTTACCCTGTCAATCCCCATTCCTCCAGAGACAAATGATATTTTGATTTTATTCACCTTAGATTAATTTAGCCTTTCCTAGATCTTTTTTGTAAATGGAATTATGTAGTAACTTTTGCATCTAACTTTTTTTGCTCAGTGTAATGATTGTGATATTTATCCAGTGTGTTTCCTCTATCAGTGGATTTTTATTTTTGATTATTAAGTGGCATTGCATTATACAAATATTGCATATGTTAGGTATTTTCCTCTTAGGTTGTTTCCAGTTTTAGGTTGTTTCCAGTTCTGGGCACTTGTGAAGAAAGCTCTTAGGAACATTTTTTTAAAAGATTTTACTTAGAAAGAGGGGAAGGGAGGAAGAGAGAGAGGGAGAGAAGCATTGAACAGCTGCTTTTTGCATGCCCCCAACCCTGTGGGACCTGACCTACAACCCAGGCATGTGCCCTGACTGGGAATTGAACCTTAGGTTCACAGGCCGGCTCTCAATCCACTGAACCACATCAGCCAAGGCTCCTATGAACATTCTTGTAGAAATCTTTAGTCCACGTGTGCTTTTGCTTTTTTTCCTTTTTAGCCCACATGTCTTTTGCGATGTATCTTTTATTTCATTCTTTTTTATTTTTGTAGTTTTGTTGGGGTAATTTCTATTGTCCTGTCTTTGAATTCACTCATTACATTCTTCAGCTCTGTTCATTCTCTTGTTGAATCCATCTAATGTATATGAAATTTGTAATATATTCTCATTTTCAGTTTTCCTTATTTTTATTTTTAAGTATATTTTATTAATTATGGTATTACAGTTTTCCCAGTTTTTTTCCCTTTTATCTCCCCTTCACCCTGAACCCCCAATCCTCCAGCATTCCCCCACCCCTAAATTCATGTCCATGGGCCATAAATATAAGTTCTTTGACTCATGTTTCCTATACCATTCTTAACCTCTCTCCATCTATTTTATACCTACCAATTATGCTTCCTATTCCCTATACCTTCCCCCATTCTTCCCCTTTCCCTCCCCACTGAAAACACTCCATGTGATATCCATTTCTCTGATTTTGTTCCTTTTCTAGTTGTTTGCTGAGTTTTTGTTTTTGTTTTTTAGATTCAGTTGTTGATAGTTGTGAGTTTGTTGTCATTTTACCGTTCATAGTTTTTGATCTTCTCCTGTTTCTTAGATAAGTTCCTTTAATACTTCATATAATAAGGGCTTGGTGATGATGAACTCCTTTAACTTGACCTTATCTGGGAAGCACTTTATCTGCCCTTCCATTCTCAATGACAGCTTTGCTGGATAGAGCAATCTTGGATGTAGGTCCTTGCCTTTCATGACTTTGAATACTTCTTTCCAGCCCCTTCTTGCCTGCAAGGTTACTTTTGAGAAATCAGCTGAGAGTCGTATGGGCACTCCTTTGTAGGTAACTGTCTCCTTTTCTCTTGCTGCTTTTAATATTGCCTCTTTATATTTAATCTTGGGTAATGTAATTATGATGTGTCTTGGTGTGTTCCTCCTAAGGTCCAATTTCTTTGGGACTCTGTGGGTTTCCTGGACTTTCTGGAAGTCTATTTCCTTCACCAGATTGGGGAAGTTTTACTTCATTATGTTTTCAAATAAATTTTCCATTTCTTGCTCTTCCTCTTCTCCTTCTGGCACCCCTATGATTCTTATATTAGGGAGCTTAAAGTTGTCCCAGAGGTTACTAAGCCTCTCCTCAATTTTGCCCAGCCCTGTCCTCTCCTTTCCTGAAGCCAATCCCCATATTATTGTCTGTGTTCCTGGGTTGTGCATAAATGTTTTGTGGTTACACACTTTACCATCTTTCATCCCATTCCTCCAACCCCCCACTTTCCAGCAGCTGTCTCTTTTACATATCTAAACTTCTGTTACTATAGTATTTTGTTTATTGGTTTCTTGTGTTCATTATATTCCACATATAAGTGAGATCATCTGGTATGGTTTTTTTTCACTGACTGGCTTGATTCACTTAACATAATGCTCTCCAGGTCCATCCATGCTGTTGCAAAATGTATGAGCTTTTCTTTTTCACTGCTGGGAATTATTCCATTGTGTAAATGTATCACAGCTTTTTTATATCCACTCACATACTGATGGGCACTTAGGATGTTTCCAGATCTTGGTAATTGTAAATAGTGCTGCTATAAACATAGGGATGCATATATATATTTTTGTATTAGTGTTATTTGAAGAAATTACTTGGTATTTTTAAATACTGTTGTAAATGATATGTTTCTAAAACACTTCTTTTTCTAATTGTTTGTTCCTACATAGACTTAAAAAATTCACCTTGTATCTAGTGACCTTACTATGTATATATGGTAACATTATCAGCAATCATTTTGTTTTATTAGTTTTTAAAGATTTTATTTCTTTATTTTTAGAGAGAGGAAAAGGGAGGGAGAAAGAGGGAGAGAAACATTCAACTTGTATCCAGTGACCTTTGTTTACCTATTCTTTGTAATAGATTAGGTCTAGGTTCTTTTGGATTTTTAATGTATGTATTCAGACTTGGAGATAATGGCACTTTTCTTTGTTTCTAATCATTATATGTACCTTTTATTTGTGTTTCTGCTATGTTTGCTCTGTTGCCTCTCCATTGCAATGTAGAGTAGAAATGGTAGTGGACATCCTGTTCTTGTTCCTAACCTTAGTGATAAAATGTCTAGTATTTAACCAAAATGTATGATGTTTGCTATAGAAATATAACCTTTATCAGATTAAGGAAGTTTCTTTCTATTCTTCGTTAAAAATTTTAGTCATGAGTGGCCATTGAATTTTATTAAATTCCTCTTTTGCATTTATAGAGGTGATAATGTGATTTTTTTCCTTTATTGATTTGCTAATATTAAATCAATCTTGCATTCCTGGAATAAACCCAGGTTGGTCATAACATATGTGGTTAGATTTGATTTATTTTTAATTAAAAAATTTTTTCTGCATCTATGATCATGAGAAACACTGGCCTGTATCATTCCTTTCTTATAATATCTGTGTCAGGTTTCACTACCATTTCATTACCTAGTTTCACTACCTAATTCAAAATGAATCCCCTTTTCCATATTCTCTGAAAGATTTTCTTTGTGATTGGTGTTTTGTCTCAAATGTTTGGCCAAATTTACTGTAATCAGGAACTCGTATTTCATTTGCAGGAGTTAGATACTTTTCTCTAATAGACATAGGACTATTCAAGTTTTTAACTTCTCTGTCAGTTTTTAATATGTTTTATTTTTCTATGAATTTGTCCATCTATTCTGAATTTTCAAATCTTGGTGTAGAGTTTTTTGTAATATCACTTTCTATGTAATTTAATTATTAATAACATTAATGTTTTTAATTTTGGTTGCTAATACTGATTTTTTTCCTGATCAGTCTTGCTTAGGTGACTATCAATGTTAGTGTTTTCAAAAAACCAATTTTCAATTATAAATCTTGATATATGGTAATATAAGTCCTTTAATATTTGTAAGGCTATTCTTGATTCTTTGTAGTCATAAATTTTGGAATCAGTTTTTCAGTTTTCTAACAAAAGACATAGGATTTTGATTGGTATCTATAGATTTTATGTTATACATTTGCTTTTATTTTAATTTGTTTTCATTTTATGAGGACTTTGTTTCTCAAAGCCTAATCATATTTATTTGGTGATTCTTTATAAAATATTTGTTTATAGTAGATAAGAAGCTTCCATTGTAATATTTTCTTACGTAATTGCCACATACTTGCACAAAAAGGATAAACAAGTCACGCTGAGGATGAGAGAGAGACTCTCTTTACAGAAGTCTTTTCACACACGTGTGCACACCCCTCAGGAACAGTGATTTTGCAAATGTGCTTCAAAGTCCTGATCTAGTTAACATTACCTTTCAAAATATTGATTACATTGAACGGGGCTTACACATTTGAGAGGTGAATTAATGAAGAAGGGAGAATGTATATATTTAAGAAAACTTAGTGCTTAATTTCAGGGACACGGATTCTGTCTCAGCATTTAAAAATGCTAATTGATATGTTTATGTTTGTTTTTCTAGTGATATGCAGTTTTCGAGGATCTGTCCCTCAAGGGTTGGTCTTAGAAATAGGAGAAACAGTCCAGATTCTTGAAAAATGTGAAGGTAAGTATGGACATATAAAGTGTACAGTGATCATTTTGAGCAGTATTATACACATTTATTTTCTATAAATGTACATATAGTAACATCAGCAATCATTTCATTTTATTATTTTTTAAAGATTTTATTTCTTTATTTTTAGAGAGAAGGAAAGGGAGGGAGAAAGAAGGAGAGAAACACCAATGTGTGGTTGCCTCTCATGTGCTGCCAACTGGGAACCTGGTCTACAACCCAGGCATGTGCCCTGACCAGGAATTGAACTGGTGATCTTTTGGTTTGAGGGATGATGCCCAACTCACTGAGCTGCACCAGTCAGGACATTTTATTATTTTTTATTGTATTTTTCCCATTACCATTTATTTCCCATTTGAGAAATACAGGTATTAATTCTTCTTTGAATGTTTGGTAGAATTTACCTGGGAAGATATCTGATCCTGGACTTCTGTTGGTAGGGAGTTTTTTGATTACCGATTAACTTTGTTACTACTAATTAGTCTGTTCAGATTTTTGTCAATTTCTGATTCAGTCTTGGAAGATGACATGCTTGTAGGAATACATTAATCTAGGTTTTTCAGTTTGTTGGCATATAATTGTTTATTGTATTCTCTCATAATTCTTTGTATTTCTCTGGTGTCGGTTATCAGTTCTTTTTCATTTCTGGTTTTATTTACTTGGATCCTCTCTCTTTCCTGTTAAATCGGGCTAAAGGTTTATGAATTTTGTTTGTCTTTGCAAAGAACCATCTCTTAGTTTCATTGATCTGTTTTATTTTTTTTTAAGTGTCTGTTTCATTTATTTCTGCTCTGATCTTCATTATTTCTTCCTTTCCACTCAGTTTGTGCTTTGTTTTTTCTAGTTCCTTTAAATGTAAGATTAGGTTGTTTGAGATTTTTCTTGTTTCTTGAGATAGGCCTGTGTTATGAATTTCCCTCATAGAATTGTTTTTGCTGTGTTCCATTCATTGATCATTGTGTTTTTTTCTTTGATCACAGTATTTTAAATTTCCTTTTTGATTTGTTTATTAGCCTACTGATTATTTAGTGGCATGTAGTAGTTGTGTAGCCTCCATGTGCCTTTGTTTTTTCAGTTTTCTTCAGTAATTGATTTCATTTCATACCATTGTGATCAGAGAAGATGACTGGTATGATTTCATTCTTTAATTTATTGAGGCTTGTTTTGAGGTCTGACAGAACATTGGAAAATGTTCTGTGTACACTCAAAAAGAATGTGCATTCTGTTGTTTTTGGGTGGAATGTTCTCTTAATATCTATAAGTCTGTATAAATTTTATATATGCAAGTGATTAGCACTTTCCCCCCGCCAATTAGTTTTATGATGTGAAAAAACAAAGAATTGGGCTGTGCATATTTTTATTGATATACCAAAGGAAAAAAATTAGTATTTTTAGAAGATTGTAGATTTTGGTTTTGGCTTTGATTTTATCATTGCTTACTAAATGATTCTAAAGTGGATCAACATGCAAGGTTGCCCTTCATAATGAGCAGTGATTTTTAATTAAACTATTTTTAATTATGATATGGAATGGAAGGGAAGTTGTGCTTCTCATCTGCCTGTCTCTACTTCCTGTACAGCCATTATCCTGGGGTTGGGGGTGGGGGTAAATGAATTTGCATTTTTTTTCTGTCAGGGAAGAATTATGTTATGCCTTTGGAATTAACAGTTTGAAACCTCTTGTTAGATGGTACTTTTTGTTGGGCTAAATTCAGTGCTTTTGATCTGGCTTGATTGGTTTGCACTCGGAATCTTTGTGATGGATGGCTGACTGTTTACTGTCCCATGACCTGATCCATACAGAGGCTTCATTCTTTTGGGTTAACACGGCTAACACAGTTCTGCAGCCTCTCTGTCAGTAGCAACTGTAGTATTGCTGTTGTCTTTTTTTGATAGTATAGCCTCACTTAAGTTGGGTGACTTAGGTTTCACAATCTAAATAATAATGCATGTTTAACAAAGTGGTAGTCCGCAGTGTTTGATATTACGACATGAAAACACCTAGCACAGAGGATGGCACAAGTGACCAGTATTTTTTGTTTACATGTTTATTCATACTTATGTTAAAGATGAGTTCATCTTTAACATAAGTATGTACACACAGATCCAGAATATTTTACCAAATGGCCGGTTTTCTTACTGGTTGCTTTTCTCTTCTTACTGCTTGCTTTTCTAACCTAATGGGTTTAATTTTTTTAAAAAAGTTCCCTTAAAAAATCAGGTTTGAAGTGACTTGAAAAAAACATACATAAAGTGTATTTGGTATGACCAAAGCATGGAAGGTATAATTCAGAGTTAAGCTGGCAAATGTAAACCCTTATTACCTCTCTCATTTCATTCAAACAGCGAGTACTTAAATAGCGGATCGTAAGCACACAAACACAGTAGTGTGGTGCTTTCTTACTTCTATGACAGTTATCTGGTATTCTCAGTTTTTTCTATTTTTTTTTGTACATTAATTACCTTTAAACAGTATCTGTTTCTCTGAGTTTTATTGTCTTTAAAAGTATAGTGAATTTCTGGATGTCTTTTTAAAATCTACAATTTACTTCTTGCTCCTCTGTCTAATGTGGTTATATTTTGTTTAAAAGTATGTTTTCTGTATTTTTCATCTTCTTTGTGGATTAATTGCTTAAATAAAGTACAATTTGCATAACTCTGAAATTCTAAAATCTCTAGTGATTTGAGTATAATACAGGGTTTAACATTACATCTCAGTTAGAAGTTTAGTTTCGTTTGTTACCTTAATTTTTAATCACATTTTATAAAGTGTCATTTAGCATCTGGGTGTACGATATTTTTAATGTAGGCTTCTTGGATATACATTATTGAATTTTCTAACATTAGAGAGAAACACCGATCTGTTGCCTCCCATGCACGCCTGGACTGGGGGCTGAACTCACAACCCAGGTATGTGCCCTGTCAGAGAATTGGATCTGTGGCTTTTTGGTGCACGAGAGGATGCTCCAACCAACTGAGCTACCTGGCCAGAGTCCTGTTTTTAATTTTTTTTTTTTGTATCCTTAGGAGGGGAATTGCTGGGTCATAGGGGGTTCTATTTTTAACATTTTGAGGAACTTGCAAACTGTTTTTCAAAGTCAGTAATGTATCTCCATATCTTTGTCAAACTTGTTACTGTCTTATTAGCCATTTTGTTTGGGGAGAAATGGTATCTCACTGCATTTCTCTAGTGACAAATAGTTGAACTTCTTCTCATATCCTCATTGGTTATTTGTTTATCTTCTTTTGGAGAAATGTCTATTTAAATTCTTTGCCTATTGGCCTTGGCCAGATGGCTCAGTTGGTTGCAGTGTCGCCCTGTACACCAAAAGGTTGCGGGTTCCATCCCGGGTTAGGGCACTTACCTAGGTTGCAGATTCAATCTATGATTGCGGCGTGTGCAGGAGGCAAGTGATTGATGTTTTTCCCTCCCTCCCTCTCTAAAATCAACAAGCCTATCCTCAGGTGAGGAATAAAATTTAAAAATTTTTTTTTAAAGATTTTATTTATTTTATTTTTAGAGGGGAAGGGAAGGAGAGAGGGAGAGAAACATCAGTGTGTGGTTGTATCTCGTGCATCCCCTGATGGGAACTGGCCCGCAACCCAGGCATGTGCCCTCACTGGGAATCGAACCACGATTCTTTGGTTCGTAGGCCCGTGCTCAGTCCACTGAGCTACACCAGCCAGGGCAAATTTTGAAATTTAAAAAAAAAAAATCCTTTGCCCATTAAAAGTTAGATTATCATTTCATTTAGCTGTATGAGTTCTTTATATATTCTGGGTGTATGATTTACATATATTTTCTTCCATTCTTTGGGTTGTATTTTCACTTTATTGGTGTCCTTTGAAGCACAAAAGCTTTTAATTTTGGTGCAGTCAGATTTATCTGTTTTTTTTTTTTTCTGTTGCTTGCATGTGAAACTATTGACCCAAGCCCATGAAGATTTACACCTATGTTTTCTTCTATGCCTCTTTGCCTTTTGAAAATATAAATATTTTTAATGTCCTCTCTGGCAACTCAGACCACCTCATAGATTTTCAGATATTCCTCTAGAGTGCAGTAATATCGTCAGTTCAGTGCTGCTGTGTAAGGGAAAATACATGGAAGTAGAAGTTCAGGGCCATACGATATGCAGACAGTACAGCATTGTTTTTGAAAGTGGGAACCATTTATTGACACCCTCACTAGCAGTGTCTTGATTTCTCTACGTTCTCTTGCCAACACTCGATACTGTTAGAATTTAAAAATAAAAATTATAATCAGTGTGGTAGAAGTAAAAAATTATAACCATTGTGGTAGAAATAAAATTTTATCATATTGTGTGTGTGTGTGGGTGCCTTGGCCAGGTTGTTGAGTCACCCTTTTTCAAGTACAGTTCAGTGAATTTTTTGAATTTTGACAAATGCATAGTCTTGTAACCAGCACCACAGTCCAGATACAGAACATTTTCGTCACCTGCAAAGTAACGTCACGTTCCTTGTGTAGTCAGCCTTCCTTTCCAGCTTCCTTCCCTTTGCTCTGGTAACCACTGATCTATTTTCTATCTCCCTAGTTTTTTGTTTCTTCAGAATATCGTGTAAATGGAGTTATATATGGCATATATAGTCTTCTGTGTCTGTCTTTGACTTAGCATAATACATTTGAAATCCATTCATGTTGTATGTATCTGTAGTTGTTCTTTCCGAGTGGTATTTCATCATATAGGTTTAAACCGTATTTTATTTGTCCATGCAGCAGTTGATGGACATTTGAATTGCTTTCTTTTTGAAGATTATGAATAAAGTTGTTATAAACATTAAATATAGGTTTAACTTTTGATTTCTACTGGATAAAATAGTGTTTTGCACAAGTTTTAAACTTTTAGATTTATATTTGTCTCTGATACATTTTGAGGTAGTTTGTTTACAATGCAAGGTATGGTTTCAGGTTCTTTCTTGTTTTTTAGATATGTATATCCAGTTGTTCCAGCCCTGGGATTGCCTGAGGGAGGGTGGGAGAGCTGGGTGGAGGGGGGTAAAGGGGAAAAAATTGGGACAACTGTAACAGCACAAACAATAAAATATTAAAAAATAAAGTAATAGGATAAAATAAAAAGCAATTGTTTCAGCACTACTTGTTGAAAAGACTATCATTTTTCCATTGAAGTGCCTTTTCAGTTTTGTCAAAAATTAATTGTCACTTTATATGTGGGTTTATTTTTGGATTTTTCTACCTATTTCATTGATCTGTGTGTCTGTCTTTTAGCCAGTACCACACTATCTAGATTATGGTAGGTTTATATTAAGTCTTGACATCAATTAGATAGTGTGAGTCATTCAGATATTCCCTTCCTTTTCAAAATTGTTTTCACTATTCTGGTAGTCACTTGCCCTTGCAAGTAAATTTTAGAAAGAACTTGTTAATGCTAAAATTTTTGCTGGGATTTTGATTAGGATTGTGTTGACTCTATAGATTAATTTGGGGATAATTAACATTTTAGCAATACTGAGTTTTGCAGTTTGTGAACATGGTAAACCTCTTCTGTTACTTAGGTCTTCTTTGATTTTCCCTGTTCCGTCTTTGGGGACTGCTAGCGTTCTGATTTTCACCGTGAGTGCTGCAGGGCTTCTGGTTTTCAAGTTCAGCATAGGGCTATGGAGACGCAGATGGGGTAGGGCAAGTTAAAAAGGTCGTTGTTCTTACCATTATTAAGATTTCTTGAGTAAATGCTCTTTGGATTATTTCCAGAGTTGTAAATACTCTTTGGCTTACTTCCAGAGTTCTAAAAAAGTTGACTTTGACAGTTTTTGCCAGTGTTTTCGTTGCTTTTATTGAGGAGAGGAATGTTGGAGAGCCTTACTTTGCCATGTATCTGTTGCTCTCATTCTCTCATCTGTTTTTTAAGATACTGCGAAGTGTCATGTTGGCAAGGTTATCCCTTTTTTTTTTAATGAATAAAGGTATATTTGTCAAGGTATAAATCAAGTTATTCAAATTTATAATGTCACCTGTTTTGCTAAAGAGAAGCAATGATATTACCATATTTTGCTGTGTATAATGCACACTTTTTTTTACCCAAATTTTTGAGGGAAAAATAAGGATGCATATTATATATGGGAAAACGAATACATACCATGGGTATAATAGTCCCATGTATAATGGCACAAAAAATGTGGGTGCACATCATACATGGCAAAATACAGTATCTAATTGTTTATGGTTTCAGGGGAGAAAAATTTTATTCTTTTCCTCATAGTCTTGTTTGTGAGATTTAAAGGTTAACAGATGGAACAACCTTCTAGGTTCAATACATGGAGTTAAGAGTAATAAGCTCTCAGTTAGTACTAGCTTTTATCAATAACTCTCCTTCTCTTCATTTTCCTCCTTTAAATAAAACTCTTGGCTTCACTTCCTACTCATTGGAACTGTTTTCTCTTAAATTCAAGTAGAGAAATTATAGCAAAACTATGAGAATAATAGATTGGAATCGAGAAAAATTGGTAATGAAATTTCTTTTCTCTTAAACTTGTTTTTATTGTGTAATTGAAACTTTGATTATTATAGTTACTATGTATGAATGCTAAGAGGGAATAAATGAATCACAGATGTCCATTTTAGCAGCTGGAGAGCCAAGAAATGAAAGTAATGTAGTTTAGTACATGTGAGATTGAATGAAATGAAGAAACAGAAGTCTGGGCTATGCTGCCTACCAACCACCAAAAACACTGTGTGATTTTGGCATTTTCCTATCCCCAACACTTCCATCTGGGAATTTTCATGGAGTTGGATTACATGTCCTCTGAGGTCTTTTCTGATTTTTTGTATCCTATTCAGTCAAAAGGGCTTTGTGCTGCTTTTTCTTTCTTTCTTTTTTTTAACAAGTTCTTTTTATAGATTTTTTATGGAATTTATTGGGGTGACATTGGTTAATAGAATTATAGAGGTTTCAAAGGTACAGTTCTATAATACATCATCTGTATATTGTGTGTTCACCACCCAAAGTCAAGTCTCCTTCTATCACCATTTATCCCCCCTTTCTTTCTTCCTTTCTATTTATTTATTTATTTATTTGACAGAGGGGAAGGGAGGGAGAAAGAGAGGCAGAGAAACATTAATGTGTGGTTGCCTCTAGTGCGCCCCCTACTGGGACCTAGTCTGCAAGCCAGCCATGTGCCCTGACTGGGGATTGAACAGACGACCCTTTGGTTCCCAGCCTAGCACTGAATCCACTGAGCCACACCAGCCAGAGCAATCCCCCGTTTCTCTTCTGCCTCCCCCCACCCTTCTTTTCCTCTAGTAATCAACATAATATTGCAGATGTCTATGAGATTTTTCTTAATCTTTCACCTTTTTTACCAGGCCCCAACCCTTCTCTCCTGTCACAGTTGTCTGTCTGTTCTTTATATCTATGAATCTGTTTCTGTCTTGTTTGCTAGTTTATTTTTTTGTTCATTAGATTCCACGTATATGTGAAATCATGTGGTATTTGTCTTTCTCTGACTGACTTATTTCCCTTAGCATAATATCTGGATAGGAAGAATTAACATCATTAAAATGTCCGTACTACTCAAAGCAATCTATAGATTCAACACAATTTCTATCAAGGTTAATAGACATATAAAAAGATGGTCAACGTCACTAATCATCAGAGAAATGCAAATTAAAATCACAGTGAGAATCATCTCACACCTTTCAGAATGGCTGTCATCAACAAATCAACAAATAAACACTGGCGAGAATGTAGAGAAAAGGGAACCCTCCTGTATTGTTGTGGGAATGCAGACTGGTGCAGCCACTATGGAAAGCAGTGTGGAGTTACCTCAAAAAGTTAAAAATGGAACTGCCTTGTGACCCAGTGATTCCACATCTGGGAATATATCCAAAGAAATCCTAAACACTAATTTGAAAGAATATAAGCAACCCTGTGTTCATTGCAGTTATTTACAATGGCCAAGATTTGGAAGCAGCACAAGTGCCCATCAGTAGACCAGTAAATAAAAAAGCTCTGGAATACTATTCAGCTATAAAAAGAAGGAAATCTTACTTTTTGCGACAGCATAGATGGACCTAGGGCTTTGTGATGAAAATTGGAAATGTTGTATTTATTGTAAGACTGTTCCTTTTGGAGTCGACTACGACTAATGAAGGCACTGTTAATCTGCCTTCGTTAGAAAGTTTTGCATTAATTTTGTACTAATAGTACTCATTTTAAGTGTTATAGAAAATGACAACAATATGATTTTAATATTCTCTGTATGCTTTCTTTTAGGTTGGTACAGAGGAGTTTCAACAAAGAAGCCAAATGTAAAGGTAATGAATAATTTTATTATCTTTTCTAATGTAGGAAGCTGCCTAGTGTGTTCATTTGATATAAAAACAATTTTTACTGTTTATCTTTTAATCTTTTACATTAGCCACACTCATTTCTTCCTTTACAAAACTGCATTAGTCTCTGCCTCAGCAATATTAGAATAGTTTTTTTTAAAAGGACAGAATATGATCATAGCTGCAAAGCTTATTTTGGAAAATCTTACTAGAACATTTAATATCTTGTCCTTCAAATATTTGACAAAGGTAGCACTTCCAGCCAAGATGGAGGTGTAGGTAGATACACTTTGCCTCCTCACACAACCAAAAGGACAACAGCAAATTTAAAAACAAAAAAATAACCAGAACATCCAGAAAGTTGAATTGTATGGAAGACTGACAACCAAGGAGTTAATGAAGAAACATTCATCCAGACTGGCAGGAGGGGCAGGGCCGGGTAGCCAGGCAGTAAGGACTCATGGCAAGGTGGCAGCTGGCAGACCATGTGGTCCCACATTTGTGTGCAGATAAACCAGGAGAAACAACTGGGAGAGAGACCACATAACCCAGGGTTCCAGAGTGGGGAAATAAAGCTTCTAAACCTCTGGCTGTAAAAACCTGTGGGGGTTGTGGGAGAAACTCCCAGCCTCACAGGAGAGTCTATTGGAGAGACCCATAGTGTTCTAGGACATTCATTAACACCACCTACCTGAGAATCAGCACCCGATGGGCCCAATTTGCTTGTGGGTAGCGGGGGAAGTGACTGAAAGTTGGCAGAGAGCTGAGCAAGCAGCATTATTCCCTCTCCGACCCCTCCCCTACATACAGCACCACAACGCAGTGACCTGGGTTGGCCCGACCTGGTAAATACCTAAGGTCCCACCCCTTACTATGCGTGTAGACAAAAAAATATGGCCCAAATGAAAGAACAGATCAAAGCTCCAGAAAAAATACAACTAAATGATGAAGAGATAGCCAACCTATCAGATGCAGAGTTCAAAATACTGGTAGTCAGGATGCTTACAGAAATGATTGAGTATGGTTGCAAAATAGAGGAAAAAGTGAAGGCTATGAAAAGTGAAATAAAGGAAAATGTACAGGGAACCAACAGTGAAGGGGAGGAAACTAGAACTCAAATCAATGGTTTGAAGCAGAAGGAAGAAATAAATATTCAGCCAGAACAGAATGAAGAAAGAAGAATTTAAAAAAATGAGGAGAGGCTTAGAAACCTCCAGGATGACTTTAAACATTCCAACATGTGAATCATAGGGGTACCAGAAGTAGAAGAGGAAGAGCAAGAAATTAAAAACTTCTTTGAAAACATAATGAAGGAGAACTTCCCCAATCTGACAATGGAAATAGACTTCCAGGGAGTCCAGGAAACCCAGAGAGTCCCAAAAAAGTTGGACCCAAGGAAGCATACACCAAGGTACATCATAATTCCATTACCCAAGATTAAATATAAAGAGGCAATATTAAAAGCAGCAAGAGAAAAGGAGGCAGTTACCTACAAAGGAGTGCCCATAGACTCTCAGCTAATTTCTCAAAAGTAACCTTGCAGGCAAGAAGGGGCTGGAAAAAAGTATTCGAAGTCATGAAAGGCAAGGACCTACATCCAAGATTGCTCTGTCCAGCAAAGCTTTCATTGAGAATGGAAGGGAAGATAAAGTGCTTCCCAGATGAGGTCAAGTTAAAGGAGTTCATCATCACCAAGCCCTTATTATACGAAATATTAAAGGGACTTGTCTAAGAAACAGAAGATCAAACACTATGAACAGTAAAATGACAACGAACTCACAACTATCAACAACTGAACCTAAAAAACAAAAACTAACTAAGCAAACAAGTAGAACAGGAACAGAATCACAGAAATAGAGATCACATGGAGGGTTATCACCTGGGAGGGAGAGGGGGGAGAATGGAGGGAAGGTATAGGGAATAAGAAGCATAAGTGGTAGGTACAAAATAGATAGGGGGAGGTTAAGGATAATATGGGAAGTGGAGAAGCCAAAGAACTTACATGTATGACCTACGGACATGAACTAAGGTGGGGGAATGGTGAGAGGGGGCTATAGGGTGGAGGGGAATAAAGGAGAGAAAAAAACGGGACAGCTGTAATAGCGTAATCAATAAAATATATTAAAAATATTTGACAAAAGTAAATTGACTTATAGGCTTAGTTAAAGTGATTAGCTGTGTGATTATATGAATTTTTTTTGAAATACAAAGTGAAACAGTTTTCAAATAATATTCAGTTAGATGTCTTTGTTGATCATAATGTTCTTGTTAAAATATGAATTTAAACAAGATTTATAAGTGCATAATCCTAATTTTATGAATTAAATTTTGTGTTTATTCTGTTACAATTAATATTAAGTTGCTCAAACAATGTATTTTAATTAAGTTATAATACACTTAGGAACAGTCTTCTCAAATAATACATTTACAAAATCTTTTTTCTGCTTACACTTTCATGTAATTAACACCAGTTTTTCTTGTGTATTTTCTGTAGCTTAATACTTATTATGCTTTTCCTTGTATAGAAAAAATATCAAAATTGTCATGTATTATTTTTATTTAAAAAATTGTTCAGAGTTCTAACCATTAGTTTTGCTAGTAGAATCATTCATTTTGTTAGTTTTTAAGGTAATGACTATAAGAAGACAGTATTCAAACTTTAAATCTTCATAGTTAAGGCTTCTCATCCTGGGCACTGTTGACATTTCGGGCCAGATGTTTTTTTGTTGTGGGAGGCTGTCTTGTGCATTATAAGATGTTTAGTAGCATGTATCACCTCTACTCACTAGACATCAGTAACATCCCCTGCTCAAACTGTGACAATGAAAATGTCTCCAGGGAGCTGCTGGTGTTTCCCGGCATGGCCGGCCCAGGCCTGCTGAGAATGGGCGCTGGGACCCCAACTCTGGTGCCGCCACTGCTGCCCCCCGGGCCCCAGGAAGAGAAGTTAAACTTCTAGAGAGACCTAATGGACAATCTCCACAACAGATAGTAAGAGAAAATAATCCAGATGGGGTGCAGGTGCTGTAGAATGATACACGGCTATCTCTTTGACCCAGTCCAAGTGCCTTCGCCTGGCTACGTCAACAAAGTGAACAGCTGCAAGTTCGACGGAAGAGGACACAGTTAAGTTAAAAGGCAAACAGAACGGCCTAAGTCCACGTGCATAAAAATGACCTTCAGGGTGAGGGCTTGAGGAGGACTGTGAGCAGAAGCAGAACAGCTGGTCTGCAGGAGCCCTGCTGGCCTCCCCAGGGACCGCACCCTCAAGGAGACAGAGGAGGGGGACACTGTGAGGAGAAGACTGGCAGCGCCATCAATGGCATTGGGCCCACTGTGGTTCTGCAGCCTCCTGGGGATCCTGGGCCCCAGCAGGGTGGCACAGGTTCCTGGGCCGGTACAGCAAACCGTGTGCACCCGACTCCACCCTCCCTCGAGGGAGGGGACACCAGGGAAACAGAATGGGTGCTGCAGCCCTCAGAAGAGACCCGAATCATTGAACATGGAGACTCCAGGGTCCCTTCCAAGGCAGAATGTCCTGCCGTGGGAGTACAAACCACGTCTTCCAGATACCAGCCCCAGTCTACCCCCAGTGTTGGGGCTCAGCTGGAGGCAATGTGGATCACGAGGAAAAATATTACTTTTTCAAGAGCCATCCCGAGGAGGAGCCCCTGGAGGAAATGCGCTCTGACGTGACGGGGCAGGGTTGGAACATGCCCTTCTCCGTGAAGAGAAGCTGGGATTCTGTAAACGAGGCTGTGGCGGCAGAAGTCCTGAGCATCTACTTTAAAGAAGAGGATCCTGCCCAGGTCATGCCTGTGGCCCATCTGACAAATGGGTGGGAGGATGCCCCTGGCTGTACTGGAGATGGGACTAGGGGGACAGAGGATGAGGACGCTGCAGTGGCGGAAGCCCTGGTAGCTTTAGAAGCAGCTACTGCAGGAGAAGACTTGGACGAGGTGGATTAGGGTAGGGGCTTTGCGCGGCAAACAAGCTAGGGTCATGAGGGGCGTCTTGGGTTGTGATTGTTCCGTAGACACCAAGCTGTATCCCTGCAGTGCATGGTGCAGCCTCGCCCATTGTTTACAGCCAGCATCTGTTCTGATGATTTGAGTTCCCGTGCCGCGTTCAGATCCAGAGCGTCCCTGTGCAGATGGCCCATCACTCAGGACACTAGAACAAAAGTCAGAGTGGGCCAGGGTGCCCGGGTCTAGAAACAGCCTGCTCGCCACTCCCTGAAGCGCCCCACATCTGGTGCAGATGCCCTTGAGAATGTTCTGAAATCCCAGCACTTCATCCCAAGAGAACAGACTCACAGAACATTCTCTTTGTTAATTCTTTATCTTGCTTTTAAGAGCCAAACATTGGGCCCAACCTGGAGGAGGTAACTTCCCCACTGTAAGTGCCTGTTGTATCCCCACGCCAGAGCATGGCCCATGTTCAGGGACAATCACCCAGGGAAGGAATGACTAACCAGTTGTTTGACAGCGAGCGAAGCGCCGCAGCATTCAGGGTGGAGCAGAAGCCACGGGTAAACAAATGGTTAGTCCTTAGCTGTGCTATTAAGACACCTTGACCTTAACTTTTTTTACATTATTACTTTCTAATCTCCTTTGGGATTGGGGAGGCCAGACAAAATAATTCTTGAAACTGTGTCATGCTTGTGTTTGAAGTTTATGAAATTTGGAACAGCGAAGGGATATATATAGTGTTTTACACCATTTAATGCCTGATTCTGATTAAAATATAACAACAGCAACAACAAAAATATGTGTCCAGACATTGCCAAAGGCCCTGGGGTAGGGTGGGGGTAGTAAAATTGCTCCTGGTTGAAAAGCAGTACTCATAGGTAACTTTTTTCCTCATATTTTTAGTTTTAAATCACTCTTTTTAGGTATTATTTCCATCTTGCAAATGCCTATAAGGACATAATTTCTATTTGTATTTTTTTGTTTATTATCTTGATTTAAAATTATGAGAAATCTTATAAATGATTGGAAAGCTGTAATTCGTGAGAGTGTGTATTTTGGTAGCACCAACTTCATTCTTGCTTGAATTATTGTGGCTTTTTTTTTTTTTAATTGTTGTTCAGGTACAGTTGTCTCCATTTCCCCCACCCCCCGTACTCCAACCAGCCCAGCTGTCCCCACCTCCCATCCTCGATCCTACCCCCCTTTGGCTTTGTCCATGTGTCCTTTATACATGTTCCTTGGCAAGCCTACCCCCTTTCCCCCCTGTTATCCTCTCCCACCTCCTTTCTGGTTACTGTCAGTTTGTTGTTAAATTCAATGTCTCTGGTTATATTTTGCTTGCTTGCTTGTTTTGTTGATTAGGTTCCACTTACAGGTGAGATCATATGGTATTTGTCTTTTACTGCCTGGCTTATTTCACTTAGCGTGATGCTCTCCAGATCCATCCAGGCTGTTGCGAAGGGTAGGAGCTCCTCTTTTCTTTCTCCTGCATAGTATTCCATTGTGTAAATGTACCACAGTTTTTTGATCCACTCACTCACTTACTGGTGGGCACTTAGTTTGCTTCCAGCACTTGGCTATTGTGCATTGTGCTGCTATGAACATTGGGGTGCATAGGTTCTTTTGAATTGGTGTTTCAGGGTTCTTAGGGTATAGTCCCAGCAGTGGAATTGCTGGGTCAAAGGTCAGTTTCAATTTTAGTTTTTTTATTTTTAAATTTTTTAAATTTTTAAAATTTATTTTAATTGTTGTTCTTGTACAGTTTTCTGTCTTTTACTCCCATCCCAGCCCACCTCCCCAGCCCTCCCCACCTCCCTCCCATTTCCACCCCCCCTAGTTTTTATCCATGTGTCCTTTATACTTGTTCCTGTAAACCCTTCCCCATTTTTAGTTTTCTGAGGAAATTCCATACTGTTTTCCACAGTGTGGGCACCAGTTTGCATTTCTACCCACAGTGTACTATAGTTCCCTTTTCTCCACAACCTCACTAGCACTTGTTTATTGGTTTGGTTATTATGATGGCCATTCTGACTGGGGTGAAGTGGTATGTCATTGTGGTTTTAATTTGCATCTCTCTGATGGCTAGTGATGCTGAGCATCCTTTCATATGTCTCTGGGCCCTCTGTATGTCCTTGGAGAAGTGTCTGTTCAGGTCCTTTGCCCATTTTTTAATTGGATTGTTTGTAGCATGTTTTAAAAAAACATACCTGTAAACCTCTTTTTTTCCAGAAAAATGACATATTTCTGTTATTTTATAGATTCATTCACAAGTATAGACAAGGCATTACAATCTATAACAGTTTTGTCAAAATCATTTTCACTGGGGGCCATATCACCCTCACTGTTGCCTTCAAGGGCCGAATGTAATTTTAGGACTGTATGAGTGTAACTACTCTTTAACTAGGGGGCAAGGAGCTCGGTGCTGCTGCCGGGTAGAAATAAGGTGCCTGGTGGATAAAATAAGGTGGAGGGCTGGATTCGGCCGCTGGGCTTTGTGTTTGCCACCTGTGGTCTACAGTGTTTCCACAAGGGCTAACAGGATGTAATGCTAGGAAACAAAGCAATGTATAAACAGGTATCATTTAAACAAATGTATCTAGGAGACAAAATGTGTGCCAGAGAGAGAGAGAAGAGAAACGCTTACCATTTATTTAGTTTGCTTTGTTTGTCTGAATAAAGCAGCTGCTTATTACAGTTTTATCTGCAAACAATAAAATCTGGAATGAAGTTACTGCTTCCTCCCACCACCCCACTCAGGTGGAGGCAAAGGGAGATTTGTTTAAACAAGTGCTCACATGTTTCTGTGTCCCCAGTTATTGCTAGGAATAGCTGTGACCAGCACTGAGGCTTGGAGTTCTGGGGGCTGTTTCTTGTACTTTCAAGGTCCTTAGCTCCCCAAATTCTGTCTCAAGGCCCATCTCATGGGTTGTTTCCTAAATACGTCCTTTCATCTGCTACATCATCAACCGTACTTTGCACACACCCACACTGGATAAAGAAGGGCTCAGGAAGAAGGGAATACAGGGGATGGACTTCCTCAGTAAGAAACTTGTGAATACGATACTTTTTAAAAACAAAAAAGAAAAAAATAACCTCCTCTCAATAACTTTTATTTGTATTCTTAAACTTAAAAAACTGAGAGATGGAAAGACAGTATTAATAACTGATTTCATTTTCTGCAGCAGTGATATTTTGTAGAACATGGTTAAGAGTCCGTAGTGTTGGTAAAAGATAATCATTTAGTGATTTAACACACTTAAAATAAAAAATGCATTCCTATACATCTTTTATTTGTCTTAATAATATGGCCACAATGAGAATTTCGCTAGGTTTTTCATAGGTATTAGTAGTTAAAGAGAAATAAAAAGATGACTTATTGAAAGTTTTATAAGAATTATAAAGTATTTCATGCAAGTGGAAACCAAAATAGACTTTAGGCCAAAAACTGTAACTAGACAGAAAAGGTCATTATATAATGAGAAGGGTCAACTCAACAAGAAGATAATAATCATAAATATACATGTACCCAAAATGGAGCCTGAATTATATTAAACAAATGCAGATCTGAAGTGAGAAGTAGATAACAACACAATAATAGTAAGGGACTTCAGTAGTTCACTTTCATCGATGGATAGCTCATCCAGACAGAACATCAACAAAGAAATGTTGGACTTGAACTATAGACCACATTTCTGTAACATTTATATATATACACATGCACACATATATACATAAATATACATATGTGCTATAAATGTACACTATGTACTATATAGATATGTATCTATTACATAGGTATACATATATCTAGTATATGTACTATATATTATATGTGTATGATATGTAGTACATACAGTAGATATATGTATATATAGATATGAGAAGATGTGTATACATCTATATAGTACATTTCATCTATCAGCATCAGAATATACATTCTTTTTAATTGTAAAGGAACATTCTTCAGAATAGATCATAATGGTAGGTTATATAACAAGGCAAATTTAAGAAGACAAATCATACCATGTATCTTTTCTAATGGTATGAAACTAGAATTCAGTAACAGGAAGAAAAACTGGAAAATTCACAAACATGTGGAAATTAAACAGCATACCCCTGAACAACCAGTGAGTTAAAGAAGAAATTAAGAGGGAAATAAAATATTGTGACACAAATGAAAAAGAAAACAGAGCACACTGAAACCTATGGAATGTTGAAAAAGCAATTTTAAGAGGGACGTTGATCGTGATAAATGCTCACAATAAGGAAAACGAGGACAAGATGGCGATGTGGGCAGACATGGCTTGCCTCTTTGCACAACCACATCAAAATTACAACTAAAATATCTAACAACCATCACTCGGGAATGTCAGACATTGAGTTGAATGGAAGTCTGACAACTACGAAATCCAAGAAACCACATCCATCTAGACTGGTAGTAGGGTGTGGATGCTGAATGGGCTGGTCCCACACCCACATGGATAAAAATTTGGGAGGGATATCTTGGGCGGAAGGAGTCCCATCACCACACCAGGGCCCCCTAGCCCAGGATTCCAGTGCCAGGAAGATAAGTCCTCACAACTTCTGAGCAGGGATTGAGTTGGTGGAGGAGGCTGCTAGAGCCCTAAATAGTTCCTCTTGGGGAACCCACACACAGACTCACCTACTCAGACTTGCACCCTCTGAGCTCCAGCACTGGGGTGGCAGCTTGAAGGATAAGTAGCAGCCATCTCAGATTGCTTTATAGCTCTGGCAGGGTGGCCCAGAGCCAGGCACAGGTGGAGGCTGATCTTGCTCTGCACCACCCAGGAAACCCCAGGGCCAGTGCACCCAGTGGACAGTTACAGACCACATAGGAGCACTGCCATCCTGCTCCCCCACAGCTGATCCTCCACAGAGGGCAGAGGTTGGTGGTCGGTGGTCACAGCCAGTCCTTCTAGCTGATTGGCCTGGGTCAGTCCCTCCTGTTGATCTGCCAACTGCAACCAAGCTCAACTACAAGAGGAGACTGTACCCAGCCCACACAAAGGGTGCACCTCAACTACCCAGCTTGGGGGATAGGGAAGGTTGTTCCACTGGACCCTACAGGACACCTACTACATTAGGCCACACTACCAAGACACAGAGTCAAAGGAGCTCTAACTAATACATAGAAACAACCACAGGGAGGCTGCCAAAACTAGGAGACAAAGAAACATGGCCCAAATGAAAGAACAGATCAAAACTCCAGAAAAAGAACTCAACAAAATGGAGATAAGGAATCTATAAGATGCACAGTTCAAAACACTTGTTTTTAAGGATGCTCAAAGAACTTAGTGAGGAGAGGACCTCAGTAGCATAAAAAAGACCCAGTCAGAAATGAAGGCTACGCTAATTGAAATAAAGAACAATTTACAGGGAAGCAACAGTAGAGTGGGTAAAGCCGAGAATCAAATCAATGATTTGGAACATAAGGAAGCAAAAACTGACCAGTCAGAACAAGAAGAAAAAAAGATTCCACCCCCCCAAAATGAGGATAGTGTAAGCAGCCTGTGGGACAACTTTAAGCATTCCAACATGTGCATCATAGGGGTGCCAGAGAGAGAAGAGAAAGAGCAAGAAGTTGGAAATCTATCTGAAAAAAAAAAAAAAATAGTGGAAGAAAACTTCCCTAATTTGGTGAAGGAAATAGACATGTAGGTTCAGGAAGCACAGAGAGTCCCAAACAAGATGGATGCAAGGAGGCCCACTCCAAGACACATCATTATTATTAAAAGGCCAAAGATTAAAGGTAAAGAGAGACTCTTCAAAGCAAGGGAAAAGAAGTTAGTTACTGGATGATGCCAGATGGAATTGGGGAGAGGGAGAATGGGTGAAGAGGTAAGGGGATTAAGAAGTGCAAATAGGTAGTTACAGAATAGCCATGAGGATGTAAGGTACAGTATAGGAAATGGAGTAGCTAAAGAATTTATATGTATGACCCATGGACATGAACAATGGTGGGGGGATTGCCTGGGGAAGTAGGGGGGGCTGGGTGCAGGGAGTGAAGGGGGAAAAAAGTCAGGACAAGTATAATAGCATAACTAATAAAATATAATTTAAAAGAAAAGAATAAAAGATATCTAATTAACTTCTCAAGGAACCACAAACTATGCCCATATTTAGCATAAGGAAGGAAATAACAAAGGTCAGAGTGGAAATAAATGAAATGGAGACCATAAAGCAATAGAAAAGATGAACAAAATTAAGAGCTGGTTGTTTTAAAAGTCAGGCAAAATTGAGAAACCTTTAAACAGACTGAGGGAAAAAATACTCCAAATGAGAAATGAAAGAGATGTGTTAATTGATACTACAGAAATACATAGGATCACAAGAAACTACATGAACAATTATATGTCAACAAATTGGATAATGTAGAAGAAATGGATATGTATGTGGAAAAATGCAACCTACCAAGAATGAATCAGGAAGCAGTAGAAAATGCAAATAGTTAATCATGAGTAAGGAGATTGCATCAGTGATCAGAAACCTCCCAACAAAGAAAAATTCAGGACCAGTTGATCTCCCTGGTTAATTCTACCGAACTTTAAAGAATTGACACTGATCCTTCTCAAACTCTTCCAAAAAGTTGAAGAGGAAGGAGCACTCCCCAACTCATTTCATAAGGTCAGCATTACTCTGATACCAAAGTCAGGTAAGGATACTGCAGGAAAATAAAAGTATAGACCAAATATCCTGATGAATATAGATGCATAAATTCTTAAGAAAATACTTGCAATTCAAATATAACTGTACTTTAAAAGGATTATACACCATGATCAAGTGGGATTTATCCAAGGGATGCAAGGATGATTCAACATTTGCAAACAAGTAAATATGATACACTGGATTAATATACTGAAAGATAAAATTCTATGTGATCATCTCAATAGATTCAGAAAAAGCATTTGACAGAATACAATACCCTTTCATGACTAAAACTTAACAGATTTGGGGTGGAAGGAACATACCTCAACCCAATAAAGTCTCGATTCTGACAAACCTACAGCTAACATCATACAGACAGGGTGCCCGCTCTCACCACTCTTACTCATCACAGCACTGGGAAGCCCTACCTAGTAAGAAAAGGAATTAAAAGGCATTCAAGTTAGGAAGGAAGAAGTAAAATTTTATTTGTTTGCAGATGGTATGGTATTATTTGTATAAAATCTTAAGATTCCACCAAAGAACTGTCAGAACTAACCAACAAATTCAGTAAAACTGCAGGACATATAATTAACACACAGAACTTAGTTGTGTTTCTGTATACTAACAATGAAGTATTTGAAAAAGAAATAAAACAATCCAATTCACACTAGCATAAAACACAGTAAGATACTGATGAATAAATTTATCCAAGGAGGAAGATCTGTAGACTGAAAACTATAAAATGCATTACTGTTTAGCTGCTAATGGCCCTGTGTGGTATAGGTTGAGTTTATTGTTGTTAGTGATGTGGGCCAAAGTGTATTAAAAAAGTTAGGTTATTTGCATTTTATATTAAAAGTTTCATACATCAGGAAAAGGATGAAACATTGATTAGAAAACTTTATTTTTTTAAAAGAAAATACATTTTTTATTCCCTAGGAATTGAAATTATATTATGGCAAATACCAACATGGAAATGATTTGGAAAGAATAAAAGTAGTAGTTTGATGCTCCCAAATTGATGCTCTTGTGAGTACAAATGTTAGCCAGAGTCTGAGAATTGTTTCTCTAGTGCTGAGCTGAATAATCTGTAAGTTGTTGGTTGGACAGTATCATTGGTTTTGTAAATATATACCATGCTCTGTACATAAGTCTATATCCTGAGAGTGATTTGATGGAACATTTTTAATCTGTAACTTAAAAAATACTCTTCGTAGTTAAGATCACAGTTTTTCCCTGAGGATAGACTCTGATTGCAAATACCAGTGAAATTCCTATTTAATAGAATTTGGGAAACTGCATTCTTAATTAGCAAAGTAGCTGTGATATCAGGAGATCTACTGTGTTGTTGATAGAGTATTTCCATGCTGAAATCTGACTGCTCTTTTAGTATATATGAGATGGTAATCCCAGATTACTTTTTCTTACAGAAAATCTTTTATCTTTTACAGGGGATCTTTCCTGCAAATTACATTCACTTGAAAAAGGCAATTGTCAGCAATAGGGGGTGAGTAGTTGACTTACTAAACTTATGTAAAGTTTTTGTTATAGAAGAGGGCTTTTTTGTTTTCTGTTCATTCATCATATATAATTTTGAGACATAATTTATTTTTCTGTATACTGGAAAAGTAACCTGAGTTGTGAATTTTATAAAAACAATTATGCATGCTGTATATTTAAAATGATGTACTATTTTGAGAACAGTCCTTGATAGGATAGGAGTTAGTGATAAATGTCATTTTGTTTATATACATCAAAGTGAAGGAGACTTTTAAAATCTCATCTTTTGCAGGTAGAAATTGAAAAAAAAACATTAAAGGCATATTTTAAGGATAAAAAGATAGTGTATAAAATGGATACATAGTTTGATCACAAATTTGAGAAACAAAAGCAATCTCTGAGTAGAAGAAAAGATGTAACTATATCAAAATGTTAACATTTGTTTTTGCATGATCTGTGACTTTTAAAAAATTTTTAAATCATGTTCTATTTTTAAAAGTAATAAATGTGTATTATAAAACTGTAATTTTATTTTTTTAATTTACCATTTCAAAATATAAAATTTAAGGTACTGTATAACTGTGATAGAGTTTGGTATTAGAAATATGTGATCTGAGGTTGAATAAGCATCAAAGTAACCTTCTGGTAAGTTAGGGTTTACTCAGGAAAAGAGAAACTTATGCATCACTCTATGAGGTGGAATTTAATATAGGGAATTATTCACACACATATATGAAGAGTGAAACAGAAAAAGAGGAAATACTGATATAACCCAGAATAATAACTGCAGAAAGCTGTCTACACTCTGATGGCTGGGATACAAAAGATACTAGGTTACAGAAGAGGTGACATCACATGGCTGCTCCTGGTATGGATGAAGGAGGGCAGTGAGGCTGTTTCTGGGAATGCCAAAAGCAGCTGGATGCTAGAACCAATTTTCTCTGGTGGGGAATCTGGCAGAGGTGTCCAACCTGCAGACTGCAGGACACATGCATCCCAGGATGGCCATGAATGTGGCTCAACACAAAATTGTAAATTTACATAAAACATTATGAGATTTTTTGTGTGTGTGAAACAGAAACAACAGTAGAGTGGGTGAAACTGAGAATCAAATCAATGAGTTGGAAGATAAGGAAGCAAAAACCAACCAGTCAAAAGAAGAAGAAAACAGATTCCCCCCCAAAAATGGGGATAGTGTAAGCAGCCTGTGGGACAACTTTAAGCATTCCAAAGAGAGAAGAGAAAGAACAAGAAGTTGGAAATCTATCTGAAAAAAAAGTGAAAGAAAACTTCCCTAATTTGGTGAAGACATGCAAGTCCCGGAAGCACAGAGAGTCCCAAACAAGGTGGATGTAAAGAGGCCCACTCTAAGACACATCTTAATTAAAATGCCAAAGGTAAAGAAAAAGAGAAAATCCTAAAAGCAGCAAGAGAAAAGCAGTTAGTTACCTACAGGGAAATTCCCATAAGACTGTCAGCTGATTTCTCAAAGGAAACTTTGCAGGTTAGAAGGGATTGGCAAGAAATATTCAAAGTCATGAAAAGCAGGGACCTATAGCCAAGGTTGCTCTGCCCAGCAAAACTATCATTTAGAACTGACGGGCAGATAAAGAGATTCCCAGACAAGAAAAAACTAAAGGAGTTCATCATCACCATACCATTATTATATGAAATGTTAAAGGGACTTACTTAAGAAAAAGAAGATCAAAACTATGGATAATAAAATGGCAATAAATACATATCTATCAGCAATTAACTCTGAAAATCAAACTAAGCAAATAAGAGCAACAGAGGACAGAGTCATGGTTATGGAGAGCGTTTTGATGGTTTTGAGAGGGGAGGCAGTTGTGGGTGAAGACGTGAGGGGATTAAGAAGTACAAATAGGTAATCACAGAATAGCCATGGGGGGGATGTAAAGTACAGCATAGGAAATGGAGCAGCCAAAGAATGTATGCATGACCCATGGACATGAACAATGGTTTGGGAGTTGTCTGTGGGAGTGGGCAGTGCTGGGTGGAGGGGGGGCCACAGGGGAAAAGTTGGGACAACTGTAATAGCATAATCAATAAAATATAATTAAAAAATGAATTTTCAGGATATTGAGGGTGTATTATAGCCTAAGAAAAATAAGTCAGTATTAGTTTAGACTTGTGTTAGTATAAATAGAGATAAGTAGAAAATCTTGAACATTTAAAATAGAAACAATATAAAGTTTCCATACATCTTTAAAAAAAAGATTTTATTTTTAGAGAGGGGAAGGGAGGGAGAAAGAGAGGGAGAGAAACATCAGTGTGTGGTATTTTAATTATTAAAGTGTATAGCTGGAGACCTAATAGATGGAAGTTTACAGAAACATTATTCTACATTATCCTGTATATTATTTCTGCATTAATCTTACTGAAACAGAACTCCCATGTTTATTTTCATAGAGTCAAGTTTAAATCTCGGAGCCTTCTGCTGACAACATCTTTCTGTCTTTTCAAACACGTTTCCCACGTGTCCCCATCACAAATGCCCTTTAACATGCTTTGTTCAGTACTTTCTCTACATCTCTTTTCATAGCATATTACACCCTAGAGGGCCCTCTCTTTGCCTCCTTGCCCTACAAACCTAGCCTTCCCTTAGGAACCTCACTGTGCTCATGCAGCTTTATCTGATCAACAGCTAGAAGTAAACCTCCTTCAGAACAGCTCTAGAACATATAGTTAATGTCACACGGTTTTCTTTGGAACTGGAGACTATTATGTTACGTGAACTAAGGCAGTTGGTAAAAGACAAGTAGCATATGATGTCACTTATAAGAGGAATCTAATGAACAAAATAATAGGCAAAATAGAACCGGAGGCATAGAATCATGGAATAGACTGGCAGCTGTAATAGGGGAGGAGAGAGGTGGGGACTCTTTGAAAGAGGGTGAAGGGATTAGTCAAAGAACATGTGAGGAACCCATGGTCATGTACAACAGTGTGGGGATTGACAGTGGAAGTGGGGGGTGGGCTGGGTCGAGGGGGGCGAAGGGGGAAAAATTGAGATAGCTGTAACAGCATAAACAATAATAAAAAATTAAGAAAAATGATTGTGATTTTCCTGATTGTTTATGTCAATTTCCTAATTATCTCTCTGGCACTCTTGAGACATAGTATATAGAAATAACCACAGAAATTTTTATTCATATCCGTACGTCTAGTAGCTCACGGAAATAAAGGATATTTTCTCATTTAATTTTGTATAAGTAAGTCATTAAGACTTTTCAGAGCTGTCATTTATGATTGGTTTACTCTTTTTTATCTGAGAGGAAATTCAGTATGACTTATTTTTAAAAACTAAAGTAAACCATTTATTTAAAAACTTATAATACTTGAAATAATTGGTAAAGTTGAGTCTGGCAATTAGTACCTTGGATGCTAGTGACACAAGGAAAAAATATATTCATATTTTACTCTTAGCAAGCCCTTGATGAAAGCTTTTATTTTAATCAGCTTATAAATTTGATGAATATGGATAGTTCTCTGGCATCATTCCAAGATGATTCTTTTTGTTTGCTGGAATCAATCACACAAAATAAAATAAAACCATGAAACATAATCAAGTAACATGTTCATTGATGCTTCATATGAACATTAAGTCATCTTTGAACACAGGGGTGGTTGTTAGCTATTTTTTGTGTAAAGAAATGATACTTAATGCAAATTTTGTGAAATAGATTTTACTGTGCTGTTTCCAAGTGGATAATATTCTTTATGGCTAATCAGAATATGGAATCTAATCACATAATCACAATAAAGTATGTAGAATCTTTAGTCTCAGAAAATACTATTTTATCCCTCAAAATTGACATAGCCATCGTAAAAACATTATCAAGTCATGCCCTGCCCCTATATAAAGAACCTTTCAGTAGCTTCTCATCTTCAAAATGCATTAAGATCTGGAATCTGTAGTACCATAAAAAAGCCCTGTGAGAGCTGGCCTTGGCCATACCAGCCTTCTTTAAGTTCTTTATGTCAAATTCTTTTCTATCTTAGTGACTTCCCGTATGCTATTTCGTTTGTAGACACCGTACCCAATCCCCTCCCTCCCTATACACCTTTTGTCATGACTATTTTGCGTCTTTTTGGCTTTGCCACTTCTTCAGAGACCTCACTGATCCTGTCTTCTTACATCATGTCTCCCATCTAAAATATGTGATTGTACACTTTTATTTTCTTAGTTTCACCATTCATACATGTTTCTTGTGATTAATTATCTGGACTTGCCCTATCCAGAACAAAACTTCTCTGAAAATAGGGATCCTGTCCATTTTTGTTCACTGTTCAACCTTGGGCAGTTAGCACAGGGGCTGGCACCACAGTCTTACAAGGCAGGATGAGAGAAACCTAGTACATTTCTGTTTCCAGGATCAGAGTTCCTCTACCAGATCTAGAATTCCTTCACCAGACCTAAGATTCCTCCACCAATGCTAGTTTCTAAGAAAATACAGCACCAATATAAGGGAGAGCTTATAAAACTACTCAAAACCCAGCATCTGTGCTCCCCCCGTTTCCATATTTTATACCAAACATGAGCTATTTTGCATTACTGATAAATTTTAAAGGACACAAATATATGATTAGAAATCAATATAAGCAAGACTTGGGCATTGCTATTGTCTTTCCTTAAAGAAAACAAAAGCTTAAAATGATATTGTTATAACGTCTGTCTTAAAGACAGTGTGGATTTCTGAAGGTAAATTTGAGGAGAGAGATACAGATGTAGGCATAGACATAGGGATAGCTATAGCAAAAGCCAAATGTCTCTATATTAATTCAGTTCAGTCACACTGCTGCAGTATATTACTGCAAAGGATCATCAGTTAGTGAGGTGTTCCTCTTTTTATATTTGCATGAATTTAACATTTGAGTTACACTTGTTGAAAAGGGCAGTGGGCAGGATTACGGTTATTCATCAAAGATAATGTGGCTGTTTGTTACGATTCTAGGCAGTACGAAACTGTTGTTCCACTCGAAGATTCTATTGTGACTGAGGTTACCACAACTCTACAAGAATGGGCCAGTCTGTGGAAACAACTCTATGTGGTAAGTAGTTGACAGCTAGTTTATTAGATCATTAAAGTCCCATTGTACCAAGTGAAAAAATTACCTTGCCTATGCCAGTAGCAAAATGTTTAGGTTTCTGAATATTTCCAGTTTTTCAAGTGTATATTCTTAATATTAACTAAGCACAGCAGACTGAAGCAGGTATTTACTGAATAAATGAACAAACTTGAGAGTTATATTGTGAACCTAATGGTAGGTAAAGGCCAAGAAGTTGTATCAACAGTTCGTTACAGCTGCTAAATGTAAAAGATATGTCATATATGACACTTACTGCTAGGCCAACAATAAAAAGATTAATAAAAACACAGTCTGTATCCTCCGGAAACTTAGAGAATGGTAGGATACATAAAATCTAGACCAAAAATAAGTGACAGGTTTTGGGTTCTGAATAAGATGCAGTAAACTCATTAGATATTACTCCTAATCACATGCATAAAAAATCCTGAACAAAACCTATAAATCACCTACCAGAAAACTCTGAAAGTTAGGGAAAAGGAGGTGGACTGAATAGAGACCTTGGAACTCAGGCATGAAGTTCCCTGATTATTGTGTTTTTTCCTTGCCTTCATGTATCCTGGCCTGGGCTCTACAAAGGCCTGCAACCTGGAAATGCTGATGAGTGCAAACTGAAAATAGCACCAAGGAGAGCCTGTTCTCTCTAGCCAAAGGGTGGCCCAGTAAGACAGAAACTTTTTAACCTTTCCTGCCTGATCTGCGGGAGAACAGGACGGTAAAGGCTGCCTGCCCTGCTCCATCCCAGCAGGTACTGCAGCAGCAGAGTCTGTGGCCAGAGCTCTGAACACCACACCCTTTGCTCACGTGCAGCACCAAGATTGGCTTCTCTAGTGGATCCTCTGGGCTGACCTGACTTCCACCCATCTCCTTACAGTAATGAGGCAATGCCCCTCCTCAGTGGAGCCTGTAGGGAGGACTCTGAATTCTCTCTCACCAGCGGTTACAGGGTACCTCTCCCCAGCAGAGCCTGTGGGTAGGATGCTGGCTTTCACAACTGTTCAGCATTAGCAAGGTGTTGCCCTTACCTTACAGAGTTCTGTGAACAAAACCTTGATTAGTCTTCTCTTCTTTGAAGTAAGGAAGAAGCATCCTTCTGCAAAGGAGCCTGTGGTTGGAGCTCTTGATTTTTGCTCCCCCTGTAGTAAAAGGTGGTGCCCTCCACAGCTGAGCCTGTGGATGAGACTCTTGACTTTCACTGCCCACCCCCGCCGGCCTCTCCCTGCCCCCACCTGCCATTGATGAGGCAGTGTCCCTCTCTATTACATCCTGTAGACAGAACCCTATTTCCCCTCCTTGCCCTGCTGAGCTGAGGCAGTGCTTCTTCCTACCCAAGTACATACTGAAGAGAAAGCAGAGTGGAGTTCTGTCATCTAGGTAACACACAAATGGGCAAAACCCGAAGAGCACTGGAGGGAGACTTTATAAACTAAATTGACATTTGAATCAAAGCCCATGAAAAGGAGCCTGGTATTGCATTCTGAATCTAAACAGGATGACCACCTGCTAAACTAGAAGATTTAAATAGGAACCAGAGTGTCATAGTGTTAGAGGTGGGCATAGGTAACCAGGTTCTTGGTGATCAGGACAAAGAATTGAACTAAACACCCAGAGTTTATAGCAGAGAACTTGGGAGCAGGCCAACTCCAAGCAGAGATTGACCACATGGGCTGGAGGGACTCTATTCTTGTAGGGCGGATCCTTCCTGGCTAGTTTTGGCAGGCTTTTACTGCGCATGTACAAGTAGTTATATTACTTTAAAGCTACTGCACGTGTGGTCTCCCATGATTTTCCCTGGTTGGCCTCCAGGGAAGGGGGTCCCTCTGTACTAGGTTCGCCTTTCCGATCACCAAAGAATTACAGCTCTCCATGTCAGAGATTGGTGAAAAGGAAAGGAATTATTTATTCAGGTTATACAGACTTAAGAGTAATGATGTAATGTCTTCGTCAAAATCCCTTAAAGTCCCTTCATCAAAGTCCCTTAAAACACCCACAAACACACACAGTACTTCCTTCCCCGCTTTGCCTAATCTGGGGTACCATATCTCAGGAACAGAAATAGAAGTCCGTGGCTCAGGCAGCCCCCAGTTCTCCCCAGTAATCCGTGCTCAGCTGGTAGGGCTCCCTCAGTTCCCGGCACCATCAGCTGTGTCGCCAGGATCTCCAATTAATCCGAAGTCATGTGGCACCTTCTCATGGCCCATTGGTAAAAGTCCTTTCTCCTTTTTCTTCCAGGCAAAGTCTCTCCTGCTTCCTAAGCCACATGGCCAAAGGGAGCACCTCAAAGCCATGGGGTCCTCACTCCAACATTGCAGGGGTCCCCCCCATCAAAGCTGCACCAGGTGGGGGGGAGGTGTCGCCACTCTGCCAAAACCACATGGTTCTTTGCCAAAGCCACGTGGTAATCTTCCCATGGCTGCAGGGGTCCTGACTGTAGGCAAAGCCATGTGGTCCTCCTCCACCAAGGCTGCAGGGGTCCCCACTCTGCCAAAAGCGTGTGGCTCTCCTCTCAGTGGCTGCCACCTCTGGGTTTAAATCCCCACACCAGTCTTCCTCTGCAGCCCCATTTCCAACTCCTCCCAGAATCGGCTACACTTGCCAGCACTCTCATATCCTTCCAGCTTTACTGGGCTGCCTTAGTGAGTCTGGGCAGGTGTGGCACCAACCATCTCCAAGTTCTCACACAGGTGCTGTAACCAGGGGGAGTTGCCTCCCAGTTATGTCTTGGGTGGCAGTCACTCCCTTCTCTCTGGCTCGAAGCATGGCCACAGCTGTTTAGCATATCTGTGAAACCAGTTAAAGGTTATAGATGTGTTAAATGACTGTGCTAGAGGTTATCTGCAAAACGGTTGCTATGCAAAACAACTCAATGGCCTTGCTCCATGTATCCCTCTCCTCAGCTCAGACTTGTGGGGGTGAGGACATCCCATATTTTTAATATTTCCTGGACACCCTGAGTTCTGGACCCCATTACAAATCCTTCTTTTGGGGGCCCCCTGGCTACACCCTCTTACAATAGTATAATATTTAAAATGTCCAGCACATAGCCCTAACATATTTGTCATGGGAAAAATCAGGAAAATCTCAAATCTCATAAGAAAAGATAATCAACAGAGGCTAGCCTTGAAATGACATAGATATTGAAATCATCAGCAAGAATTTTAAATTAGCTTTTATAAAATTGCTCCAATGAATAATTACAAAAACTCTTGAAATAAATGGAAACAGAAAGCTGCAGCAAAGAAGTAGAGAATATAAAGATCAACTAAAAATTATATTTATTTTTTTATTAAAAATTTTTTTGAGGAATATTTTTTTGGCTGATACCTTTATTGCTTTGGGGGAAGGGGATGCTCAGGAGCTCTTGGTGGGTTGGCCTGTGCAGGAATGGCGCTGGCCGTGCCAGGGCACCAGTCCAAGCAGTACTTGTTCTTGTGGATGACATGCTGGATAGTGCTCAGAGTGGCCCCAGTGTTCTTGCTGGTGATGGTCCACACGTAGGAGGTGGCCAGCTTCTGCTGGCCGGATCTCTGCTTCATGACGACCACCACACATCTTTGCCACTGGCTGCGGCTCCATGCCTGCCATCTTGTGGTGAATCAGCCTGTTCTAGCAAAAGGAATTGTGGGCCTTCAGATTATTGGGTTTGGTGCTATATGCCTGCCTGTTCTTCTCGGTCAGGAAGCTGGAGCAGTTTTGTATGACCGTCCATTGTAGGTGGGCAGACATGGTCACAGCTCCTCTTGCAGTGGCAGCTCCTCTCACTGTGGCAGCTGGAGATGGAAAGAGCTCAAATGAAAATTTTACAACGGAAAAATACACTAACCAAAATTTTAAATTTACTGGCTAGGCTCAATAGCAAAATGGAAAGGACAGATGGATTAGTGAACTTAGAGATGGATCAATAGAAATCATCTAATTTGAATAATGGAGAGAAAGTAAATTAAAAAAGTGAACTTAGCCTCAGAGACCTGTTGGGCAATAATAGAAGATCTAACTTGTGAGGCATTAGTACTAGACAGAAAGGATGGAATGTGGCCCTGACTGGGATGGCTCAATGGACCGAGTGCTAGCCTGTGAACCAAAGGGTCACAGGTTCGATTCCCAGTCAGGCTACTTGCCTGGGTTGTGGGCCAGGTCCCTAGTGGGGGGCACATGAAAGGCAACCACACATTGATGTTTCTCTCCCTCTCTTCCTTCTCCTCTCTCTAAAAATAAATAAATAAAATCTTTAAATTCCTAGAAAAAGAAAAGAAAGAATGGAATGTGGAGGTAAAAAATGTTTGAAGAAATAATGGTTTAAATCTTTCCAAATTTGCCAAAAGACCTAACCCTACAGAGCTTAGTGAACTTAAAACAGGATAAACCTAAAGAAATCCATGCTTAGAAACATTGTAGTTAAACTGAAAATTAAAGCCAAAGGAAAAAAGTCTTCAAAAGTAAACTACATGGTACCTTTAGGGAAATGCCAATTTGAATGGCAATAGATTTCTCATCAGAAACTATGAAAGACAAAGGAAGTAATGTGACATTTTTCAACTGCTGAAAGAAAAATGATTGATGTCAACTCAGAGTTGTGTGTACAGGAAAAATTATACTTTAGGAATGAAGGAAAAAATAAACACAGTTTTAGATGAAGGAAAGCTAAGAAGTTTTATCGCCAGTAGATTCGTTCTAAAATAATGGCTGTCAAGGAAGTTCATCAGATACAACTTAGTGGGACACTTGGGACATTAGGGATGAGGAAAGTAGTGGAGGGGATAAATGAATTTTGTTCAGTTTTTAAAATTGTGTGGGATGGTACAAATTAAAAATTATAACATTGATATGGTTCTCGACGTATATATAGGTTCTTAATGTATATAAAGTATAGGTTATACTTTAGGAGACTGAAGTAGGGAAGGAACGGGACCATAGATTGTGTTAGGTATCTGCATTTCACCTCAAGTGGTCAAGTGTTGATACTAGTAGACTGCAGTAAGTATGTATGTATATTGCAGTCTCTAGAGCAATCATGAAAATATCACACAAAGTGATATAATAAAAACTTCATAAATAAATCAAAATGGAATACTAATAATGCAAGTAACCTATAGGAAAATAAGAAAGGGGAACAGGAAGGTAAAACAAAGGGAACAAACAGCAAGGACTAAGATGGCAGACTTAAATCCTAACATACAAATAATTAAAAGATAGGAAATGCAGAATTGACAAATGTAAAAACTATGTGCTGTCTATAATAAACTCACCTCATATATGACTAATGACACAGGAAGGTTAAAAGATAGAAAAATACCATGCAAACACTAATCAGTAACAAAGGAATGGCTATATTACAATATATTCATCAATTATGAGTTATTTCTTCCTTAAATACAAATAAATAAAGTAAGTTATATCATGCCACTGCAATTGTACTGTTGTTATGTCAGAGTAAAGAAAACTACGAGACAGAAGGACTTTACAAAATGATAAAAGGTTCAGTTTACCAGGAAGACATAGCAATCTATTTCTTTTAGTTATTCCATTTAGATTTTTAGTTTTTGACTTTTTTTAAAGTTTAAATTTTATTTTTAAATTACAGTTTACATTTAATGTTATTTTGTATTAGTTTCAGGTGTATAGCATTGAGTTAGACAATTATATACTTTAAAAAGTATTCCCCTGATATTTCCAGTACCCATCTGGCATCATACATAGTTATTACAATATTATTGACTATATTTTTTATGCTGTACTTGACATCCCTGGAACTATTTTGTATCAGTTTGAACTTATTAATCCCTTTTAAATGCAGATCTTTCTCAAGCATATGTGAAACATTCACGAAGATTGACAATTTCTTAGGTCATAGAACAACTCTTAACAAATTTGTAATAATTTATGCCATACAAAGGACATTTGACCATAATGGAAACAAACTAGAAATCAATAACAAAGAGATGACAGGAAAATACTGAAGCACTTAGAAATAAAACAACACACTAAAAAGTCCATGAATCAAAGAGTAAGTCTCAGTAAAAATAAAAATATATTCAAATAAATGTAAATGAAAATACAACATTAAGATTTGTGGGCATGGGGAATGCAGCTAAAGCAGTGTTGAGAGGAACATTTATAGCATTGAGTGCATTTTGGTAGAGAAAAAGTAGGGTATCAAAAAATTTCATCTTTAAGAATCTAACAACAAAAGATAAATCCAAGCTAGCATAATAAAGCAAAAACTAATGAGCAAAATTAATTAAAAATAGAAAAATAATAGAGAAAAATTAATTGAACCAAAAGCCAGTTTTTGAAAATATCAATGAAATTGATAAACATCTAGCAAGACTGACAAAGAAATGAGTGAAAACAGTAGTCAGTCCTCACTTAATATTGTTTCTAGGTTCTGAAACTTGAAGTAAAATGACCTATGTGTAATGGAATCAATTTTATCTTGGTCTAATTGATATAGAGAAGAGGTAAGTTCCTGTGACATTTCATCAATGTTATAAAGAAACGATATTGAATAAAATAACGTTATTCAGGGACCTGCTGTAATTACCAGTATTTTAGGACTAAAGAAAGAGATATCATTAGAGATATCACAGACCTTAAATGGGTAATAAGGGAATACTCTGAACAACTTTATGCACATAAATGACCGTATGGATGAATAAAACAAATCCTTGAAAACCACAAATTGCCAAAACTCACCCCAGACAAAATAGATAATAAATATTCTATTATTCTAAATTGAAGTATAGTGGTACCTTGGTACTTGTCATTAATTCGTTCCGGAACTCGTGATGAGTGCCGAAACGGATGAGTACTGAGCAAGTGCCGTGAAGGATTTCCTCTTATGGGGCGGTGTCATGACTCATACGACTTCTAGCAAGAGCAGCAAGTCCTGAGCTGAAACATTTTTTTCTCATCGAAATGCAATGAGTACAGGGTATGAGGAGTTCTGAAGCTGAGAAGTACCAAGGTATGACTGTAATTGAATTTATAGTGAAAATCCTTCCAAAAGAAAATCACTTGCAAAGTAAAACAGAAGTACACATAGAAGTTATGAGAGAGTTGTTAGAAAATACAGATGACAGGTATGAGATATTACCTCGTTGTAGTTTTAATTTGCATCTGTCTGATGATTAGTGACATTGAGCATTTTTTCATGTCTATTGGCCATTTATATGTCCTCTTTGGAGAAGTGTCTATTCAGATCCTTTACCCATTGTTTAATTGGATTGTTTGTTTTCCTGGTGTTGACTTGTTCTTCATATATTTTGGACATTAACCCCTCATCTCACATCTGCCAGAATGGCTGTCATCAATAAATGAGCAAACATGTGCTGGTGAGGATGTGGAGAAAAGGGAACCGTGGTGTCCTGCTGGTGGGAGTGCGGACTGATGTTTCCCCTATGGTGACAGTACGGAGTTTCTTCAGAAAACTAAAAATGGAACTGCCCTTTGACCCAGTGATCCCACTTCTGCAAATATATCTTAAGAATCGGAAACATCAGTCAGAAAGAAATTATACAGCCCTGTGTTCACAAGACCATTGTTTATAATAGCCCAGATTTGGAAAAGTCCAAGTACCCATCAGTAGATGAGTGAATAAAAAAGCTGTGGTACATTTACACAGTGGAATCATATACAGTTGTAAAAAGGGAGGAACTCTTACCCTTTGCAACAGCATGGATGGACCTGGAGATTATTATGCTAAACAAGATGTGCCAGTCAGAGAAGGACAAATACCATATGGTCTCACTGATATGGGGAATCTAATGAACAAAATAAACTGACGAACAAAATAAAACCAGAGGCATGGATACATGGAGCAGACTGACAGGTCCGGAGGGGGCGGGGAGCTGGACGGGATTAGCCAAAGAACGTACACGCATTTATGCACAGCCTGTGGACCCAGACAACAGCGTGGTGAAAGCCTGGGGACGTGGGGGCTGGATGGAGGGGGGCAAAGAGGGAGAAACTGGGGATGTCTGTAATAGTGTCAATAATAAAAAAAGAAACACAGAGGCCATATTCAGGGGATCTAATATCTGCATAGTAGGAAACAAAAGTGTAAATAGATTGCTAGAAATAATACACAAAAAATAATTTTGTGCTATAAAAGTTTACACTGAAGGGGCCTACTGAATGTCAGACAACATAACTGTACTAGGTAACGACCCACCTAGCTTTTGATTTGTCTCTCTGCACATGTACATACATACACAGCATGTACATACACACATGTACAGGCCTTAAATACACATGTAAATAGAAGTATGTTGCAAATATTTTTATGAGACTTAAACTTTTGTACTCCTAAATTGTCAGAATATTTAAAACCTTTTGATTTAAAAAATCTTAAATGTAATTTAAAAAATTTTTTCTCAATCACTAACAATTGTAAAGTGAATGAACAGTCATATGTTATCATATGGATGACATACACTGTTGGAAATGGGCTCTTAACTTTATTACTATTAAAAGCAATTAATGAACACCTTTATATACTAATTTTCTTTTTTGTAAATATATTTTATTGAGTATGCTATTACAGTTGTCACATTTTTCCTTCCCCTTTATTCCCCTCCTCCCTGTACCCCCCCTCACCATTCCCCCACCTTGGTTCATGTCCGTAGGTCATACATGTAAGTTCTTTGGCTTCTCCACTTCCCATACTATTCTTAACCTCCCCCTATCTATTTTGCACCTACCATTTATGCTTCTTATTCCCTGTACCTTTTCCCCTAGTCTCCTCCCTCCCCCTCACCACTGATAACCCTCCATGTGATCTCTATTTCTGTGATTCTGTTCCTATTCTACTTTTTTGCTTAGTTAGTTTTTGTTTTTTAGGTTCAGTTGTTGATAGTTGTGAGTTCGTTGTCATTTTACTGTTCATAGTGTTTGATCTTCTGTTTCTTAGACAAGTCCCTTTAATATTTCGTATAATAAGGGCTTGGTGATGATGAACTCCTTTAACTTGACCTCATCTGGGAAGCACTTTATCTTCCCTTCCATTCTCAATGATAGCTTTGCTGAATAGAGTAATCTTGGATGTAGGTTCTTGCCTTTCATGACTTTGAATACTTTCCTTCCAGCCCCTTCTTGCCTGCAAGGTTTCTTTTGAGAAATCAGCTGAGAGTCTGATGGGCACTCCTTTGTAGGTAACTGTCTCCTTTCCCCTTGCTGCTTTTAAGATTCTCTCCTTATCTTTAATCTTGGGTAACTTAATTATGATGTGTCTTGGGGTGTTTCTTCTTGGATCCAGTTTCTTTGGGACTCTGAACTTCCTGGACTTCCTGGAAGTCTATCTCCTTCACTAGATTAGGGAAGTTTTTCTTCATTATGTTTTCAAAGAAGTTTTTAATTTCTTGCTCTTCCTCTTCTACTTCTGGCACTCCTATGATTTGGATGTTGGAGCATTTAAAGTCATCCTGGAGGGTTCTAAGCCTCTCCTCATTTTTTTAAATTCTTATTTCTTCATTCTGTTCTGGTTGAATGTTTATTTCTTCCTTCTGCTCCAAATCATTGCTTGAGTCCTGGTTTCCTTCCCTTACTGTTGGTTCCCTGTATGTATATTTTCCTTTATTTCACTTTGTATAGCCTTTGTTTCTCCCTCCATTTTGCGACCCAATTCAATCATTTCTGTGAGCATCCTGATTACCAGTGTTTTGAACTCTGCATCTGATAGGTTGGCTATCTCCTTGTTGCTTAATTCTTTTTGTGGAGTTTTGATCTGTTCTTTCATTTGGGCCACATTTCTTTGTCTCTGTGTGCCTGGTACATTGTAAGGGGCAGAGCCTTAGGTGTTCTCCAGGGTGGGGCAACCCACTTCTCTGTGTTGGGCATGTGGGGGAGGGGTCTGAGAGGGAACAATGCCTTGGCTTGGCTCTTGCCCCACTTGCCGTCACGTCCCTCATTTCCCACAAGTGGATTGTGCCTTTTCAGGTGCTGATTCTCAGGTGGGTGGGCTTGTGTATGTTCTAGGACCCTGTGGGTCTCTCCAGTGACTCTGCTGTGGTACTGGGAGTTTTACACACTGCTGCAAGCCCCACAGATTTTTACAGCCAGAGGTTTTGAGTCTTTAGTTTCCTGTGCTGAAACCCTGGGTTTCTCAGTCTGTGTCACTCCCCAGTTGTTTCTCCCAGTTTATCCACACCCGGATGTGGCACTGCCTGGTCAGCTAGCCCCCACCTTGCTTGCCCAGTCCGCTGCCTTGCTGTGTGTACTCTCTGTCCCAGCTGCCCATCTCCACCCCTTCTACCAGTCTGGATGAGTGTTTCTTTAACTCCTTGGTTGTTGGACTTCCATGCAGTTTGATTTTCTGGTACTTCTGGTGGTTTTTTGCTTTTAAATTGGTTGTTATCCTTCTTTAGGTTGTGCAAGGAAGCGAAGTGTTTCTACGTACACCTCCATCTTGGCCAGAACTCCCTATATACTAAATTTCAACTGTTTTTTCAGTTGTCCTGATAGGTAATTTTTTGAAGAGGAAATTTTACTTTTCAACAGTATTTTTATTTATACTCTTACCAGTATATCAGATCAATCTTATTTTCTTTCCAGAGCCTCACTAATATTAAATATTTTTTGTTTTTTATTTAATAGATGAAAAATGATGGCCAATAGACATATGAAAAAATGTTCAATGTCACTAATTATCAGAGAGATACAAATTGAAACTGCAGTGAGGCATCACCTCACACCTGCCAGAATGGCTATCATCAATTAATAAATAAACAAGTTCTGGCAAGCATGTGGAGAACAGGGAACCCTAGTGCACTCACTGTTGATGGGAATGCAGACTGGTGCAGACACTGTGAGAAACAGTATGGAGCTTTCTCAAAAAATTAAAAGTGAGACTGCCTTATGACCCAGTGGTGCCACTTCTGGGAATTTACCCTAAGAATCCTGAAATACCAGTCTGGAAGAATATATGAACCTAGGTTCATAGCAGCATTATTTACGATAACCAAGATCTGGAAAGAGCCCAAGTGACCCTCAGTAGATAGAGTGGATAAAAAAAGCTGTGGTCATTTACATAATGAAATACTACACAGCTGTAAAAAAGAAGGAACTCTTACCTATGTGACAGCATGCATGGACCTGGAGATTATTATGGTGAGTGAAGTAAGCCAGAAGAGGACAAATACTGTATGATCTCACATGTGGAATCTAATGAACAGAAGAAACTGATGAACAAAATAGAACCAGAGGCATGGATACATGGAACAGATTGAGAGCTGTCAGAAGAGAGGGGTGGGGGACTGGATAAAAGAAGATGAAGGGATTAGCCAAAGAACATATGAATAGGCCATGGACCCAGACAAAAGTGTGGCGAAGGCCAGGGGAGGTGGTGGGTGGGGGCTCAGCGTAGTGGGGCAGAGGGAGGGAAAATAGGGGACATCTGTGATGTGCCAGCAACAACAAAAGACTCTATGGCACAGGGGTGCCTTCCCTGGGGCACTTCGATATCGGTGTGAGAGAGTCTGTGCACCATCATTGGTAATTGTAGAGGACGGGAAGAACTGGAAAGTCTTTTAGTAGGGACCGGTTAAAGAATTGTGGCGTATTTATTTGTTTGATAAAGTAAAAAAAAAAAAAAATCTCATCACCCTCCAAGAAACTTTTCCTTCCAGTCTTTTTTTAAAATTGGTAATTTCTTTTTCTTCTTCATTTTTACATATATAATCTTTCAGTAAGCCCTGTTATTTCTGTCTTCATGGTATATTTTAAGTCTCAATTTCTCTCCATGTCTACATCTTTTTTACTGTTTTGATTCTTAGGGGAAAAACTGTATAACACTGACCTAAATAAAGCAAAGAAAGAAGGAAATGGAATGTGTGTGGCATTTTCATTTGCTTTCCCTTTGTTCCTTACTCCTCACAACAGGAACCATGATCTCTTTAAAATGCATGTGGGATCATAGTGTCCCTTCAGTGGTCAGGCTTTCAGTGGTTCCCATTGCATTTGGAATAAATGCCAACCCCTGGTCACGATGCCTGTCTCCATCTCTCTTCCACTCTCCTATTTGCCAAGGCACTAACCTGTTTCCACCTGGGATCTTTGCTGTTGCTGATTCTTCTATTGGAATGTTGGTCCCCTGGCTCTTCACTTTCTGACTCCTCCTCATCCTTTGGTCTCTATTTAAATATTGCTTCATCTGAGAGGCAGTTCAACCAAAGTAGGTCCCCTGGTTGTTATCACAGTTGTGTGGATTACCTTCAATGACATATTTTATCATTTAGCTGGCATTGGTTCCCTTGCTAATCTGTCAATTCCATGAAACTAAGCACTTGTTTTCTTTGTTCGTATAACCCAGTTCCTGTATGAACATATAGTGCCCCCTGTATGACACATATGTTCATTGATTTCCCAGTAAATATTCATTGTCTTTTAACATGAAAATACACAGTATCTGTTAGTAGGAATGGGAAGAAAGAGCAGTGTCCTCTCTTTTAGTGTATCTGGTCACATGCTTTTTCTGAAGTCAGTTGAAGAATACTGGTATAAGGGAGAAAAAGCCCACAGTTCTCTTTGACCCTTTTAATGACCTTGAACAAATTACATTTCCATTTGTTATGGTAATGTTTTTTAAGCTATATTTGACCTTTTTAACCTCATAGTATTTGAGAAGAAATAAATGGTCTGTTAATGTATGTGGTTATTAGAAAAAGTGATTGTTGTTATTTATTCTGAAAAGCACTAAATTCATCCTGTATGGTGACTCATCAAGTATAATAAAGGGCTTGGTCCTCATTATAGGCATAGGGTTTAGAAACATAATATAATACTTTATCCCAACATAAAAGAGCCAGTGTCTCTTTATAGCTCTCTCCTTTCCAGTGTTTTTAATTTTTATGTTGATTCAGTTTAAAAAACAGTAAGGGCAAAAGAAGGTGAAAAGAAAACCTCAAATAGATCTGAGTGGTTTTTCACATTGCTTAAGAGTTGCCAGTCTGTCTTTTAGCAGAAAATGATTGTCCAGCCTGAACAGTAAATTATTATGCTCTGTAGTCTGTAGGTTGGTTGGGAATGGGAGCAGAGGTCCATGCAGTAAAGCATAGGAGGCAAGTCTATTTACAAGTGAAGTCTAGAATCACTGTATCCCACATTTCCTTGTATATTTCTGTATTTGTGAAAGTTTAAAACAGAGAGATAAATTTATAAGTACAGTTTACCATTCACAGACAGTTCACAAAGCTGAAAATGAAAAATGCATTCAGTTTAAGGATTTATGTGTGATAGGTCTTCCTCAACCTACTTTTTTGTTATTGACCCTAATAGCCCCTAGAGTATTACCAAAAATTAATGTGATTCGTATATAAGCAGCCTAGCTTCCTAAGAATCAAGAAATTTTAAACATGTAAATAAACAAAGGCAAAGGTAGTGTGGTAGGCAGCCTCTAAGGTCTTCCCCAGGATGCTTGCCTTGTTCCCACATATTCCCTCTTATGTGAGATTCTCTTCACTTGACTGTAGACTGGACTTAAGGACTTGCTTCTTCTAAACAGCATACAGGAGACATGATAATGGAAGTTCACTTCTGAGATGAGGTTTTATTTATTTTTAAATTTTATTTACTGATTTGAGGTGGGGGGGCAGAGAGAGAGAGAGAGATACATTTGTTGGTGGTTTCTTGTATGTGCCCTGACTGGAGATCAAACCCATGACCTTGGCGTATTGAGATGATGCTCTAACCAAGTGAGATACCTGGCCAGGGCTCTGAGATTAGGTTTTAAGAAGGTTGGAATTTCCATCTTGGGTTCTGTCTGTCTCTCTTATCTCCCCCTGTCTGTGTCTCCTGGATTGCTCACAGTGTGGGGGAAGTTAGCTGCCATATTTCAAGGGACTGTGGAGAGGCCCATGTGAGTGAGTTTGGAAGCATATTTTGCTTCAGTCAGGTCTTGAGATGCTTGGAGTTGTGGCCAACATGGCTTGCATCCTCGTGCGAGGTCATGAATGAGACAGCTCAGCTGAGGTGCTCCCAGGTTTCTGATCCATAAGAGCTGTGAGATCATGTTTATATTTTCCAGTCTCTAAGTTGTTTGGCATTTTGTTATGTACCAATAAATAACTAAATCACTTGATAGATGATAACAAAAATAAGGCTTCTCTTGCTACAAGTACACTAGAACTTGTAATTCTGGTATATTTAAAAATGTTTATGAAAACAGAACTTTGGAACCAGTAGGAGCCTGAGAGATGATTAATCATTCCTAAAATACTCTATGTTTTACTTATTTATTTTCTCTCCATGCTCTATAATGCAAGTTTCATGAGATAAGGTATTTTTTTGTTGTTGTTTTGTGCATTTCTGCAACCCCAGTATGTAAAATAGCGAGGCATCCCTTCAGCATCTCTCAGTAAGTGGTCAGAATTTATATTTTCTATGGAAGTGTAGCATAGCAGTGCTCACAATGATTGACTAGGAAGATACAGATGACTTAAATGGAATAGACTTTGCACAGTATTTTTATTTTTAAGATATCATGTTGGGCATTCAGGCCTATTCATTTTTAGTGTTTCATATTTCACTAGAGAACAGTGCCTTGGAAAGATGGAGTTAACCTAATTTTAAGTCTCCCATATCCTCATTTAAGAGTGACGACTTTCTTCCCAGGTCATCCCGTCTCATCCTTGGTGTCTCTGCTTGTGTTACAGTCCCAGCCACAGTCTCCTGGCCACTCCATGTTTAAAATTGGGTTACCTTTCACACTTCTCATTCCCCAATCCTGCTTTTTATTCTGTAGCATTTATACTACATTCTACTTAGTTTTTATTATTTTCTCTTTCTACTGTGATGTAAGCTTAATGAGAGAAGGAATTTTTTTCTTTTTAATTTTTTTTAATTGAGAGAAGGGATAGTTTTTTAATTGTGTTTTTTGCATTGCTGTAACCCCAGTGTCTAAGATGGTGCATAGTAGTGTTGTGGGTCCTCGGTAAACATTAGATGAATTAATGATTGACTTTGTTGTCAGCATTTCCGGGAGAAGCATCCATTTTGAATCTGTTACATAAAATTGCTAATATATTGATTCTATCTTGGACCTATAAAATGGCAATTTAATATTGAACATCATAAATAGCTGATAACTTGGTTATCCACATGCAATATTACTAGAATAAGGTTTTGCTAAGAAAATTTATGTAATTTATTACCAATAAAAGGATTATATGGTGATTTATATAGATGGACTCTTGATATGAATATGATTTTGAGATTTTTAAGATCTTTATTAATAGGATTCTTCTATTATTTATGCCCTTTTTTATTATATTAAACATTTTCCCATTTCTTCTACAAGCTATTGAAATTTTAACACACGTTGTCCCTTTCCGGCCGCCATCTTCCGGGATCACTGTTGCCCCTACATCTCAGAGGAGCTTCTGGCTGACTCGTGGTAGGCTGGCTCTTAACTTTCTTGTCAGTGCTTGCTGAAGCAGGACACCCAGGAAGCACCCTGAGAGCACTGAGTCTAACAGAAGGCGCAGAGCTGTCCTCCAGACGTTACCAAGGAAGGGGGCTTGCAGGGTGCTCTTTTTGAGAGGCTTCTGTGATGACAGGCCCAGAGCACTCAAAAAGATGGCTCCTTGCACTTCCACTGCCGTCACGCAGAGGACAAACCAGCTAGCTCTCTCTGTGGACCCCAGGCCAGGACCTGCAGTCTTGCTCTACATTCCAGTTTCTTTCAGTATTCTCAAAAAATAAAAAATACATATGTGTATACACACACGGTTACCCACAGAGGCCGTGTTCTGACAGACTTTGCTGCCTTTAGATGATAGTGTGGGAGAAGGCCTATTGGAATTGCCAAGCGTTTGGTTATTCTGGGGTGAAAATAGTACAGAGCATTAGAATACTCTAGGTTGGGGAGTCTGTGGAAAATCTCAGTTATGTAACAGCCTTATCAGTGTCTCTTCAGTGTGTCACCTACTCATTGCATATGCATTTGCTGACTGCAGTGTAAAAATATGAGGAATTACAAGTATTGAATATTTTATATCTGGATATGTAAAATACAGTTATGATAGAATTTTCAGGGTTTCCTTTTTTCTCTGGTGCCCTTTAAATATCTTCAGCCATGTTTGGAGTTTTTAGCAGTACTTGAATCTACAGCTTGTTGTCTTTCCTTGGCTTTGAAAAATTTTGTTTTCAAATAATTGCTTTTGTAGTCTCCCTTCTGCTGTTTTGGGTATGCAGTTACATATGGATGTGATATATGAATACAGTTTTAAATCTTAAACTATGCTACATGTATGCTACTAAGAAACCTGGTGGTAACATGTATTTCACATGTATGAAAGACCCACTGCATCTTTGTAGTATCTCTTACTTGCATTTTTTATTCTTTCAGTGCTCATCTTGGATCTATTCTAACTTTATCTTCTAAATTAACGTTTTCTTCTACTCTAGCTATTGAGTTCCTAATTTCACCTATTATATTTTTCAGCTTTATAATTTTTATTTGATTTTTATAAATTCCAATTCTGTAGTGAAATTATCCATCTTCTCCCACCTATATTATTGATTATGTTAGTTATAGTTAGAGGCCATGTCCGATAATTCAGTATTGGACATGTCTCCTGTGGGTTTGTTTGTATTGTTTCCCCCTTGACCATGTTTTTTGATAAACCTGATAACTTTTTTATCGAATGTCGGATAATGAGTATAAAATTATAGAGACTTTGTGTCTCCTTCCCACAGAGAGGATTTATTGTACCCCAGGACACAGTCTCAGTAGGGACACATTATTTGATGAGTCCATTACAGTCTTGGAAAGGTGTGGTCTGTCTCTGACTCATACCCGTTCCTACGATGCACCCTCTAGTGATTCCAATTGAGAGCCAGGTTGTTTACTATGACTTCTTTTTTTAAAAAATTATATTTTATTGATTACGCTATTACAGTTGTCCCATTTTCCCCCCTTCATTCCCCTCCGCCCTGCACACCCCCTCCCACCCACATTCCCCCCTTTACTTCATTTCATGCCCATGTGCCATGAGTTCTTTAGCTTCTACCTTTCCCACACTATTCTTGCCCTCCCCCTGTCTACTTTCTACCCACCGTCTGTGCTACTTGTTCTATGTACCTTGTCCCCCTCTCTCCTCCTCCCACTCCCCTGTTGCTAACCCTCCATGTGATCTCCACTTCTGTGTTTCTGCTCCTGTTGTACTGGTTTGCTTAGTTGGCTTTTGTTTTAGGTCTGGTTGTTAATACCTGTGAGTTTGCTGTTTTTTTACCGTTCATATTTTTTATCTTCTTTTTCTTAGATAAGTCCCTTTAACATTTCATATAATAAGGGCTTGGTGATGATGAACTCCTTTAACTTGACCTTATCTGAGAAGCACTTTATCTTCCCTTCCATTCTAAATGACAGCTTTGCTAGATAGAGCAATCTTGGATGTAGGTCTTTGATTTTCA
>PVKU01002965.1:0-199822 GCA_004027475.1 Anoura caudifer
TGTGTGTATGTATATATGACTTAATACTTGTATACAAATAATATCTTCAGATGAAAGTGGAGAAATCGGTGAATCTTCTAGGGAGTTTGTCTTTGTGACTGAACATAACTGTCTGTTTTAAATGTGGTTTCCAGCACAGATAGAAATCAGTGAATTTTGAGAAGCCCAAAGTTATATGGATAAGGCATTCAAATGATTGAACACACTTTTAACTTTCTATCCAGAAATCTGGCATCTTTTAACTTGTTAACATAACCACTCTTTGCCACTTGTATAATTAAAAATAAACATATAAAACTCTGAATAATAATAGCAGCAACCTTATGATGGTGCCCAGTATTTATCAGCCCCATGTGAGGCCATTTAATCCTCATAACATTTCTAAAAAACAACCCTGAATGTTTTCCTTATTTCATATAAGAGGAGTCGAGCTTCAGAAGTGAGTAATAAAAACTGACTACTTATAAATAGTGTATCTAGGATTTAAAAAGGCTCATCTGATTCCATAGCCTGAAATGAAAGTGCTTGCATGTCTTTAAGAGGATTATTGATCTTTAGAATGTGTTGACTAACTTTTGGATTCCAGTTATGAGCTTTCAGGAGTTTTCCTCTTTCTCTGCCTACCACTTTTGGCTTGTACTTCTCCACCATTAGCTCCAGCTCCTGCTTCATGATTTTCTTTGTTAGTGGTGTCTTTTCCAAACAGAGTGTAGGACACACTAGCTGTGCTAGGAGGCTAACATTCCTCTGCAAACACTGAATCATGGTCTTGGCCTCGTTAGTATTTAGAGCCTAAAACACCTGCTTTTAAATGCTAACATTGTTGCTTACCAACCTTTAACTTGGGTTAGCAAACAACTTGGACAAGCACCCCTCTGAGGCACAATCTCCATCATTATATAATGAGAGTAATAGTTGTACCTGCATTATATAGAACTGCTTTGCATATTAAATTATTTAATAAATGTATAACACTGAACATATTGCCTGGCATATAATAATTAATTAATATTTATTAGCTATTATTTGTGATAACATCATCGCTTTTATAACTTCTATAGGAAACATTATCAGAGAAGAAGTCTTAATAAGTTGAATTTTAAATAGCACTTGTATTTTGTAACAGTGGAATTTTTATTAGTGCTTTATCACTGAAATAATTGAGAGCTATATTACAATCACTAGCAACATTTTCAGAATTTTCAATGTGTTGTTACATTACGTGATGGAGGGTGGAGTAAAAGAGGAACGTTTTTACGATGCTTAAGGTGACTGGTAATTTGTTCTGTTCTACTTTCTGATGTAGAGAAATATTTGGATTTCTAGGAAAGATGTATAAAACTGAGGTACATTTGAGTGATAGAAAAATCTTTTATTTTTATTTTTAAATAGTGGTTAAGCTTTTAATTGTCAAAATTCAACATGTAGACTATTTTTTTTCAACGCTATCTCAATTGCCAAGGAAATTCAATGACAACAAACTAAGAAAGAGCTTTGTCTAATTGGCAGGTTTTAAAGACTCAGACTCAATGGAGAGAGGAATTTGCATGGCTAATGTAAAACAATAACAAGTAAAAACATCTATCACATTTTCTTGAATTATATTCAAATATAAATGCCTCTAATGTCCTGGGGTTTCAGGTTGTATCTACAAACATTCCACTTGGCCTCACTCCATTTCTTGCTTTCTGTTCCATGTTGAAAACAGGATGAGTTACTTCTTAAAATGATAAACTAGACTGGGGATTGTCAAGTTGTGTTCCCTAAAGCCACATCGGGCCCTCAGTCTATTTTCATAAACAAAGTCTTATTGGAACACACAGCCATGCTCATTTGTTTACATACTGTCTATGGCTGCTTCACATTGTAACAGCAAAGCTGCATAGTTGCAACAGAGACCATATGGACAGCAAAGCCACAAACATTTACTATCGGGACCTTTACAGAAAAAAGTTTGCCAGTCCTAAAGTAAACAGATCTAAATATACACATGAGAGCTTATTTCAACTTGATGCTTCATACATTTGTTACAGGAAAAATTACCTCTTCCCATAAGATTTTACTATGGCTATCGATTAAAAAGGGTTACTGTTTCATATATGTTAGTCTTTTTCTTTTCGTTTAGATTATAAACTCCCATAGCATGAATTATATTGTAGGAAAACCCCTATAGAAAATATAAAATATTCCTTGACGGTGTGGCTCAGTGGATTGAGTGCCAGTCAGGGCACATACCTGGGTTGTGGGCCAGGTCCCCAGTAAGGGGTGTGCAGGAGGTAACTGCACATTGATGTTTCTCTCCCTTTCTCTCTCCCATGTCCTCTCTCTAAAAATAAATAAATAAAAGCTTTTTTAAAAAACAGAAAAAAGAAAATATAAAATATTGCAAAAAGAAAATAGGAAATGTGACTTAAAATATAATGGGGCAACTGATTCATCTTTTATCTGATCACTTTATTTTGTGAACATATTAACTACTTTGTTAAAGCAGCTTATTGAGGTAACAAAAAGTACATTGACTTAATAGTTCATAAGACTTGAAACAAGATAAGGAATTATGGGTATTAAAAGCATTAAAACAAGATGTTATGAACATCATCTAGTTAGTTCCCATAGGCATCACTAAAAATGACCCCTATTTATTGATGCTTGTTTATTTAGACCTGTATTTGTATACATGGTGTGTTTCTCCTCAGACAAATTTTCACCAATTTTATCATTTTTTTTCACTTTTGCTCATTTAGTTCTATCCTTGTTAGTTATTTCCATAACTCTTTGCTTATTCTTGGCTTCTCTAAGTTCTCTCTCAGTTTGGGGTCCAGAACTGAGACCCCTTAAATAGAACCTGCAACATTGCAAGAGCGATAGTGGGATGGCCCTCTCACCCATGTAATCTTGGGAGAGGTATTGTAATTGCCATAATTGCCACCAGCAAATACCATTCATGTCAAGGCCACTTCCTGAAAGACTCCTTTGTCTTTTTAAAAATAAGTTTGAATGAATGCTGGGAGTAGAGTGTACTAGGAGCAGGACCCAGTGAGCGTTAATCCTCTGTAAGGACTGCAGGACTTCTGCAGTTCATCTGCACATGGTACAGTTTACCTGCCCTGGAGAGATGCTGCTGCTTTTGTAAAAATCAGAGATGAAAGAAGAAACCCCAAAGCAAGGTGATTTATTTGCTTTCTGGTAAACTTGATTTTGTTTTGTAACCTTTGAAATGGATTTTATGAGTGATACTATTAAAATGTATACTCCAGAGTGAATTGTTCATCACTGTTGCTCTGTTGGGCCTCAGGATTACCTGTCTGCATTGTAATGCAACTTTTCTCAATATTTACATTTGAAATGTCCATGGATCTGAAGACATCTCATATATTTCCATGTATCAAATAGGGTTCCCAAGAAGTAAGGGCTCCCATCCAAAATAAAAATATTAAATTTCTCTTAAAATGCATAGCGCTTTTTAAGGCAGTGCTTTTATACTTCTGAAATAAAATATGTGACCCTTATGGCTATATTTTAATATTCCAAAAGGTAGATGAAACCATTATTCAAGGATAGTTGTAGTATAAGTAGAAACAGAATAAACAATTGGCACCTCATTTATAATATAGTTCAATGCACCAGCCATTTATTAAGCCATCACTTGGTTAAATCACTGTTCAGACTTTGGGGAATGCTGAGATGGTGTTGGATGTCTGTGTTTGAATGAAGAGGATTCAAGAAAGACAGAAGCACATTTCACTTTAGAGTATGTAAGTCCATTAGCATGACTTAAGCTTCTATCTTTCCAAGAACGCAAATGATACCAGAATTGGAACTTGGAGTTCCAGATGAATGTCTGAACATTTATTTCATTGTTACGACAAATACATGCAATAAATATTACTAACTCTATAGGCCCAAACCCCGGGGCCACGGACCAGTACCAGTCCCTGGCCTGTTAAGAACCTGGCCCTGAGGGAAGCTCACCTGAGCTCTGCCTCCTGTGCACCCCCTTCTTCCTCTCCCTGGTGCCAAAAAGGTTGGGGATTGCTGCTGTAGATAAAGAAATGGGAGCCTGGACAATCTGTTGTTACTTTATTGAGATCTGTAATCAGTTCATTTCTCTGTGATGTAGACTTTGAGCCCATAATGCTACAGTTGCATTGGAATAAAAATGCCCGAATGCATGTTCTTTTTATTTCCCTTGCACAGATTTTTATTCGGTTTACCAGTTCTGCACAATAACTAAGACTAATAGGTGATAGGGATGGGGCTAGGCCCTGCATTGAATTGCGTTTTCCCTGAACATTACATTTACATGTTCTTTTTTCAGAAATGGATTTATGTTGCTTTTCAAGTGCACCTTAGCATATGATCAAAAAACAACTGAATGCATAAAATCAAGTAATATTTAGATTGCTTAATTTGGAATTGCTCAAATCACATAAACTAGTGAAACTTTACCTTGCTGATAATTTTCCTTTCCTTGGTAGCTTACAATATAAAAATTAAAGCCTTTTAAGATTATCTTACATTGTATTTCCTGGTATTTCCATACAAATATTGAGTTACTGGAGAGTGTTATTGGAGTTGGCCATTCACACTTTACATTACTGTTTTTAATAAACACAGTACTCTTAATAAAAAGAGATAATTGGTCTATATGGCTGCCATTTATTTAGACACCTACTTTAGAATGTTTTCTTCTAACTGAAAGATAAAAGGAAAATAAACTGGGCAATGGCTGTTAAGGACTGTCTTGTTTAGTTTTCATAGAGATAACATATTTCCAATTCCTGAGTTATGGTGTTGAAGACAACAGGCCAGCTCCTTGCTGGGGGAAGTGTTAGGGTGGCCCTAATGCAGAATCTCATTAATGCAACTGTCAGGGTTCCTCTGTTTTGCCATCACCTCCCCTTGACTGTAAGAAGCAACTGCCATTTTGAGTGAGTGTACTGCCAAAGAGGCATTTACAAATAAATGAAAAATGTCACAATTGATTTCACTCTTTCCAGAATACAGTGTGTCAGCTTTGTCACAAAGTATCTTTTTTACTCTCTGTTTTAGATCTCCCAGCTGAACATTGGAAACAGCTTTTGATGGTTTAGGGACTCTTTCATTTGACCCCAGGTAAGCCGTCTATTGGTGACCTTTAATAAATATTTGTAAAACCACCCAGTTGTTTGAGGATGTAAAAGCCCTTTTCACACTTCTTTCTGTAACTGATGCTTTTGCCAGAAAGCATTCAGATGTTGGTGGTATCATTCACTTACATTTTTGGACAGTGGGAAAAATTGTTTCATGCATTATAAAACATTGTAAAATTTTACAAGTTTATTTCACATTATTTTTCCCAGTACAATGGTTTGTTATTATCATGCTTAATCTAATAATAAAACTTACAATAATGTTACTTGTAAAGAAGATATTTGGGTTTACTTTTTCTCTATTTTGAAAGAACTCAATAGATCTCTAAATTTTTATCACTTACAAAATTAATTTTATCTTGAATGCATAAGTCTGTCATATAATTTATATAAAAGATCACTGATACACATTCTTTTTTAACATCACCTTAAGTCAGTCCACCAGCAATACTACTATCATTCTGACATTATTGAGGTCTTACTCTGAGCCATTTACCATACTAAGCAATTATATGAATTAGCTTATATAAAAGTATTACAGTAATATTTGAAACCTAAGTAAACATAGATTTGGAGAAAAGAAACTAATTAGAAATTGCTAGCAGTATTTTTATTTTGTACATTAAAGTAAATCTTCATAAAATTATATTTTAAGGGATTTTAATCAATATAATTAGTTATAGATCATGCCATCATTTGAGATTATTTAGGTCTCTACTTGAAAGATCATGAAATGGACTAATTAGTAATATTCTGTTGCTCCTGGAAAATAGGAGTTGAAGTAATTCACTTGTTTATTCAACAAATATTTATTGAGCATCCATTAACTGCCAGCTATTTTACTCTGATGACATGATTGTGAAGAATATGTATCTGTTTCTCTTACTATATTGCTTGTCTTTAACTCCAAACTCTTACTAGACATTTATTCCTAAAATATTAAAATTCAAGTAACATGAATTTCCAAGAAAACTTTTCAGAAACTTTTTTCACTCAATACTTATTATGTCAAATCCCACATTTCCTTTGTTTTTTTCCCCACTTAATTTTAATTAGGAATAAATAAAAATTATGAAGAGAATTTCATGAAGAATCCTGGTAGAAATTATTTTTGATGACCACATAGCTGAATGATCTTTCATAAAAATTTTACATACTAATTTATTTTCCTCTAAATTACAACATTGGAATGTATGGACAACATAGTGTGATATATGCTGAAGCAGAGGTTCATGTCAGAAAGATGAAAAACAGTTAAATAGAATACATGTTAATTGTCAAGGGATTTGATGGATGTAAAAGTAGAATATTTAACTAGTAAATTTAAAGTGGGTTAAACAATCAGCCATTCATTGTATCCTGAGTATATGGCATGTGCATGACAATGCAATGGATGATATGAAATGTTTTTTTAAAACATTCAAGAAGCATTGGTGGGCTGCATTTATGATTTTCACTATTATGGAAGGTAGAGGAGTTCAGTATGATTCTGTTACAAAACCACTTACAATTATAGGAAAACAGAATAGGCAGTGAAAAAATAATACAGAATTCGGGAACAGGAGCACGTGGAAGTCGGTGCTGTGTGTGAGGTGAAGACAGCATTGGGCAGAGTTATTAGAAAATGGTTAAATCTGTGTGCTGTGGAATTTTCAGAGCAGCATTTTAGGCATTGGCTTGAGCTGTTCTATGATAGATGGAGAGAATTTGGGAAGATGCAAGAGATAAATAGACAGCTTTCTATTTTTTTACCTTGGGTGACCGACAGAACTGCATGAACCATCCAGGGAGACTGGCAGTGTAAGAAGGAGAGGTTAGTGACTATAATAGAAGATTTGTCCGGAGAAGTTGCTGATTGTGAGGAGTGGTAAATAGAGTTGGGGTCCTCAAAGCCAGGCAGAGCAGTTCAAACCTAGGCAATGGGCTCTTGTGAGTTCTTGAGCTGGGAGTGCTATTCTGAAGGCAGGGCCTTCTGTGAAATGACCTTGTGCTGGACTAGAGGCAGCAGGGCTGGTTGGGAGGGAGCTGTGCACACCCATCTATACACAAGAGGAGTAGGTTGAATTTGGGTAGTGACGGGGGGAGCAAATGAAGAAATACAATGCAAGCAGTTAAGCTATATTTTACTGATACTTATTTCTTATTTATGAACTTAACACATTCTAGATACAGTAAATAACAATCAGGTTAAATTATTTTGATTACCTCTTTCATATTTAATGAAAAGCATCTTTCTAAGATGTTTCATAGTCTACTCTTTCCGTAGTTTCTCTTTTGCCTTTCTTTCATTCTTTCCTTCTCCCTCTTCCTCCTTTGTCTCCTTTTCTCTGTCCTTTCTTTTCTACTTACTTTCCCATTTGCAAAAGCAAAATTTTAGGGCAGTTTTTATTAAATTAATTTTAACAATTACTCATCATTTAAAATATGATCTGAACATATTTTAAAATCACATAGGCTTAAAATGAAAACATAGCAACCTTCTGTATCTTCCCAGTTCTGCTCTTGAGATGAGCATTTTCAACTGTTGTGATTTTTCTTGTCAAGGCTCTATGCTTTTATAGTTATTTCTTAATTTATAAATTATTGATATTATCATTGAATTCTTGTTTTTTGTTGAAAATTTGTTTTCTATGATCTTATACTCCGCCATCCCAAATATCCTCCTTTTACTTTCATTACAAAGTTATATGACAGTTCATAAAATTAATGGTTTTTACATACATAATAAGTAAGTGAATATATATTGTTCACTTCTAAGGTACGTCATGCAGTATGACTATTTCTTTCCCATGTAGTTTAAACATTTTTCCTGAAATTTTCGCTTTCCTTTTTTGTTTGCTTAGTTTCTTCATATCTGTTCCTATTTGTTTCCAAATGTTCTAAAATCTATCCATTAAATGGCAATCAGTAACATTTTTAAGTGATACTTTTTGCTGTTGTTGCCGAAAGAGTGGCCTTTATGCCTTTATTATTAAAGATAGAAACCCAAGGAACCTTAGTCCTAACCTTAAGATATGAGGAAAACAGCCCTGGCTGGTGTAGCTCAGTGGATTGAGCGCAGGCCTGTGAACCAGGGGATCTCAGTTTGATTCCCAGTCGGGGCACATGCCTGGGTTGCAGGCCAGTTCTCAGAGGGGGATACACGAGAGGCAACCATACATTGGTATTTCTCTCCTTCTCTCCCTCTCTCCTTCCCTTCCCCTCTAAAGATAAATAAGATGTTTTATAAAAAATAAAAACAGAAGAATCCAAAAGAAACTAGTAAAATATTATTCTGAAAACCAACACAATAAACTCCTCTTGAGCTTGATGGGCAGAGAGAGAAAGACTGGGAAGAAGGAGGAGAATGGATTCAGATTAAAGTAGTCTATTACCGATATTAAACATGTTTTTTTGTGTTTGGCCTGGAGGTGCCCCTGTTGTATCCCCTCCTCCTGCTGCACACATTTTAACTGTTGTTTCCAGACCTGGTACAACTGTCCTCCCAGAACCTTTCTGCTTTTTGTATTTGCACCCATGTCACCTACATCTCATTGTTGTTTCTGATGGCTTTCTAATAAAGGGTTCCTGGAAAAGTTTTCTGACTCCTTAAAAGCTTGAAATGTTTTTATTCTACTCTTATGCTTGATTGATAGTTTGGGTGAGCTCAGGCCGTTTCCTTTTAGAATTTCAGGGCTTCTATTATCTTGTAGTATTTGTGCTGAGTAGTCTGAGGCCATTGTAATTTTGGTACTTCTTTTCCCAGGAAAGTTTATGCTCTCTTTTTTGAAAATGCATGTGGCTTTCAAACTGGCATGACAGATTTGTAATGCTCTCATTGTTATTATAACTGTTATTGTTACATTATTATTGTGATTTCCTTTTGATTTTCTTCTTGTTTCTGCAACTCCTATTAAAAATGCTGGCTATCCTGCATTAATTCTCTGATTTTATTCACTTCTTTTGTTTCCCCTCTTACTTTACATTTCTTTTGTTTCTGGTGACTTCCTTGATTTTATCTTTTATTATCATTTTCTAATTTTTAGAAAATTTTAATTCTGTGATTGTTCTTGTTTTATAGTATCCTGTTCTTGATTTATGGTATACTGTATTAATTATATTTTTGACATCTTTCTTACTTTGCAGCCTTTTCTCTCTTGGGTCCCCTTTTTTTTGTTTGTTTTATGCTGTGTGTGTGTGTGTGTGTGTGTGTGTGTGGCATTCCTCACATATATAGTAGTTCTGTTTTAAAAAAATAATTCTTAAATGCTCATTTTAACAGTGAAACACTAAAAGCTGATAGCAATATACTTATGTGGGATTTGTTTTCTGGTAAACTACACTACAGAATGGTAATGAGAAAGCCTTTGCATTTCCAGCACCTGATGATTGATATATATATAATAAGAGCCTAGAAATGTAGATATTTCTCTCATTTTATTGCTGAAGAAATAGATTCAAATTGAGGTTAAGTAATTTTTTCAAGGTAACACATCATATTAGGTACAATATTCTATTTTTCCTTAGCTCTATATTATTCAAAATCTTCCATTCTTTCTAAGATCTTATTTAATTTATTTTTTCCCTTTTGGAGATACCCCTCTGAGTCAAGTCGCATTATGATAAAACTTAGTGGAAATAATCACAGCTTTTTAAACTGCAGATTAAAGGTAACTTAATGTAATTGTAAATACATTTGAAATGCTGTCTTAAGACTTAGTTTATAGCATTTAAATTAAATGTTGGAAGAGTAAATTTTTTAAAATGAATTAAAAATGCCTCACCAATTTCTACTTTGCTGAGTCACCGCATTCTTGCATAAAACTATAAGTGGAAAAGGAAGCACCTTCATAAAATCTGGAATCAAATATAAATGTGAATGCCATCTTTTGAGAGGGCAATTTGGTAAATCTACATCAACAGCCTTTAGAAGTTGATACTTAGGACCTAGACATTTACTTTTATAGATGATTTCAAAATTTTGATGATTTACTTGTAGTTTTATTTAGACCTATAGTTTTATTCACAGGTGTAAATGAAACTACGAGTAAATCATCACAATTATGATGTTCACTATTACAAATGCAAATACAAAATTAGAAACAACCTAAATTCCTAAAATGGGTAGGCCTTTACATACGTTATGGTGAAGCTATATAATGAAATATTATGTAGTTCTTAAACATGATGTTTTTAAAGGATACGTAGAAATAAAATGTATTCCTTAAAATTCCATAAGGAATGTCTGGTATGTTAAGTGAAACAGCAGAATGCTAAATTGCACTCACAGTACGGTGCAAAGAAGGCTAAAATTCATGTACATGTGCATAGAAATAAGACTCGAAGAAAATGTAGCAAATTGCAAATAGTATTTTGTTTCTAGATTTTTCAATTAGAGAAAATGTAGATATTCTCATTGATCCAATTCTATAATTTCCAGATTACCTAAAATAACTATGCATTACTTTAATAATGAGGAAATTCTTTAAAAGCACTTAAAAGGAAACTAGAGACTCTCCACTCTGTTGTTGAGAGTCAGTGAAGCTAAAGGTTCCTTCTTCCTTCCTTCCTTCCTTCCTTCCTTCCTTCCTTCCTTCCTTCCTTCCTTTCTTTCTTTCTTTCTTTCTTTCTTTCTTTCTTTCTTTCTTTCTTATTTTTTTTAATTTTAACTGTTGTTCAAGTACAGTTTTCTGCCTTTTACTCCCATCCCAGCCCACCCCCACAGCCCTCTCCACCTCCGTCCTATTTCCACACCCCCCTTGTTTTTGTCCATGTGTCCTTTATACTTGTTCCTTCAAACCCTTCCCCTTTTCCTCTGATCTTCCCTTCCCTCTTCCCTCTAGTCACTGGCAGCCTGTTCTCGATTTCAGTGTCTTTGTTTATATTTTGCTTGTTTGTTTGTTTTGTTGATTAGGTTCTTGTTAAAGGTGAGATCATATGATATTTGTCTTTCACTACCTGGCTTATTTTGCTTAGCAAAGTGCTTTCCAGTTCCATCCATGCTGTCTCAAAGGGTAGGAGCTCCTTCTTTCTTTCTGCTGCATAGAATTCCATTGTGTAAATGTGCCATAGTTTCTTGATTCATTCATTTACTCATGGGCACCTAGGTTGCTTCCAACACTTGGCTATTGTAAATTGTGCTGCTATGAACATTGGGGTGCATAGGTTCTTTTGGACTGGTGTTTCAGGGTTTCTAGGATATAATCCCAAGCAGTGGAATTGCCAGGTCAAAAGGCAATACCAACCGTTTTAGTTTTTTGAGGAAATTCCATACTGTTTTCCATAGTGGTTGTACCAGTCTACATTCCCACCAACAATGCACTAGGGTCCCCTTTGCTCCACAACCTCTCCAACACTTGTTGTTTGTTGCTTTGTTTATGATGGCCATTCTGACCAGTGTGAAGTGATATCTCACTGTGGTTTTAATTTGTATCTCTCTGATAGTTAGTGATACTGAGCATCTTTTCATGTGTCTCTAGATCCTCTGTATGTCCTCCTTGGAGAAGTGTCTGTTCAAGTCCTTTGCCCATTTTTTAATTGGGTTGCCTGTCTTCTTAGGTTGGAGTCATGTGAGTTCTTTATATATTTTGGAGGTTAAACCCTTAATATTTGACAAAGGGGGCAGCAACACAAAATGGAGTAAAAATAGCCTCTTCAACAAATGGTGTTGGGAGAACTGGACAGCTATGTGCAAAAAAATGAAACTCAAGCACCAACTTATACCATACACAAAAATAAATTCAAGGTGGATAAAAGATTTAAATATAAGCTGTGATACCATTAAAGTCCTAGAGGAGAACATAGGCAGGAAAATCTCCGATATTGCATGCAGCAACATTTTCACTGATATGTTCCCTAGAGCAAGTAACATAAAGGAAAGAATAAACAAATGGGATCCCATCAAAATAAAAAGCTTCTGCACAGCTAAAAAAAACAGTATTAAAATAAAAAGGGAACCAACCGTATGGGAAAACACATTTGCCAATGATACCTCAGACAAGGGTTTTAGCTCGAAAATATATAAAGAACTCACAGGACTCTACTCTAAGAAGACAAGCTAAAGGTCCTTTGTTTCTTTTCCACCTTCTATGTCTCCATCTGGGGAGAGTGCGAATAGGACAGACTTGGGCTCTTTAGTGCATTGGATTGCTATTAAGAACTTTCTAGTATAGGGAAAGGTACTCCTGTCATTTTACTGGCCATTTTCTTCTTTTCCCTTCTCCATTGTCTTGTTTTCTCTACCTTAAATACCCATCATTGATTGGATTGCCATAAATATGTTTTGTTGCTAATGTGCATTTTAAATTTATTGTACATTTTTATTTGCAGTGCAACCATAAATATGATTTACCAGTTGGAACTGGTTTCTGAAATATTTTGTGAACATCTATCAAAGTTTTTCTAGTGACAAATATATAAATGAGAGAAGTTAAAAGTATATGACTGGATTTTATGACAAAAACATGAAAGGAAAAATCATCCTCATTACCTACATTTATTACCATCTAGCTTTTACATATTTTTGCTATATAAACAGTCATTTTATGAAATTTAATTACAAATTACAGTGATTTTAAATACCTGGGTTTCCTTTGCACTATCTATGAAGATATTTTTTAAAGATTTTATTTGCTTATTTTTAGTGAGAGGGAAAGGGAGGGAGAAAGAGAGGGAGAGAAGCATTAGTATTGTTGCGTCTTGCATGCCTCCTACTGGGGACCTGTCCAGAAACCCAGTCATTTTCCCTGACTGGGAATTGAACTGGCAACCTTTTGGTTTACAGGCTAGCACTCAATCCACTCATTCACACCAGCTAAGGCTAAAAATTTTTAGGAAATAAGAATTAATGCATCCATGATATTGAAATGGAGTGAGGTGGGAGGGAATGAGGTATTGCTTACGCTTTTATGAATCTCAGGTATACTGAATTCTTCTAGAATAGAAATTATGTAAGCAGCAATGCTATAACTGGACACAATTTTAATGACAGAATTTTTTTGAATTAGTATTGTAAAGCACATGTACTGTGAAATTTAAAGCACAGAAAACTTGGTCAAGTGAAATAGTTAATTCGTGTAAGGCAGGGCAGTAGATACTGTGTTTTTGAATATTCAAGAGAGATTGAAAAGTTTTTTTCATCTAATCAGTGTGCAAACATTTATCAAGCACCCAAGAGCTGAAGTCTTGCTCACTCTATTAAAAATGGAATTATAAAACATGTAGGTTGGCATTTTACATTAATATAATAAATTTTTGCAGATTGCTACTATTAAAGCAGCAATATAAAAATAGTGCTTAAGTTCAGAGGCAAAGAACATCTTCAGTATAGCTTCGTTTATGAAATATGGTAAATTAAAAGACACAAATGTTTCTAATTTTGCCACCTCCCCCAGTAGGTTAAAGAATCTTATGTTTTGCTTAACTGAATACATAATTAATTTTTAAGTTTATTAGTTTACAATTTTGTAAGGATGCTTTTAACTTAGTATTATAGGTTTCATTTAGACAATTTTGAATCTTGAAATACCAAAATGAGGTGGGCCAAATCAGTGGCCTCACTGAGGTGGCCTGTGGTTTCTCCGAGGGCTCCTGATCTACCTCAAAATTGTCACATGCTTTAGGTCCTCCTGGGCACAAATCCTGTTTGTGACTCTATTTTGCCATGTGATGATCTTCTCGAAGTTCTGATCCTGCTCCCAGGTTTACTCTTTTACATTATAAAAATTGTTCTTCTATGACCTCATTCTGCAATGCAGATAAAAGTAAGAATTACATTAAAGCCATTGGCTTATTTTCTGTTGGCTAAAATACTAAATACTTTGTTAAGGAGGCAGGTTTTTTTTTTTTTTTTTTATACTGAAAGTCTTTGTCTTTTGACCATTGATATGTGTTATCCAGGATAAGTACAGACATTCAACTGAGGTGTTCAAAGAAGTGTTTAAAGGGGACCCTACTGCACTGTTGGTGGGATTGCAGACTGGTACAACCACTGTGGAAAGCAGTATGGAATTTTCTCAGAAAACTAAAAATGGACCTACCTTTTGACCCAGCAATTCTACTGCGAGGATTATATCCTAGGAACCCTAAAATACCAATGCAAAAGAACCTATGCACCCAATGTTCATAGCAGCACAATTTACAATGGCCAAGTGTTGGAAGTGACCTAGGTGCCCATGAATAAATGAATGGATTAAAAAACTATGGTACATTTACACAATGGAATTCTATGCAGCAGAAAGAAAGAAGTAGCTCCTACCCTTCCTGACAGCATGGATGGAACTGGAGAGCATTATGCTAAGCAACATAAGCCAGGAGGTGAAAGACAAATACCATATGATCTCACCTTTAACAGGAACCTAATCAACAAAACAAACAAACAAGCATAATATAGCCAAAGATACTGAAATTGAGAACAAGAGAGGAGAGGGATAGGAATTTCAAGGGAAAAGGGGAAGGGTTTGCAGGAACAAGTATAAAGGACACATGGACAAAAGCTGGGGGGGTGGAAATGGGAGGGAGCTGGGGAGGGCTGGGGCAGTGGGCTGGGATGGGACTAGAAGATAGAAAACTACAACAACAACAATTAAAATAAAAAAATAAATGAAAAAAAAAGAAGTGTTTAAGGTATGCTTAAGATGTGTCCAATTAAGGATTTTATTTCAAAAAGAAGTTTTGCTAGGCAAATGCTTTTTAGTTTGATGTAGTTCCATTTGTTTATTTTTCTTCTGTTTCCTTTGCCTGAGGAGATATATCAGAAAAAATATTGCTATGAGCAGTGTTCAAGATTTTACTGCCTATGTTTTCTTCTAGGATTTTTATTGTTTCAGGTCTAACATTTAAGTCTTTAATTCATTTTGAATTTATTCTTGTATGTGACATAAGAGGTTGATCTACTTTCATTTTTGTGCATGTCTCTGTCCATTTTTCCCAACACTATTTATTGAATAAACTATCTTTAGCCAATTGTATGTTCTCGCTTCCTCTGTCAAATATTAATCGACTATAAAGGTATGGGTTTATTTCTGTGATCTCTATTCTATTTCATTTATCTATGTTTCTGTTTTTTATACCACTACCATGCTTTTTTGATGGCCTTATAAGTGTACATTAGGTAGTGTGACTTCTCCAATTTTGTTCTTTCTCAAGATTGTTTTTGCTATTGGGGGCCTTTTGTGGTTACACATAATTATTTGAAATATTTGGTTTAGTTTTGTGAAATATGTCATTAATATCTCGATAGGAATTATGTTGATCTACAGATAGGTTTGGATAGTATGGATACTTTAATGTCGGAAAGCAAAGGAGACCATCTACAAAATAAAAAGACAACCACTGAATGGCAGAACATATTCTCCAACAAAAGATCTGATAAGGGGTTAATATCTAAAATTTATGAAGAATTTATGCAGCTCAATGCCCAAAAACAAACAAACTAAAAACCTGAGCGGTCCATTAAAAAAATGGGCAAGTGACTTGTATAGACATTTCTCCAAAGAGGACATACAGATGGCCAATAGACATATAAAATGATGCTTGTTACTAATCATCAGATAAATGCAAGTTAAAACCACAGTGGGATATCCCCTCACACCTGTCAGAATGGCCATCATCAGTAAATCAACAAACAGCAAAATATGGAGAAAGAGGAACCCTTTTGCACTGTTGGCTGGAATGCAGATTGGTGCAGCCATGTGGAAAGCAGTATGGATATATCTTAGAAAATTAAAAATGGAGTTGCCTTATGATCCAGCAATTCTAGTTCTGTGAATTTATCCGAAGAAAACTGAAACACTAATTTAAAAGAACATAAGCACCCCTATATTCATTGTAGCATTATTTACGATTGCCAAGATATGGAAGCAGCCCAAGTGTCCATGGGTAGATGAGTGGATAACACAATTGTGTTATATATACACAATGGAATATTACCCAGCCATAAAAAAAGAAGAAAATTTTATGCTTTGCCCCAGCATGGATGACCTGGAGAACATTATGCTAAGTGAAATATGCCAGTCAGAAGAAGGCAAATACGATTTCACTCATATGTGGAATCCGATGAACTAACTGAACTAACAAGCACAACAGAGACAGACTCATAGACAGAGGAGCAGGCTGCTGCTCTGGGTGGGGCAGTTATGGAGTGGAGGGTTCAAACAAGAAGGAAAAAGGATTCATGGACAAGGACAACAGTTTGGTGATTGTGGGGAAAGGTGCTATAAAGGGGATAAATGTTAATGGAAGAATACAATTTAAAAAGTTTTACTTTGTTGTTCATCTTTCTGGGTAGACATTCATTTCCCCCCATATATTAGCAGAGAATCCTGTACATATTTTATTTCAATTTAAATAATGATAAAATGTATGTGATAAAATAAATGTTTAGTTATCTATGTTTTATCTATTATATAATGAATTGCCTATAAAAGTCTTAACTTGAATAATAAATGTTTTTCACAGTGTGTGTTTTAAACATTACATAATTCATTTTAGACAGCATGTCAGCCCTTGCATTTAAACAAAAATAAGTTCATTCAATTTTCATTTTTTAATTTGATGTTTACTGTAATATTTTCCATTACCATTTAGTCCCCTTTTACCTCCTGACCCCCAGCAATCACCACACTGTTGTCCATGTCGATGAGTCCTTTTTTTGTTCAATCCCACCACCCCTTAACCCCCCTCCCCTACTGGCTGTCACCTGCTCATTCAGTTTTCTATGGGTGCATTATTTAATGATGCCAACTGTTGGTACTGATGTATGATACAGGTTGCTCCTTGAAAACACCTCCCAGGTTAATGTATGGTCAGTGTATGTCTCATGTATTCCCAGGTGCTGTGGACTTTTGCATACAGGGGTGAGCACAGGTAGGTTTACAGTTGTGAATGCGTGAAACAGAGGCTATTTTTCTTTATTCTTATTTATTATTTTATTATTTATTTGTATTACAATTGTAAACCTATTCATTTTTTGAATTCATTCAAATTCATTTTTTGGCCAGTATTTACATAGAAAAAACTTATGTATCTAAATTCAACCCACACTTTTGAATAAAATAATGTTTTGGAAGGTGTGATATGCCAAATGTTATAATAATTGGGAATGAAAGTCAAATGTGATAGGACATAGAAGAAAACAAAAGAAAACAAATATAGATTGTATATTTAGTCAATGAAACTAAAAGATGTTATGGTATATGCGAAAGAAACTAGAAGTAACGATGCTTTCTTAGAATCTTAAGCTATGACAAACTACATTTTTATTCTAAGGGAATAAGAGACATTAATGAGTGCACTCTACAATGTGCTAAAATTTATGATAAGAAAGAATGAATAAATAAGAATATAACTACCTGTTGGTGCTTAATGTAAGTGCTCATGTATTCATTAAGTTTAGAAGATGGAAAACTTAGTTCTGTCTTATTTTCTATCATGTAAGTTTAGGTGGAATTAGGTTTTATGAGTTTTAATAATATCCTTGAATTTCATATATTCATCTAGGACACTTAGCTCCATACTATGTTAAGTAGTACATTCAAAAGAAGATAAATTCTTTCTTTGCTGTCATCTGTTCCTAAAAATTTGAGTTCATGTGGTATGGAATTTGAGCCATTTTCCATTCCTTGTGATTAATTTAGAAAATGAGCAGACTGGGATTTCTAGTAACATTTTTTTCCTGTCTTGGGTGATTTCTTGTTTTATATTTAAAGATATTGCTATCGGTAAGTGTTAGGTAACTCTCTGTCCTTAAATAGAGTAAAAACTGTTTGCAAAATTTGCTCATTTTTGACACAGTTTATAAAGTTTTTCAGTTAGATGTAATGACCACATTTTATTTTACAAATATATTTTAAGATATTTATATTTTCTCTAGAAAACAGAAGAAAAACTAAAGAAAAATTATCTATGTTTGCCACCATTATGCTTATTTATCCTTCTCATCTATAAATAAAATGGTATCATATATTTCATGGCTTTCTAAGCTGACATTTTTTGTTAAGTGCATTTTGAATATCTTTTCATATTATTAAATATTCTTCCACAACATAATATAATGGCTGCAGTTTAATAGATATACTACAGAATAAATTCTCCTACCACTTATTTATGTTACATATTATTGAACAATGAGCTCCCCCCTCCCTCCCTCAAATACTACAAAGGATACTGCTATGATAATGTTAGCTAACTACAGGCACACACTTTACTATGTTCCATCTAAGTGTTTCATAACATTATGTTGTTTACCTATGGTGTAGAAATTACACTCATCATCCTGTTTTACAGATTAAAAACAAACAAACAAACTGAGACTTAGATCAGGATTGACAGTATCCATGGCTTTAAAGTTTATTATCTTAACCAGTAAGCCTACTGCCTTTTTTTTTTTTGTAGAGCTACACTGTGATTGAATACTATAATTAGTATGGTTGAATAGGATATTTCTTGAGGAAGATAATTGACTTTGATGATTAATGAAGAACCAGAGAGAGTTCCTGCCTTGTGTTATTTAAGCCCAAGTTACGGCAGGTTCCTAGTAGACTCTTTATATGACTTCTTTCTCTGTCTCTTTCATTTCTCACTTTAGTTCTAATAGTTTAACTCTCAGTCATCAGTAACCACAGTTCAATAAAGTTTTCTCTTAATATAATGGAAATTCAAGATGATAGGTGATTGCATCATAAAATTGTGAGCAATTTTAGTTTAGGTGTCAGAAAAAGGAATATCTGTAGCAATTGAGGTTAAAGAGTCCACAGAAAAAAGTGAAATGATTCACCACCTAAATGAGTCTTCTATCTGCAATATTTTATCCTTATGTGAAAAAGATTTAGAATATTTTGGGAGACTGATGCTGAATTGTCTCATTTTAGCAAATGTACATCACAATTGTGTTCTTTTTCCATACAGTCAGTATTAACTTTTCTAATTTAAATATTTAATATAATTGGAAAGTTAGATAACCTTCAGATTTCCCCTTTTCATCTTAAAAATATTTTTGTGTTTCTTAAGCAAAAATAATACATTTTCTTCAGTGAAACTAAGAAGAAATTTTAAAAATATTGACTTATTTTTCAAATCTGGCAATTGTCTTTCTTAATATATAATAAATCAGTTATAGAGTTGTTTAATTTTTTCTCAGTTAAATAATTTATATTAAGGAGAACATGATATCTGCAGAGTTCACTTTTTTAGAGTATGTGTTTTTGAAAAGAGAAATTTACATATTGATGTAATTGTAAAGTTTTAGTGTATTTTTAGAGAAATACATTTTGCTTCTATAAAAATCTGTAATTACATTATAAAACAACCTTTGAAACCATATATTTTATTTTTTAAATATTAATAATGATGTTCAAGACATGTTGCAAATTGCATTTCATTTTGGCCTTTTTAATGTCCTGGCAGAAACAAATTATAGGCCAACAAGCACCATAAACCTAGTGTATTGACTTTTTAAAAAAATGCATCTTTACTTTTAGAGTACTATCAATATTACTGTTGTTAATATAAGAAGTTTAACTGTTTCAGGAGTTTCATCTCATGTAATATGTTTTGAAAAAAATACATATATATGAAGCAAGGGCCTGTTCTTGTGTTTGAGTAACTTGTTAAGTAAGATTTTTCTATGTAAAATATGAAATATCTTTTTAAACTCTGGGGATCACTTAATTTGTTCTTTTTTCACACTGTAAATTTTTTTATTACAGAAGAATTTTTTAAGAAGTACTTCTTCATTGAGCTTTCAGTGAATATGCCATGGAATTTTTCTCGTTTCACATTTGCTCTTGGAGAAATGTTTTCATACATTCACTAGCCAGTTTCTAACACCATGGAGTAGGAAACTGGAAGGAGCCCACACTACTGGTTGATGGGGAGCTAGTGCATAGAAAGTTGAACCATTTTTGTATTTCTTTCAAAAATCTCTTTGTCAGGAGGACTCCAATATCACCCCACGGTTTACTGATTCACTAGGAGCACTCACTAAGCTCAACACACAGTCATGGCTGCAATCTGTTACACAACGGAGAAGGTGCACCTGGAGAGTCAAACGAAGCACAGGCTTACAGAGTCCTCTCCCAGCGAAGCCACACAGGAAGTGCATGGTTCCTACAGCAGTGAGTTCTAACAAGTGTGAAATATTTCCAACCAATGAAGTTTCATGGAGGCACAGCACCCAGAGTTTTTACTGGATGATGGTCATTTAGGTACCCTCTGCCTGACCCATACAAAAACTATAGGCACTAGAAGAAAAGTAAGTGTTCAGAATAAATGATATTATTCATACAAATAATGTAGGCACAGTGAGTCATCAGCTTTGGGGATGGTGGGAAACCTCCGGAAATTCAAGGTCCCTACCATTAATACATTATATCTTTGAGCATATCACTTTTACCTTTCCAAATCTCAGTTTTTTTCTCTCTTAAATAACAAGATAACTAGATAATATCAGAATTAATTTCTGATTCTCTAATTGAAATATAAGTTTTATATAGATTTGTTTCTTCGACTAGGCAGATCAATAGGATCCTTTTAAATTACTTTTTAGTCTAGCTCCCAACAGTGATTTATTATAGATGAGTATTATAGGCTTCTGTTATTTCTGTTTTGATTTTTCCTGATTTTATAATTTTCAGATCCAAATGCTAATTTGTGTCTTATATGTTAAAAATCCAAAAGGAGAACGAGTTACGGACTGCATAGTCTTAAAGACAATGGGTGTGAAAGGTGACAAGGCAAATCTTTAAGCCCCATTTATCAGAGGAGGGCACGGTAACTCAGTCATTAACCTGTAAGTGTCTGCACAGCTAATCCACTGTGAAGTCTGCATAGGATGTAGTTCTAACTACCTGACAGGACATTCTTGAAGACTTTGTTTTATGTTGTACCTTCAGCAACAGGAGCATAGGTGTGGCTCAATAAATGTTAGATGGATAATTGTTGTATGAACTTTGAGCAATTTACTCATTCTCTTATTCAACAAACCTCTTTGAGAACCTAGTTATAAAATAATTTCTTTACTCTAGTATTCTGTTATGATTTGATTGGTGGTTTTTGTTATTGTCTTTGGTGTTTTCAGTTCACCTGGGACCTGGTTTCTGATCTTAGAAATTTCATCCCTTCTCCTTAGAACATTAGTTTTGCCTTTTTTTTTTTAACGTTTTCCCTTTATCCCCTTCCTGTCTTTCAAGGTACTGGGAGCTATGTGGTAAATTATCACTTTAATTGGTCTCCTGGTATACTTCCATGTATGATTCTGGTTTGGAAGAGAGAAATAGCTCTCTTTGTCCCTGCTCAAGCCATCTTTGAGATAGAAGCTCTCCAAAGCACCATTTCAAAGAAAACCCTATGACAGAATAAAGTAAAACAATTTGCCATTTTCAAGTCAGTGGCCATTTTCTGATATTTTTCTTCTTAGCTGGACTTAAAGTGTGGTCCTTCATGTGCATTTCATGAATTTTATTTGTTTAAAAGTTCTTTGACAATATTTGAAAATTCTTTAATAATTCTATTATGAAAATATTTTTTCTAGAGCTACAGGGAGGACAAGCACTATAACTGATTTTCTGATATTAAAATGTACCTATTTTAATGATTTCTTATGAAGTATTTACTTAAATATAAAAATGATCCCATACTGAAAATATTGTATGTGGAAATCAAGGCTCTATGTTTTGGAATTGTATGGCGTGATTTAGTACCTTATTTAACAGAGCACATTTATAACTCTGTCCTTAACTATTAGGCATCATATGAAGGAGACATTTTTAAGTACCAGTAATTTAAACTTTTATGATTAAATCTATTCATACAAATTTGATGCTTTGAGATTGTGAAAGAAAATGTTAATTACTTTGTAATTTAAAATACCACTAACCTTAGAGTCATGCTATTGAAATGGTGATATTTTTGGAACACTTGAAATAGTATATTTGAAGAGATTTTGAAGCATTAATTTAAAACAGAAAACATAGATAAAGAATGACATATATAAGAAATATGTTGCAGTTGAGCAATAGAAGTGATACAGCGGTATTGAGAGATATCTAGGCTAAAGTGGAACTCTAGTTTTGGGTTTGTGTTTATGCTGCGTGTGCTTCAGTTTTATTTATCTTTATGATGCAGTACTATATTTACAATGTGTTGCACAGTTGTCTTTCAATAAGGCCACAATATTGCACATCTTAGTAGGTCTATTCTCAATACAATGTATGCATGTGAATAATGCCTACTGTAGCTATGCAAGAAGAAGCAATGATAGTAGGAACATGTCATTTTGTTTGCCTTCTGGTGACAGAATATTCAAGATAGAAGGAGACCTGTGAAAGTTGATATATGTCAAAATCCTAAATACTTCAGTAGTGATGTGGCAGTAGTTTTAGAGTACTCACTACATGGATTCGCCATTTGAACCCTCTGAAGCTAGTGGGTAAATCTGAAGTGCCTCAAAGTCTTCTATCTTCAGAGTTTGCCAACTTTCATTCACAACACAGTCACATCTTTGTGCAAATACTTTAAGGTACAGCAACAATTTAATTTTTGTAGCAATTTAGCATTTTCAAAGTAGATCTAACTAGACATTTAATGGAAGGAAAATAGGGACAACTGTAATTGAACAACAATAAAAAAATAGAAAGTGACATTTTAAAACAGAAAAAATAAAAACAAATATGTTGTTTTAGCTGAAATGATTCTGTTAATTTTCTTGGTTTTTCACTGAATTTTGCACAGAAAAGGCATTTATATATTGTCTTCTTCATCTATTTGAATATAATTTCTTGTTTATAAATATATAACATTCTTTATAGTGCTAATGAGCATATCTTTGGGATGCCTATTATTTCTTTTCTGGATATTTTTATGTGTGTGGAATATACTTTTTGGCAATATCATAAATATTTTAGAAGAAGAATTTCTGTTAAAAAGAACTTTAGGATATACTCAAATTTCTTGATAGAAATGAAAACACACTGTTATTTTGTGAAGCAAATCACATTCCCAAGGAATGTAGGTCTTTTTCTCATGAAGATTAAAAAATTTATTTGGATTAATTTATGCAACAACACCTAACTAGAACATATTTAAGACTAACATAAACATTTAAGGTTATAAATGTCCTTCTAGATACTAATTTTAATGTGTTATATGTTATATATAGTATTTTTTGTTTTTATTTGGGTCTAAGTATTTTTAAATTGCCATTATGACATTTATTTTCTGACCCATCCCATGAGTTTAAAATATAAATATAAATATATACATGTATTACAAATTTGCAATCTAATTGCATTGTTATCAGTGAAGGTGATCAAGGTTTCGAATGTCTTGAAACTTACTCTTTGACCTAAAATATGATAATAGTTTCTAATATTTGATAGGTGACAAAACAGGAAACTCTTAGTCATAATCAAGGAAAAAACATTAATAGAAATAGACTCTGAGATGAACTAGACGTTGAAATTAGTGGGCAGGAAAGCAGCGCTTATTGTTATGTAGAAGGACCTACAGGTTCCCCAGTGGGCGAAGACCTGGGGACTCACGGCACCTGGATGGAGACTGGAGCACCAGTTGACGTCTGTATTGGCGTTCATTCTTCCACAGACATATGCTGCATTTTTTATCTTAATCCAGGTTTTACAATGGCATCTACAACATTTTAATCATTAAAATGTTTACTTTTAAGCACATTTTTATTTTTTTAGGATGATCATATCAACCTCTAAATAATTCAAATAACTTTGTGCCATAAAGGTGTTCTCTATTTTGATAAAAATGATTAATGTTTATTATTAGTTTCAAGGTATATTACCTTTAAATATATTTCATTTTAGAGGGTGATTCTGGGACAGGTAATTGATATACATTTCCCCTTAAACAAATACAATTTAAAGAATCAAAAATTTAGAGACTAGATATTAAACCTAATTTCTGCACAGATTATTTATTTTTACTGAAATAATTATTTTTACAGATAGTATTATCAAGAGGAAAAGAGGAGAAAACTTTTACATCATTGGACTTTAAAATATTTTCTTATTTTTAATTATTAATGGATTTTAATTTTTTATCTGCAAATGAAAATATGCAAAGATATAAACACAAATATTTGATCTTAAAGAAATGTATAACAGAGAAGAACCATTTAACTGAAGTATTCCTTGGAGCTACAGAGTAGTCATAGTAACAAAAAGTTATACTTATTTTAAACATTTGTGTTTTCTTTTTCATGAGGAAAGGCTTTTAGTTCTTAACAATTACTATTTTCCTCTTAAAATCATGTCAAAAGTGTCTCCTAAAGGAGAAACAATTGTATGGTTTATTTTAATGGTTACATTAGGAAATCCACTTAACTTTTTAAAAGCAGATTTTTGGAGGAATATCTGATATATTGTAGAATACACACAAACTATGCAATCTGTAAAATTTTGACTCATGTATATACCTGTAAAATCATCACTGCCCTGAAGTTAATAAACCTGTCCATCACCTGTTCTAATTTCTCTTTCCCACCACTCCCTGTCCCTGCCCCAACATTTGTCTCCAGGCAAACTGCTCATTTTTGTGTCACTAGAGAATTCTCATCTCTCTTTCTCTCTCACTCTCTCCTTCTTTTACCCACATGATTATTTTTGGGTTCATCCATGTTCTAGTGTATTTCAATACATTATTTCTTTGTATTTCTGAGTACTATTACATTGTATGCATATTTTACAATATGCATACAATTTATGTATCAATTTATTAATCTATATATTGAAAAATTTGGGATTGTTTTCATAGTTGATCTGTGAATATTTGAGTACAAGATTTTATAGGTCATATGCTTTCATTTCCCTTGGGACTATACCCAAGAGTCAAATTGTAGGTGTATTTTGACTTTTAAATAAACTGTCAATTTCAGCCAACAATGTATGAAAGTTCCATTTCCTTTACTTCCTCAGCTCAGTGTTTTTAATTTTGCTTATTCTAATAGTGGCAGTGGTATCTTGTAGCTTTAACTTGCATTTCCCTGATGGTAATGTGTTTGAGCATTTTTCATGTGCTTATTTGCCATCTGTATGTTTTCTTAGGTTAAGTGTGTAAATTACTGTGTTCATTTTAAAATTGTGTTTGTTTTCCAATTATTGACTTTTGCGGATCCTTATATTCTGGATGCAGATTCTTTATCAGTTGTGGGCTTTACAAACATTTTATCTGGTGTGTGGCTTGTCTTTTTCCTTCTCTTGATGGTGTTTTCAAAGACCACAACTCTTTCATTTTGATCATTTTGTTTTCTCCCCACTTTGTTTTTATTTCTTTAATGTTGTTCAAGTACAATTGTGTCTGTTTTCCTTCACTACTTCCCCCCACCCCACCTACCCTCACTTCCCACCCACAGTCCTACCTGCTTTTTCAATCAATCTTTTGGTATCTTATCTAGACAGCCTTTGCCTAACTGCAAAATAGAAGAAGTTTCTCTTTTACATTAAATTTAGTCCAAGATTCCCTTATGAATTAATTTTTGTGTATAGTGTAAATTATAGATCAAAGTTGATTTTGGAGAGGATGTCTATGTATAAATATATATGATAAAATACCCATTGCTCCAGTAAATTGCCTTTGCATTTTTTCCAAATTAATTGTCTACATAAATAATTGTGGGTCAACTTCTTATTCTTGTCCACTTATTTTTCAATCTTGATATCAATACACAGCATTTTGTTTTAACTGCCTTTTGTACAATGTTCAAATAACTTAAAATATTATTGAATTTTTAAATGATGGCAGATATAATTTATATCTTTATGTTTTGAATATTATGTTTTAGAAGGGAAATAGGTTTGTTTTTACCTGCAGTAGATAACATTTCAAATCACAATACATTTTCTTCCCAGTAAAAAATAAAAATCTTTTGCATGGTTCATAGGACTTAATATTATTCAGGTTGGAACTATTTTAATGAAAAATCAAGAATTGAAATATTTAAATATGTATTGATGTGGATACAAGTATTTAGCTGGAAGTATAATAGGTAAGGACTACATATAAACATACAACAAATTATAGTGATTCCTATTTATTTCTATTTTTATATTTTTTGTTTGTATGCTAGTTGACTGTTTTTCCTCCTATTGTCGAGATCTGAGGGAAAGAGTGTTTATAGTTGAAAGGGATTTAGAATAGTGACTACCACAACCACTAAACAATATGTAGTTATCATCTCCACCTTTATACTACATTTCTTTTTACATCACTGCACAGATATTTGGGAATTGTGACAATGAGTGATGACACAGCAGAATAATGTAGACAAAGGTATGATAGATAACAAAATATAAATAAAAATTATAGTCTGTTGGAATTTGGAATATTAAGGAAAGACTTTATTGTGTTTGAGAAAACCTTTAGTACTCAAATTACTTATAAGAATTAATTTTTTGGTGGTAGTTGTTAATTACCCTTGGAAAATATACAGTTATGTGACTTTTTGTGGGAATTGTGGTAATTATAAATATGCATCTTATTGCCTTGGGTATTTGATATAAATAAGAAAATAAAGCTAGATTCTACATTCTTTTTTCTCTAGTGTTCAGTATAGGTGGGTAAATGAACTAGATCAAATGCTATTTTAGTCATGAAGTAGTTGTAGTAAAAAATATACTAATGCAGCTTAGGTCAGATCTTAAGACACATGTTTGTTCTAGTTAACTATAAAAAGTATGATAAGTCTTATATGAAGTTATTGTGGGCTTATATGAAGTTTGGATGGCAAAGATAATTTTCTACTTGATATTTTTTAAGTCTTCACCTGAGGATATGTTTATCAATTTTAGAGAGAGGAAGCTGAGAGAGAGAGAAACTCCATAGGTGTGAGAGGGAAACATCAAATGGTTGCCTTGGGCAGGGTCTCCAGCCGGCTATCTCACCCACAACCTAGGCGTGTGCCCTGACCCAGGACTGAACCCTCAGCCTTTTCGTGTAAGGGACAATGCTCCAACCAATTAAAACACCCAGCGATAGCTATGCATAGATGGCATTTGAAAACACTGGCTTTAATTCAGGAAGCATGAGGTTAGACCCCAGCATCCTACTACCACCACAACCACATTTAAGAGATGAATTATTTCAGCTCTTGAAAAAGAAACAGTGAAATTTCTCCAGGAGCTGACTGTAAGGAGGATTGGAAACTTTTTAAATAGAACTGTGTCATGGAAGCCAAGAATTTAAATAGTTTTTAAAAACAGTCATCAAATAGGTTAAACAATATAGAAGTCAAGTTGGCTTTGGCTATTACATATCATTCGGTTTTTGTTTTATCTCAGATACCAGGGACCAAAATTTGACATGCTTTACCCTCTGTGTTTATTGTTTGTATTCTAGTGAGGAAAGAAGTCCAAATCATTTAATAACACTTATGTTATTGAAGGGAAAGTATTTACAAAGTGTGGAACAAATTCTGGGTTAGGTCAGGGAAGACTTCAGAGGGAAGATATATTTTGAGATAAAACTGAGAAGATGAATGGTTTTCCATTACCAGAGGAGCAAATGGAACACTCTGAATAAAATCATACATGCATGCATGCAATTTCTTTAAAAACTGTAAATCAACAACATTAGAGCACAAATTCTGAGTGGTGTGTATGAGGAAAATTGAGAGAGAAAGGAATGAGAGAGAGAGAAGAGAATTGATACACAGCATAATAGATTTGATATTGTCATCAGTAACGAACTGTGAAGAATTCTGAGCAGTGGTGTTTTACGATTAGGACTATTCATCACATATTTTCTGATACCCTAATTCTCTTTCCAAGTACATGATAGGATTGCACCTCCTAACCCTTTTTGATGGCTTGAGCCAAGTGAGTTTTTGGGACCCATGAATTGTGATGCTTAAAAGCTGATTCCAAATTTCTAGAGCCCTCTTTCCCTTTGGCCCGATGATAGGCAACAATCAGCATCATGGATACACCATTGCTTGGTTCTTTGAATGACTGCTATGAGCAGAACCTCCTGTTGACTTGCAATAGTAGCAGAGTGCAAGCCACAAATATCCATTGTGTTAAGACATGGTGATTTGAAAGTTGTTTTTTATAGCACAATTAAGTCTATTTTGACTGAAAGGAACATGCTTTTAAGAACAGTAAGATGGTAGACTCAACAGAGTATTGCAATTTACTAAAAGAACCAAGTGAGAAGGGGGAAAAAGAAATATAGGCTGATGAGTTGTATAAAAGATTATCCATTGGATTTAGTAGTTGGGTTGCCATCTGTGATCATCAAGAGGGTTGTTGTGGTGATGTGATGAGGAAGAAAATACCAATGGACTACAGACTAAATGGGAGTTATAGAAATGGAGACAACTAATGTTGGAATCAACATCATGAATTACAGTACTGGACTAGCTGACTAGGAGATATCTGACTATGCAAAATGTAAGCATACTTGCTTTTATTTTAAGAAAATTTTTACAAGTTATATTATCAGGAAGTGAAGTTAATGTAGTGTAAAAAACAAAAACAACAAAAACTTACAACATTTAATAGAACATACAAACAGCTTCAGGAAATGAAAGATTCTTGTTGGATAATAAGACCTCAGCCATTTCTGCTTTCCTGTTAAAATTTTATCTACAATTTATATGACAATTGTATGAAGAAATTTATCATTTATTTCTGACTTCAGTTCTTATGTGATTGATATTCAAAGCATTTTTAGTTTTCTAACTTTGATATTTTAAGAAATGAAACAGGCAATATCTAGGTTCTATTTAGCTAACAATTCAAAAGTATTTTCAAATCATAAGATACACACATTGTCCAGAGTGGTGGTTTTGCAAGTGCAAGTAAAACCATATTTACATATTTTTGATTTTCACCTATAAATGAAACATAATAACTTAATACAAGGTTATTAAATAGCAAGTGGCTGAGATAACACTAATGCAAAGTGATGGAAAGTTCAGCACAAATCTGTAATATGTTAAGTGCTGCCAATTATATAATTTTATTCTGAATTGTATATAATCTGTCAAACTTTAACTGTGTGCAATTCTAAACATGCTGCTTCATGAATAATTTTTTCTATTAAGTTATTTTAAAATCTTGAATAATAACCAAAGTACCAGGCCATTATTTTTTATAGAGTAGATATGGACCTTAATAAAGATTCTAGAAAGCTATTATACACTTACAAGGAGGAAACAAAATATATCAGAAAACCTAAAAAGTAACTTGGAATGGTTCAATGTGGCTTATTTGGTAAATAAATAGTGACAGTTGTCAAAATAGCTATTGTAGACTTGTATTAATATAGAATCTATTCAAGGTTAAGCATTTACAGTAAGTGTTTTATTGCTGCAAACACTGCACTACACTCCTTAGGGTCAAATCTGCAGGCATTTAATTTCAGCAATTGCCATAATAGAGGCATTATGATAATGTCTCAGCCTCTTGGGTACACATAGAGGTTGGATGCTATTATATTTTTTTCTTTTTCCTTTTAAAGCTTTTGTCTATAATCCACACATTACTTGGAAAAGTAAGGATTTATATCCTTTTTTATTTGAATTTTGGAACTTAGTTTTAAAGGTTGAAATGAACATAGTATAAAAGAAAAAAATGATTGCATATTATAGAAAAGGGAGTAATTTTTCACATATTTTAGATCTTTGGGTACAAGGGACTCATCACAAGGACCACATCTATTTTTTCTGAGTCCCACCTTCAAAATTCATGAGCAGCAAAATGTTTTATATTTCCCATAAGTAAAATTAAACCTAGTTATTCTGTCATACCATTGTGTTCATTGATTTGTCATCATTTTTAAAATAGCATAATTTAATAAGGTGATTGTCTTTTATCAAATACATTATTAGGTATAATTACTCTCAGCAAGATTCTTACAGTCTAAGACATAAAGTGTAGTTTAAGAATTTGGTATTGCTTGGTAGTCACATGCGTACTGTTTTAAATTATTTATTTAATGAAATTACAGCAAGAGGAATGTGGATCTATTATTTTCTTTGCTGTGATACCTAGAAAATAAAGAATCTTGCCAAATTCTTGCAAATTTCACTCATCCAAAGGAATATTTTGATTCAATTATTGTGTGTGTTGAATTCCTTCTATCAGGCTCAGTCAGTAGATATATTATGGATTTGGGGTCCAATTTGCATTTGTTCATTTGTTAAATAATTATCATTTTAAAATAGTCATTGAATCCATATACAGTAGTTAGCCTGTGCTTTTAGTTACCTCTTTTTTGCTGAAGGCTGGAAATTTCAAAGTGTAAAGATATGAGCACAGGAATATAATTATTTTTTAATCAAATAATATGTTAAATCACTCTAGTTTCAGTTAAACAGAAACTTTAAACATCAGAATTTAAACATTAGAATTTTATCATAATCATATATTGATGTTTTTATTAAATTAGTATTTAATTAGACTCATGGTATAAGAAAAGGCATGATGAAGCCATTAACATCATTAAAAAACAAAATTGATCAAACTATTTGTCATAAGGAATATTATTACAGTTCGGAACAGGAAAATTAAGTGGGACCCAGTGCTTCTTCCTATCTAAGCTTTCTGAAGTCTAACTATATAAAATCTTTTGATAATAAACAAATTTAAGTTGTTTCCTGGACAAAGGAATTAGTATGACATATGAATTGGAAGTGTTTTCTTAACTGAGTACTTTTTGGTTTTAAAAGATATGCAATCTAAAATCATACATGTGTTATCTTTGTTACTTAATTTATCTGTGCCTAAGCGTAAGGACAGATTTTGTCCTCTAATATTGGCAAAGGGTGAGCAAATGGAGTAATCTTTGGAAGTCTACTAGCTATACTGAGCCCAGATGAAAATAATATCTATAAGGCATGCATTTTCTTATCTGTGATTGCTTATAAGGCTAGTGGACCCAGACTGAGAAAGGTGTGCGTGAGTGGGGGAACAACATCCGTAGCCAGGTCTGCATCTCTTGAGATAGTCTGGGTTTCACTGCAAAAATATACTAGTCAGTACAGGTTGGCAAATGGGAATTTATTTATTCATTCATTCATCAAATATTTATTGAGTGACTATCATATTCTAGGTACTATTTTAAGGACTAGGGATACTATGGTAAACAAGAAAGAGAGCAAGGTGCATTTTTCATGAATCTCAGCAGAAGGTGGGATATAGCTAATGACAAAAAACACAAAAATAGAAAAGTAACAATAATAAGTGATATGCAGGGCATTAGAATGGGAGTGGTATGAAAATCCGCAACATGATAGATTCTGTAGCTTATGTCACCAAGAAGAGCATCTCTAAAGTGGAGATATTTATGCTTATATAAACCTTATGTGAAGGATCCAAATGTATTTTGAAGTCTCTGAGGATATTTGCAAATGAAAAAATACACCTCTGCTATGCTCTGAATGTTTATGTCCCTCCAAAATTCTCATGCCAGAATACTAATTTCTAACGTCATGGTTTTAGGTTATAGGGCCTTTGGGAGGTGGTATGTTCACAGGTAGAGCCCTCATGATTAGGATTAGTGCTCTTATAACAGAGATCCCACTTAGAGCTCCAGCCCTTTCTACCCTGTGAGTATGTAAGTCTGGGAAGCCTGTGACCTGGAAAAGGGCCCTCGCCATACTGTGCTGGCACCCTGACCTTGGACTTCTGACCTCCAGAACTGGACAAAATAAATTTTTATTTTTTATGAGCCAGTCACTATCTGGTATTTTGTTGTAGCAACCTGACTGGATCAAGACACCCTCTTTTATGCTGGTTTCTGAACAAACTGAAACATAAAGTAGGATTATATATGGAAACAGGACCTTTTTGTAATGACAGCCAGGTTGGAAGAGACAGCTTAGTGTGAGAGCCAAATTTGACAGTCACAACCCTGGTCTCTGACAGTCTCTCAGGTAGAAGGGCTTTACATACAGTACAGAGAGAGCTCATGCACTGGGTGGGCAGGGCCACTCTCCAGGGGAAGAAAGACAGAGTAAGCAGAGCATGCCCAGCTATTCTTCTGAAATTTAACAATCAGAAGAGAGGAAAAGGCTGAGGAGAGGCAAGAAGCTCCATAGCAGTGATCACTTCACCTGAAAAGAAACGTTAGGAATGAGAACAGTTCAGTCTTCTCTGCCCCTCTCCCACTCCGATATCATATGAAGATCTCCAAGATGAGTGTGGAGATACAAACTCGGACATGAATTTGTGATGTTCTTGAAATGGAAAGAAGGTCCCTAGGAGAAGATCACCATGAATAAGGGCAAAATAATATAAGATGAAGTTTGGCAGGAGCGAGATCATGTAGAGCTCTAGGCCAGAATTGTGTATTTGGATTTTTATTTTAACTGGAAGTGGAAATTTCAGGAGGGTTTAAATAGGCAAGTGACATTCTCTGGTTTATATTTTTAAAAGATATCATTAGTTGCTGTTTCAGTAATATGTGGTTAGAAGAGGGAATGTAAGTCAGAAGACTGCTGCAGAAATTTAGTTTAGAGGAAATAGTGGCTTGGAAAAGAGTGATGATAGTTAAGAGGTAGAAAGCTAGATGAGTTCTGGATTTAATAATAGGTTAAATTTGGGAGATGAGGAACATGGAGTAATCAACTGTAGCATTCAAATTTTTGTTTGGAATATCTGGATTCCGTTCGCTGGGAAGACAACTTGTAGTAGAATCCATTTTGTTGCGAGTGACTTCTCAGAACTCAGAATGGTGAGTTCTGAGCTGAGAAGCCTGTTAGATACACACACAGAGAGAGCTGCCATGAACACAGGAGGCAAGGTTTTCTGGGAGAGGCCAGGACTGATGACAAAAACATAGATATGCTCTGCATATAGATGGTAGTTAAAACCACGGTATTGAGTGAGGATATCCTCATAGAGTTTATAGAGCAATATGACTTCCAGTTTTGTAACCTCTGAGGAAGAATTTTGGTGAAGTAGTTAGAGAACCGGGCATGGATGGGGTTACAGATGCAAATGAAGGATCTGTTCAAGAAGAAGGCAATCAAAACAATTTTACTTTAACCAGAAACTTATGCCTAAGTAAAACAAAGTAAATAAACACACAGACATGCACATTTAAGAGCTGGGAATAGGATGGAGAACAAACCTGCAGATGCAGTGTGTGTTTTAACAATTTTGTATATACTTCAACTTCCTACAAATCTATGCACAGAATTAGTTTTAATTTTTGCTATTAGTACTGAAAATGCATTTTTATTTTTATCTTTACTGGTTCAGCAAGTCATGGTCACTACCCTAGCATAACTTTAAGTGCAGATCCATATTCTTCATGATCATAAATATCCTAGGGAAGGATATTATAAATTTTTATTTTGTACCATCTCAGGTATTTGTTCTTATTTGCTACCATGCATTTTGTTGGTCCTTTTTGAATTTTCACTAAATCTTAGATATTATTGTGTACATATTAAAGCTGTATTATTTATCAAGCCAACATTATTTCACTTAGAACTGTTTTAGTTTGATTAATGAGTCTGTGACTATTCACTGGAAATATACTAATTTGGTCAACTTTAGAAACTCCCTTTCTCTTAGTTTTTCAGTTTTACTCTTACACTTACTCTATTATTCATATTTATTTCCCATTCTGAAAGAAGATACAAAACTTTGTATTATTTGAATAGTACACATATTTAATAATACACATAATGACACATATTCTGAAATTGGCTGTTTCTCAGTTTCCCTTACTAATACTATGATTCTGCCAACTGAAGTACTGTAAATAGATTGACAAGTTATGCTAAAATACACATTCTGGAGAAACTCTCAACCCAGGCTCTGCATCAGAATCACTTGTGGAGTTTTAAAAAAATACAGTAGCTATGTTTGAGAACTAGCACACCAGCTGAACTCACAATATCATAGAAATATCTTAAAATATTGATTTCAGTCTTCTGTTAGTGAAAGGCAAAGGGCAGAAGCATAAAAACTTTGTTCTAGTTTTAAAGAAGAAAATGGACATCAGTAATATGACAATGGGTGAGAGCAAGGGAACGATTTTGAGAGATTAGAACAATATTGTTCTTCTACACTCTAAGATATCAAGGTTCAGAAGGAGTCATCGCCAGATTCCGTGTCAGCTCAGAGACATGTAAAAATGGGGTGCATGGGATATCAGAACCCCTACCTGGGAACTGTGTTAGTAGCTCTCAGTCTTAAGACCTCATAGTGCTCTTGTCTCTGGCTCATTCTGCAATCCAAATGCTTTTTTTTTTTTTTTTTTACTTAAAAAAGAATCACACAATGATTCACACATATTCTAGAAAAGTGGTGATAATAATAGCCTGGCAGGCAGAAAAAAACCATTTGCACATTATTCTCATTTTAATGGCCTTCCAGACATTTCTGTATAGGCAGTAGATTATGATATGAGGTGAGCATGTTTTCTGGTTAAGAGCACAGACTCTGGAGCCAGATTTACTAACTTTGAATCTTTGTCTTGTCACTGATTAGCTCTAAGACCTTCGCAATTTACTTACTTTCCTTGGGTGTCTATTTTTACTTTAGCCCATAGAGTGGGAATAATATTACTGGGTCTCTCACTGGGATGTTATGAAGATTAAATGTATTAATGTATGTAAGACATTTAGACTGGTGCCTTGTACGTAGCCAGCTCTTGGTAGGTGTTAGCTATATTATATGTGTAACAATATAATTATAATTAACAAACATTGGATAAAGCCACTTTGAGCAGTTTTGAAAACAATTGCAAATTTCAATGAATATTTATCTATATAGGATTAAGCAATTATTTATTTAGTACAGACTGTGTGCTAAATAAATAATTGCTTGTGCTAAAAGTCAGTATCCATCTAAATTAGCCTTCTTAATAGTATTTTATTGTGTAGATATTATTGCATTTTATTTAATTGGCTCCCTAGCAGTAGCCATTAGAAATTATTTTGTTTTTAAATATTATAAATAAAACTATATTCCATGTAAACTATATTACATGCAGCTAATTGTGTTCACACTTCCATGATGAGTTTCTAGAAATTTCTGTGGCAAAGGGTATGCAGATTCCAAAGGTTTTTGTTATTTTCTGACAAATCACTTGCTCTTCAGGGAGATCGTGCCATCTGTGGTCACATCAGTAAATGAGAATGGAAGGCAAAGATCTTGAGCAAGTTTAGTTGGCTGAGGCATAAGTCATTTCAGAAGTGTAACTTGAGAATTTCAAACCAACACGTGGGTTTAAGAAGCTAGGAAGAGCTAAAAGAAAAGCAGTCAATAAATCAGAACAGTTTTGAAAATATGTGTTAACAAGTTAATCATTTTGGTAAACCCGCGACAAGTGGAATGCTATATTATTAAATATTAGAGCCTCAGATGGTTTTTAAAATTTGTTTGTATTGCTTCTTATGGTATTTTTAAAGCTGAGCTATCATCTACAAATTTGAAAAATCCCTTTAATCCTTTCACTTAGAGGTTTTGTCATTATTTGTATCTGTTCACACTAGTTGATAAGGCTCAAAACATCTTACTGTTTTCTGTTGGTGCTGGATATCCTCACCGTGCCATGAAGGGTATCATTAGAAAAACATAAAGAAGAGCAAAATTTCTTTCTTGGGCTTTTCTAAAGCTCCTTAATGGCTATGATTGTGATTCTATCTAATTCTCCCTTTGGATCCTTCTTAATTGATTAATCAGATATATAGATTTACACCCCCCCCAGGACATATATGCAAATCTTTTAAAGAGTTGTTGTGATAATCAGTCCAATTTGATCCTTCTTGTTTCATGTTGAAGATGAAAAAACAATGCACTTAATTCATTGCTCCAAGTTGAATTACCTAGTTACAATTCCACTTTTAAGCTTGGGATTTAAAATTATTTAATGTTTAGCAAATCTCTGGTAAGTAAGGTTTAAAAAGATACTATGTAAGGCTTTCCTTGGATTTTGAAAATTGAATTAAAATTAGGAATTGACTATAAACATAAATAACCAAATGTTTTAAATATCAGTTTGAAAGAGAATTAAGTTTTATATTTCATTGATTGCATACACCTCTTCAGTATTAATAAAACAACAAAAAAGGAGTTATGGCTTATTAAATATCCATAAAATAAAACCCACAATTACATAATGAACAGAGCAGTGTTTTCCTTTCAGTAGTATAACATACTTTTTAGGTTATTAAGTTCCAGTTTTAATCTTCTGAGTCCAAATTTCAACACTGTTATTTCCTTGGACAAGCTATATAACATGTCTAAACTTTAATGTTGTTATCAGTAAAATGGGCAGAGTAACAGGACTCTTCTCATAGTAATTTAGTTCTTTTGGCTCTGTAGTGATGATTGATTTAGATAATGCATGGAAATGTTTGTCATCATTTGACAGGAAATAGACATTCAATAAATACTAGCTATAGATATCTGAGTGAAATGCAAGAAAAAAAATTCAAAACAGGTTTCCATTAGTATCATGTGTTTCCTTTCTCTGCAGTTGCTGCTGGTGTGGAATCCAGAGAGGTGAACAGATTTCCCTTCCTTAGAACACAACCATGACAACAGTAGTTGTGACCGAGGAAAAGACAGAACTAACATCTCTCCAAGAGGGAGCCCCCTGATTCAGCAGGCAGTATTTATTATCTGAAGGCTGTGAAAGAGGCTGATAGGCTAAGAACATTGGCTGATCTTCTGGGGATAGAGAAATTGAAAGATACCCGATAATAAATTTTTCTGTTAATCTCGAGATAGACAAAACTCTTTTAGCCTTCTAGTGTTTTCTGAAAGTAGGGCCACAAACTATATTCTTTTTTAACCTGAACTTCTGTATGTATTTCTTAGGTCCCTAAGATGTAGAAGGGTAAATAGGGAATTGTATTTAGATTAGCTGGACAATTAGAAAAGAACAGTCCATGATAGATAGAATCATGAAGACTAAAAAATATGTTCTAATTCATGATTCTATAATAGTGTGTTGGGGTAAGCATTCAATATATTCTGCCATAGTTTAGTGAGTTCATAGGATGTCTCTCTTGTATCAGGTGAAGGAAACCATGTCATTTGAAGTTGGTAGTGAACCCTGGTGGATGGAGCATGGAAATGAAAACTTCTATCATCTTTCCTGCAGGGCACCTGGTGCTCAGATGAGTAAATTGAATAAGACAAAAGTGCAAATTTCATCTTGCACACTTAAAGACCTTAGGGAAATTTTGGTTACTGTCTGGGGATTGCTGTGATAACACATTTTTTTACTTGTTTCCTTTTCTTTCAGAAAGTTTAGTCTTTTTTATAGTCATGAGTTTTAAATTCTCATGTTAGAATGCAATGTTAGTATAGAATATACAGATATCTTCAAAGAGCACTTCTCTAGGTTTTTTTTGTTTGTTTGTTTGTTTAGTTGGTTTATGAGTTTTAATATTGTGGGGTTTTTTTATTTTGTTTTTCTTTCATTTTTCTTGGCCATGATATCCCATCAACATAAACCTGTATACTTCTCAACAGTTACCAAATGTTAATTCTCTCAGCTAAAATGATATTTAAACATTTTACTATTGCTTTAATACTATTCTTAAGAAAATACCTTAAGTAATAACATAAGTGATATACCTATGTGAGTTACTTTTTTTGAAGTGACATTCATCATAAAATAGATATAATAGTGAGTTGTGTTCAGATTTTCACAGTGTCCATTGCTGGCTTGATTGATTGATTGATTGAGAAGGAGAGAGATTTTCAGCTTTTCCAGCTATCATTTCTCCTACTTCCCACTAACCAAGTAAGATGTTGTATGAACAGGTTAGCAAGGTGAGTGCTTAGACTCACTGTAATCAAAGTTTTCAAATTCTCCTCTAGGACAACATAAACAGTTGTAGACATTCCTTAGATTTAGTAAGACAACTTCCCAGTTCCAGAGAACTTCTTCCCATCAACCTTCCTAACGAGTTATTTTAACTGAAAATTGCTAAGTGAGTTACCTTACTATCAGCATAAACTCTCTATTATTTTTTCTGTCTCTTAATTGTCTTTTTTTCTAATCAATTTTTTTAATTTTAATTGCTGTTCTTGTACTTGTATAGTACAGTTGGGATAAGGGATAGTTTGTTTGAAAGAGTAATAGAGTAATTATTAGCAAACATTTTCTTTGTGTTTAATAAATGTCAGACACTGTTCTAAGAGTTTAATCACTTTTTAAAATATATTTTATCAATTATGCTGTTACAGTTTTCCCCATTTTTCCCTTTGTCCTGCTCTGCCCAGTACATCCCTTCCTTCCAGCAAAACAACTGCCCTCATACCTTAGTTCATGTCCATGGGTCATATATATTAACTTTTTTAGCTTCTCTTTTTCCTATACTATTCTTAACCTCCCCCTGTATATTTTGTTCCTACCAATTATGCTTCTTGATTCCTACATCATTTCCCCTTTCTCCCCCTTCCCCTCCAAGCTAATAACTCTCCAAATGATCCCCATACCTATGATTCTGTTCCTGTGCTGGTTGTTTGCTTAGCTTGGTTTGTTTTTATTTTTTAGATTCAGTTGTTCATATTTCTGACTTTGTTGTCATTTTAATGTTCATAGTTTTCATCTGCTTCTGAATTTTCTTAAATAAACCCCGTTAATATTTCATGTAATGGTGGCTTGGAGATGATGAATTCCTTTAACTTTGTCTAGGAAGCACATTATCTGCCCTTCTATTCTAAATGATAGCTTTTCTGGATAGAGTAATCTTGGTTGTAGGTCCTTGCTTTTCATCACTTCTTGCCTTCAAAGTTTCTTGCCTCCAAAGTTTCTTTTGAGAAATCAGCTGATAGTCTTATCAGAACTCCATTGTAGGGACTTCTCTGCTTTTCTTTTGCTGCTTGTAAGATTCTCTCTTTATCATTAACCTTTGGCATTTTAATTTTGATGTGTCTTGGTGTGGTCCTTTGTGGGTTCAACTTGATTGGGATTCTCTGTGCTTCCTGGACTTGCATGTCTATTGCTTCATCAAATCAGGGAAGTGTTCTTTCATTATTTTACAAATAGATTTCCAATCTTTTTGCCCTTTCTCCTCTCCTTTCTGGCACCCCTATTATGTGAATGTTGGAGCTCTTGAAGTTGTCCCAGAAGCTGCTTATACTATACTCATTTTTTGGATTCTTTTTTTCTTACTCTTCTGATTGGTTGTGTTTTGCATCCTTATGTTCTAAATCATTTATTTAATTCTTGGCTTCATCCACTCTACTGTTATTTCTCTGTAAATTTTTCTTTGTTTCAATTAGCATATCTTTCATTTCAGACTGGATTTTTTTTATGCTATTGAGGTCTTTGAGCATCCTTATAACCAGTGTTTTGAACTGTACAACTGATAGATTTCTTATCTCCATTTTGTTTAGCTCTTTTTCTGGAGTTTTGATCTGTTCTTTAATTTGTGCTGTGTTTCTTTGTCTTTTTATTTGGGCAGTCTCCCCATGTTTGTTTCTATGTATTGGGTAGAGCTACCTTGACTCCCTCTCTTGGTAGTATACTCTAATGTAGTAGGTATTCTGTAGGGTCCAATAGCACAGCCTCCCCTTCCACCCAAGCTGGGTATTTGAGGTGTGCCTTTGTGTGGGCTGAGAGTACCTTCCTCTTGTAGATGAGCTTCAGTTGCTGTTGGCAGATCAATGGGAAAGATTTACCCAGGCCAGTCAGCTACAAGGATTGGCTGTAACCACTTACCACCAACTTCCACCACCTGTGGAGGATCCACTGTTCAAGGGCAGGGCAGTGGTGTTCCAATGTGGTCTGTAGCTGTCCACTAATGTGGCTGCTGCTGGAGCTTGCTGAGGCCAGCTGTTGCTTGTTTGAGAAGATTTTGGAAGTTGTTAAGCATGAGCCAAGACCAGCCATTCATATGGAATAGCAGTTTGGGTGGACTGGTAGTTAAGTGAGGCAGAGTCTCTGGGGATCTCCAAGGAGGGTCAAGTAGTGCTAGCCAGGTTGATGGAGTCTCAAATATGACACCAGCTTGCCATCTCTGTGGCCCTGTGGGGAAGGGCTCCAAAAAGACACAATGGCCTCTGCTTGTCCTGATGCCAGACACTTCAGCCGTTCCCAGTATGCCACTGGTGCCCTTCAAGCTGCTACTCCGGTGCTGGAGCTCAGAGGGAGTGAGACTGAGTAGGTGAGTCTGTGTGTGGGTTCTTTAAGAGGAACTGCTTGGGCTCCAGGAGTTTCTTCCACTGACTTAATCCCCACTGGTTTTACAGCCAGAAGTTGTGGGGACTTATCTTCCTGGCATAGGAACCCTGGGCTGGGGGCCTGGTGTATGCCTGCGCCTGCTCGCTCCTGAGATACCCCTCCTGATTTTTATCTACCACACATGAGTGAGAGACCAGCCTGTTCCGCATCTGCACCCCTCCTACCAGTCTCGATGGATGTGATTTCTTAAATTCTCTAGTTCTCAGACTTCCATTCAGCTCGACTTCTGACAGTTCTGAGTGATGGTTTTTCTATATTTGATTTGTAATTTTGATGTGGTTGTGCGAAGAAGCGATCCCCATCTGCCTACGTCACCATCTTGATTAGAAGTGTCTGAGAGTTTAACTAGTTTTAACTAATCCAATCTTTCCTGTTGACAAGGACCCACCATTAATATCCTTATTTTACAGATGGGAAAATTGAGGCATGAAGAAATTTTTTGATACTTGCTTAAAGTTACACAGCTAATAAGTGACAGAGATGGAATTCAGATCCACACAGTCTGGCTCTTGAGCCCATACTCTTAACCAGGATGTCTACAGTGACTTCCTGAAAAAAGTGGCATAGCTGATTTTTATAAGGAAGTAAGTCTATCTCATTATGTAGAGGTGGAAGTTAAAGACTACTCTCAGACTGTGCTTTATACCATTCAAACACGTGAATCCGAAATCCTTGCAGCAGTTCATTTTCTTGCACATGGACTTTTATGCCTATGAACTAATATTGCTCCTCACCTGCCAGTTACTTTTCTGTAATGACAGAGGACAGACCTCCAGTTAAGACACCCTTCCTGTGCAGCATGTTAGCAACCCAAAGAGTAATCATGGGTGAGTAATAATTGAGACCAGTACTGATGATTCATGAAAATTACTAACAGATGCTGGCAGAGTTCCGAGTGCTCTGTCATATTACACGGTCGCTGCTATTGAAGTTTATGGAGTAGTTTACTGATTTCTTGATTTTTCTGTGATATTTACATGGTTCCAGAACATGGATGCCTAGATTTAGTGGTTCATTTGTTTCAGATTACAAATGATTAATACGACTGACAGGACATTTTTCTTTTCTTTCTTTCTTTTTTTTAAAAAAGTCAGCTATTTTATAGTGTAACCTAAAGGAAGAAAGAAGACTTTGTCAATTTTAATATGTCAAATACAATGACTTGACATAATTATTGCTGATATTGAAACTTGTTTCCTAAAACTGTAATCTATGAAAGACGTGATGCAAAGGCAATCTGGCAAAGTGGTTGCAACATGGGTCAATCCCGTTGTTTGGATTTTGTCTTCAGTGCTTTCCCCTGATGTGACTCTAAGTTGTTTTCTTACCTCCAACCAAGACTTCTGTTCCTCAACTGTAAAATAGAAATTATTTTATGGGCATTGTTTGGACTATTTGCAAGGCCATGATCATCTCTGACCAAAGGGTAATGCTGAGAATGGTCCTGAGTTTAGGCAACTTCGCTTTGACTTTTAAAATATATTTTCTTTAATCATCACCTGAGCATATGTTTGTTTATTTAATAGAGGGAGAGAGGAAGAGGGGGAAATGGGGGGGGAGAGAGAGACCTGACCAGGGACCAAACTTCCAACCTGGGTGTGTGCCCTAGACCCAGAATAAAACCCTCAACCTTTTCATGTACAACATAGCACTCCAACTAAATGGGCTATCCAGCCAGGGCCCCTTGGACTTCAACAGGCTGTTCTTCCTCCTTGTCCTTTACATATTTCATGTTGCTGAGGACTCCAACATACACTGCTACCTAGTGCCAAGTTTTTATTCCTGAAATGTGCTAGCTCTGGGTCTTCTTACACTAGTTATCCAAAGAGGGGCTGTGGAGACAGTGTGATATAGCACACTATTTTTCAGATTTGCCTGCCAGTAAGAGCTATGTAGAGCATATAGATTTCCATTTTTTTTTTAGAGATTCTGATTTACTGGTCCTGGAGTGGCACACAAGAAAAAAATAAGTATTCTTAACCAGAGGTCTGGATGATTTTGGTGATAAGGCAAGCATAGGAAACATAGGAGTAAGTTTTAGAGTGCATATATCCCTATGCCACTGAGCAGTGCTGAAATTATCTAACTTTCTGAGACCTAGTTTATAGGTGCCTGATACGGATGTTTTCTCTTACTTTTACTGATGGAGTCTAGAATATGTAGGCATTAAGTGGCTAATTCCTTGCTTCATGGTTCTACCACCTCTTAGCACTTTCTTGTGGTATGCTGGTAAGTTTTAGCAACTGGCTGTCCAGAAAAGCCGTGTTGAGAAGAGAGGGACACATTCAGCTTTGGTGAGCTGCTGCTGGAAGGAACTGTTTCAGCACGTGTCACACACTTTAATGTTTTCGCTCCTTTCTTTCCTTCTACCTTCCCTGTTCTCTCTCTCTCTCTCTCTTTCTCTCTGTGCAATGGATTATTATAGCCTTTCTTAATTTAATTTAATTTTAATAACACAATATGAGCTCTACCTTCTTAATATTTTTTTAATTTGATGAAATATTTGTTGACTTCAGCCCCTAACACTTTAGTGAAAGTGCTCCTTATAAAACGACATTACTGTATGCGATGGAAACATCGGTGCCCTTACCTTACTGTACTTTTCTGTTGCCATTCACATGACTAATTAATCCCTTGACTATCTTCTCCTACCCAATACTATGCATATTATTGGCCTGGTTCTCTTTAGCTGACAGTTTATCTGGGCTCTGCCTTACTCACTAGATCTCTATCCACTATTTCTGTGCTTCTGAAATTTTAGCATACATCAGAACCATCTGGAAGGTTTGTTAAATCACAAATTACTGGGCCCCAGCTTCTCTTATTCTACACCTTTGAGTCAAGAATGAAAATGTGTATTTCTAACAAGTTTCCAGATGATGCTGATCCTGCTGATCTAGAAACCACACTTCAGGACTCACTGCTCTATTGTTATCTTGGGTTGCTTTTTTTCTTCCTGCCCTTAAATGTTCGTGATTTAGATGTGGGTTTACTCTTCTTCTCACTCAAGACATTCTCTCTAGGTGAATTTGTCTCTTCGTGGATTCAATGCTTATAATGTTTGACTGCAAAAATGTTCGTCTCTTACAAGACCTCGTGACTAGCTTCAGATAAGGACATTCAACTGTGGGCTAGACATCTCCCATTAAGTCTTTCATAGGACAACATGTCTTGCTCATGGCTAGTTAGTGGTGGAGCTGAAATCTGCATCTAAGTCTGTTTGATCAAGTGCCCCTGCTTTTAGCCACTTATTTTTATCAGTCTCTTGTCTCTTTTATGGTTGCACTAGTTCAGGCCTCCTTCATCTCTGCGAAGATGAAGCGTTCTGTTTCAGGTCTCCAAGACCATCTTCAAGTCTAATGCTTACCTAGGAGATTCACAGGACTCAGCATATATTGAGAAGTTGTATTCATAGCTATGATTTATTACAGTGAAAAGATACCAAGCAAAAGCAATGAAAGCAGAAGACATATTGGCTAGAGTCTGGAGGAAAGCAGGCACAGGATTCCAAGAGTCCTTCCCCAGTGGAGTCACATTGGACATGCTTAAGTCCTCCAGCAATAGTTGTACAACATGGGTAAAATTTTGACTGCTGGGGAAGCTCCTTGGAGACTGTGCCCAGGGCTTTTGTTGGAAATTGACCACATAGACACCTTCTACCTAATGCCTACCAAGATTCTAGTAGTCTCCCAGAAGGAAATCAGGTGTCCAGTTTGGGCAGTAGCTTTTCTTAGAATGATGGGAACTATCCTAAAATAAGAATTTGCAGATGCCAGCTAAGGGTCAGCCTTGCAAACAGGCCCTTGTGAGAATCGTAGCCTCAGGCCTGTTATGTTAACTCTTGTCTGCACCTTCTACTCAGCCTTTCTACATAAGATCTTTTTCTCTGTCATTTCCATCTCCACACTGCAGTAGAGTGAGCCATTTAAAATGCAAATCTGATCTTACCCTTCCTTGGCTTCAAAGTCTTTGCAGTGTATCTTTTCTAGTTCTCAATAAATGTGAAAAGGGGGATTCACTGGAAGAGGTGTTTGGGATAATAATTGTTATTATAATTAATGTGTTCTGATTTTGTAATATGAGATGTTCACTCATTTTAACTTTACGTCAGCGTGTAGGTTGAGAATTCCCTTATGACCCCTGCCCACTTTCTGGACAGAGTTGATTGATCTATCCTTGCTTTGAGCTGCCTTCACCATTTGAGTTTTCTTCTCATAGCACTTACCACTTTCTGTTCTATATTATATTTATTTAAATGTATGTCTCATCTCCATATTAAAAGTTTTTTGAGTAAATGATGCATGTCTCACTCTATTTATTCCTCAAATTAATCCCCATAGCTAAATATTTAGCACTTAGTTAGCTTTCAGTAAATATGTTGAAGGAGTGAATAAATGACTGAAAGAGAAAAATAATGGTCTGCACTTTATCCTAACTAGTTTATCTAGTTTTATGAGTGGCAATTTGAAAATATGATTCAGAACAAAAATACTAATGAAGTAAAAGGAAATTAGTAGGGTATTTAAGTGGAAATTAATTACAACTTCCTATTTTTAAAAGATCTAGTCAGACTTATTTAGTGAAATGAAAGTGCATAATTTTTTACTCTTTGCATCAATTTTTAAGTAGTTGGAGGCTTTTATTTCATTTTTTCCCTCTAAAACCACATTTCAGTGGAAATTGTTTCATTAGGGCTCTGCTAAATTGTATACACAGAACATATTTTTAAGATTACATGAAAATGGTGAATTTCCACTCAGCCAGAAAAACTGTTATTTCTTTGCATCAGAAACTTAACTAGTACTCTCAAGCGATATTTGATTTTATATATATAGATATATAAAATTTTATATATAAAATCAGTTAGGCAAAGATATATACTCTAGGTGTCCTAATAAAGAGAATAAGGAGACTATATAATTTGTTCATGCTAAACAAGTTTTGTGTTTATCAGATCTTCAGGAGTAATCTGTGTATATGTTCTCCTTTTTTAAAAATTTTATTTATTTTATCTTTAGAGGGGAAGGGAAGGAGAGAGGGGGAGAAATATCAATGTGTGGTTGCCTCTTGTGAGTCCCTGGCTGGGAACTGGCCTGCAACCCAGGCATGTGCTCTGACTGGGAATCGAACCATGATCCTTTGGTTCGTAGGCCTGTGCTCAATCCACTGAGCTACACTAGCCAGGGTGTATATGTTCTTAATAGTAAAATTAAGGGCTTTTAGAGCCCTTATTTGGATAGCAAGAGTTAACCAAAGAGAAGTTGACTCATATATATTGCTAGGTTATATATGTATGAGTGTGTAAATATGTACATATAATTCATCTAAATGTAAAATAAATATATATTTATATACTTACGAAGATACTATCAAGACCTTGTGTGCCATTGTAGCTTTTGAAAAGCTAAAGAAGAAATGTTACATCCTCAGTCTGTAACGTGATAAAACATCTTCTGAGAACATGCCACTGTTCCATGTCTGTGGCAGCCATGAGCATGTCATCTCTGGCTGCAGTGTCGAGACGTATGGTAGCAGACCCATGTGCCATTCTAATGGCGCCTTATCTAGTCTACTGTGACAAATCATTCTACTCAGATTGTCAGTGGTGACAGCTGAGACTTTTTGCTAAGATGCCTTGTCAGTGCTTGTATTAAACAGCAAGAGCCATACACTCCATTAAGTTTTTGTAAAATGAACTGTCTGCTTGCTGTTTCGCTGATAGTGGCAGCAGTTGTGAGCTAATCTTCCCCAGTTGTGGACTGCTCGACTGAGCGCCTTCACTTATCGACAGGTAGTAGATCTCATAGTTTTAGTAGAGTGCTCCAAGGTTGATCAGTATGATAGGCATGGCATAATTTATTTCATAATAGAATTTTTAGCAGTTATTTACTTTAAGTTAGCCTGCAGCAGATATGGCCCTAAATAGGAGAAAACCGACTTTCTAGTTGGTGAAGTGATTGATTGTTTTTTTCTCAACCTATAATTATTCATAGGCTCTTGGTGCAAAAGCCATAAACATGAGAGAGGCATGTCTCTAGTAACTATATCTACATTTAAGTATGTGTGCATTAATGAAAGCTACATGTAATGAACATATGTTTAAGTAAATTCAAAGAAAGTAGATAAGGATTCTATATCTCAGGCAAAATTAGATCATTGGAAATACTCTTGTTATCTGGTTGTTTTCACATATATAGGGGAAATATAATTTTGAGTTTTTTTCTCTTTACCTCATGGATAATAATACATTTCTTGCTGCCTTTTATTTTTCACAGCATTATTTTTTTCCAAAGAACCTTGTTCTCATGATGTACCTGAAGTAGGACAGCTTTAGTTTTTTCACTTTGGCCTCCAGCAATGTCTGAGGTTTAATTTGCTTCTAGGAACTAACTACTTATTCATCTCTGGGTGATCCAATGTATTTGTAGAGTGCTCCTCCAACACTGTATTTCAAATGAAGCCTTCTACACCCTCAAACTGTGCATCTATATAGTAATTGGGAATCCAAGGGTGTCAGTGTTCTGAGCCATGGTCTGTGACGCATCTTTGCTCTTGGTGATCTTTTCCTAATTCTTCTATTACTGTTCTCTGAGTCTCAGCCTTCTCTGAATTTCTGGGCTGTAGTATCCATTTTAAGTGATGACTGAGCCGAGGTAAGCAAAATCTTTAATAATTTAAGTGTCTTCATTATTTATCTTCAAATTGTGTGTTTCTTCTATAGTCATAATTTTTTTTTTCTTGATGTTCAAATACAGTCCCGTTTGGCTTGTTCTTCTTTCACATTTATTAAAAGTTATTTTCTTTAAAAAAGTTGTTTCTACCCTGACCAGTGTTGCTCAGTTGGTTGCATGTCATTCTGCAAAGTGAAATGTCACCAGTTCAATGGTTTGATCCCTGGTCTGGGCACACACCTGGGTTGTGGGTTCGGTTCCTGATTGGGGCCCTTACAGGGTGGGGGGCAAATGATCAATGTTTCTCTCTCACATTGATGTTTCCCCACCTTTCTTTCTCCCTCCTTTCCCCTCTCTCTAAAGATAAACAAATAAAATAATTTTTAAAAAGTTCTTTCATTTCAAATTGCTGCCACTATGATGGTGTTATTTGCATATCTTAAGTTACTGACATTTCTTCCACCAGCTTTCACCCTTATTTCCTCTGAGTCTAGCCAAATTGTTCACTTAAACAAATACCTAGAGAGGAGAAAAATGCAGCTTTGACACCTTGGCCTATAGGAAACTATTATGTCTTTCCACATTCTGTCTTATCTGTGGCTTCCTGTCCACAGTATAGATTATTCATCAGGACAGTCACATGCTGACTAAGGCACGCCCATGTCTTTCAGAGCAACCCAGAGCTTTTCATGATCCACATAGTCAAAGGCTTTACTGTAGTCTGTAAAATAGAAACTAACCTTCTGAAAATTTCTGGAGCATTCTGGTGTCCAGCAGATATTCACAATGAGATCTAAGTGCCCCTTCCTCTTCTGAACCATCGTTGCTCCGTGTAAGCTAGAGGGCTTCATTGCATCACCTTTAGCATCACTTTGTTTGCTTGGGAAATTAGAGCAGTGGCCCTATGGATACTGCGTCTTGGCATCTCCTTTCTTGAACATTGGGATATATGTTGAACCTTTCCAGTCTGTAGGTCAAGGTTTTGTTTTCCGTATTTGTTGACATGTCCGTGTTAGAATTTTGACAGATTCAGTCTCTGTGGCTGTCCCATGTACACATGGTGGTTTATTTCTTCCCAGTACTTTCAGAGCAGCTTTCACTTCACTTTCTAGAATTGCAAGTTCTTCCTCATAGGAATCTTCTTCAGAGGTATCTGTCATTTTTTAGTCTCTTCTGCTTAGATTTTTACCTTCCCTTTATTTTCTCCTGGTCAGATAGTGTACTTCTGTGTTGGATGTTCAGCATTTGTAGTCTTGATTTGAATTTCCTTTTATTTCTTGAGTCTTTGGTAGAGATCTCTTATTGTTCCTTTTTTTTTCCTGTCTTCTGTCTCCTTACAATGTAATAGTTCTTTTTATTTTTAGTTGCTAGTCATTGGAAAGCTGTGTTCAGGATTCTAAATCCGCTTTTATCACCTTTTACTTTTGCCTCTCGCCTGTCTTCAACAATTTTTAGTGTTCTGCCTTCCATCTTAATTTGTTCCTTTTCTTTTTACTTTTGGCACTGTATTTTCACATTCTTCCCAAATAATATTTCTAATTTCAGTCCCCAGTTCTTCTGGTTCTCAGTCAATTAAATTTAGCAGTGCAAATCTGTTTTTTATTGGGTTTTAAATCCATCAGGGATGCTATTTACATTATATTTTGGCACTATGATTCTTTTAGTGCTCTTCTTCAGCTTTACTGTAATGTTTGATATTAACAGTTTGTGGTAAGCACCGCAATCTGCTCTCTTGATTTGGCAGAGATAACACAGCTTCTCCATCTCCTTCCTTCACTTACATAGTCTGTATGATTGCTGTATTGGCCATCCGGTGATGTCCATGGACACAGGCATTGGCCTGGTTGTTTGAAGCATGTGGTTTTGATAGACCAGTTGTTGGCTTCACAGAAACACATGAGCCAGTTTCCTGCTTTATTTCTGAACCCTACTCCAAATTCTCTGACAACATTTAATTCTGTGTTTTTTTCCTCCTACTTTTGCAGTCCAGTTACCTATATTTGCCAGCATGTCTTATTTTGGTGGGGGGTTCGTTTCTTCCTGGATAATTGCATAAAAGCTATCTGTTTCACCTTTTTCAGCTTCTGCAATGGAACATAGACTTGGGTAGTTGTGCTAATAGGTTTTCCTAGAATGTAATTGATGTTATTCAGTCAGACCTTGCATTGCAGTTCCTAACCACCGGTATAGTGTCCTGCCTCAGTATTAAAGCCACTCCATTTCTTCTGCATTTGTCATTTCTAGAGTAGAGCACTGAAATTGCCTGATTGAAAATGTCCCATTCCAGTCCATTTTAGTTTGTTAACAACAAGCACTGCAACGTGTAGACATTCTATTTCTCCCCTTACAATTTCCAGTTGACGTTGGTCTGTGCTTGTCTAGCATGGTACTTGCCTTTCAATTTCATGCACATCAGCTGGTAGATGCCCCTCCCACTTTGTTTTAGGTTTTTATTTATTTATTTTAAATTAGCAACAGTGCTATTTGTACTTGTCTTTGCATTCCCAAATAATGTTTGAGTGCTTCTTGACCTGGGAATAAAATCTTTCAGCACCAGCTCATATATATTTTGGACTATTTCATTACAGGGTTTTCAAGGTAAAACAAACCGTTACCTTCTGCTGCTCCATGCGAGTCCCAACCTTGTGTTCTCAGGTCCATAGTGTCTCAATCAGCAAACACCTATGGAATGTAAGCCTCCCTGCAGTACTACATTTATGCGTTGTATTAAACTGTATTATACTCTTATGTGCATTTATTTTTTCCTCCATAGAAAGGTTTAAGTATGATAATTCTTCTCCAGGATAATTCTTATCAACATATGCCTTAAATTTGACATTAAAAGTGAATGAAAGTCTTTGATCTCCATCTGTAGGCAGTTTTAATATCCTAACTGTGATCACTGGGCACTATCAATGATGAAATAACTCTTTGAAGAAGACAAATAAGGACAGAAATGTTGACAAGGTTGAAAATTAATTTTGATAGAAATTTAAAAATTGAATTTTTAAAGAAATTGTACATAGTGATAGTGTATTCATATTCTTTATAGTATTCTTTTTTTTAAGTTAATCAAAGTTATTATAATATATAATATCCCCTTATAATGCCTCAACTGGGTATGTTATGCCTAACAGCACTTTGGTGAAATATGATAGTTTTGGTGTGGTTTCTTAACACATTTTTGCAGATGTTAGTAATTATATTGATTTGGAAATTAAGTTGCACTGTTATCCTTAGAGTATTGTTATATTTGTCCCAGATTATATATACCCTTTCAGTTAATGTTCTCAGGATGAAGCAGAATTTTATTTTACTGGATGGGGAATATTTTATGCTATAAAAACACTGTTCTCCTGTATGGAATTCATTAACTCTTTAAATGACATAGCCAGCAATTAGAGACCTAAAAGGTAATCTTAAAAATAACTTGTGCTCTCTAATTGTGCATTTACCTCATACAGGTGACTATATCATGCTGTAGGCCATTTTGCTGGCAAGTTGTTCCTAGGGCAAGAAAAATTACTTTATTATTGTAGAAGAAATGAAGGTTTTTGTTGAATCAAAAAGTGACCCAGAAAAGGCTTGCCCACAGGCCCACCCTCACATTAGTTGGGGAGAAGCTGTTAGGTGACTTTAAAGAATAAAATACGTACCCTTCCTTTTCAGAGAGACTGGGATTGGGTCTGATCTGTCCTTCGGTTGGTGAGTAGTAGAGAGACGTCTTCCAGTGATGGGTTAGACGGCATCCCACTGATCTTTCTGCTCAAGCATTCTGCTAGTGGTTCACTTTGAAATGTTAGTTGTGCCAGCGATTGATAGAGGTGCATTCTTTCTCTCCACTCCTTCTGTTAACAAAAATAGATTGGAAGGCTCAGGGCATTCAGGAAACAGTCACAAAGAAATAGTACCACCACTGAAAGTATTTAGAGAAATGTCTTTTGGGGTATTAAAGAAGAATTTTTTATCTACTTATGAGCCCAGGGAAAAATCACAGGAGAATCTGGTGTGTTTTTCATAGGGATCTGTATCATTGGTTATATTAGCAAAGCTTGTGCCAATTATAACTGGCCTTTGATCTCCTTTTTTTCTCTTTCATTCTTTCACCTCCTACTGCCTCTCTTCCTTGTTGTCTGTTTCTCTCTTTCTCTCTAACTTTGTATCTGCCTTTATCTCTCTCTTACTGTTAATGGCACCTGGGATCTATGCTAGGATATTACCTATACATTTTAAAGTAAGAGAAATACCTAATATATAGGAGGAACTTACAATTGGTAAATAACTGTATACACAAATCCATATCTTTTATTTTATTAAGTCAAATTATAACTCTGAACCTTATAAAAGGATTGAGAACATATGAGAACCATAATCTTATGCAGTCTAATGAAAATGTTCTGTGGAAACTTAAACTCAAAGCACCAAAATAAATTGGAACGATATATGTTTTACTTATGCTAATTGTTGAATAAAATAAATTATTAATACAAAGGAACTACTTTCCACTCAAAGAGTACCTAATTTCACCTCGGATACCCAGAAGTGAGTCTCTGAGTATTCATGAAATGTCCACAAGCTACATGACGCACTATTTGAGGTTGCAGATGTATGGGAGAATATGTTCTGTTAAAGGCATAATAGATCAGATGGGAAATGCAAAATGATCATTATATTTAACACTTTTTTTACTAGGGGATTTATTCTGATACTATAGATTACACTTAAGAAAGCAATGGAACATGTAAATATAGGGTGCTTTACAGTGAAGTTGGGAGTAGAGTGAGGACTTGTAACATTGTACCTATTGCTTTTAAATTAAGAATTGCAATGATATTTTTTTTCACTAAGGCTCTGAGTGATGGCTGACTATTTATATATCACCTCAGAGTATTTCCGTGGCATTCTGGGAGAATTCATTCAAAGCCATTTTGAATATTACCTAGAAATTGCAATTACTGATACCAAGAGTATGTGCAGACTCGTAGTATGAAATAGGAAGCTGTCTCCTCTCCTGTTAGCCTCCAGGGTTGTTAAATCTGATGCCAAAATCACATGACTTTCCTTGCCCACCATATAGTTGTTTGGGGGCTGCCCAAAAGTAGACACTGGAAAGCAGTTTCCCACCAGGAGAGCCTGTGGAGTGAGTGTCAACTGTTTCTAGGATATAAACATGGATCCTAGGGACGGTTCGATGTTCCCCATCATAGAAACACACCTGGCTTCTACTTTTGGTGTCTTGGCATTCTTGATTACCTGTATAGAAGGTAATATTTCAATATACATATTTTTAGATTTTTTTGTATTTAATTGTATATACTCATATCACACTTGATATAGTTTTAGTGCTCACTAAATAGTAATACTCAGTGTGAAAAAAGTAAGCATAAGTGGTCTTAATATCAAGGTAAAGGATTAAAATGAGACAACTTGAAATTTTAAATGGATTTTATTGAGTTATTCAACTTTTGGGAGGTGTCAAATATTCTGCAAAGACCCAGGAATACAACGATTAATAAGTCATAGTTTCTGCCTTAAAGCAACAAATATAGTGGGAATGACTTTAGTCAACCATGTAAGCTCATTGAGAGGGTCAACTTGATTGACAAAGAGTGATCCATGTTTTCTTATCTGACTCAGAATATTTTGGGACACTATAGAAATAATAAAGCATTTAAAAATAGATTATGTCTGCTAGGTGCCATGCTCTGTGTGATTGTTTGTCTTAAAACAAACACTAGAAACAAAAATAAATACATTTAGTCATTTGAATCTCATTACAAATCTCTTTTTAATTAAGGTTTTATATGAGGATTGAAAATTTTGGACATTTGCAGACAAACCATACAATTCAATATAAGAAAGTATGTGGTAACTAAAATACTTTACTAAAAAAGACATTTCAAGGTGGCACAGATTTATTTGATCTGTCAATTCAGTTGGGGGAGTAATAAAAAACTGTACATAAACAGAGTCCAAAAGAGATCATCCTGACATTATTAATTAGATCTACATGTACAAAGTAGTTTTGCAAAGTTGTATGATGCAGACATCGCCTGCAGTGTCCGTGTCATTATGGGTGAAATGAGACATTCACACGGACTACCGAGTCCGGTGGAAGAAAAGGGACAGCATGGCTTTTCTCTCAAGGGGAGCAAAAGCCTGTGGCCTCTGCCATGACAGGCCTTTATTCTGTCTTTTTCACATTACATGATGGTTCTCATTTACTATGCACAGGTTCGCTTTAGGGGGTTATCTTTTACAGGCAACAAAGGAGCCAATGCTGCTAATCACATCACAGAAGAAGGATATTAGTAGATGAAAAGGGAAAAGTAGTTGAGCTGGTTACACTCCATACTGGAGAGTTTTAGCATGGATTTTAGGAAGTTACAGTAAGCACTTGTCTCAATTCAGGTCAGAGGATTTTAGCAGAAGCAAGACTCAAAGGGGCCTAGGTGTATTACGAAGCTGATTTCCCATGGGAGAACCTGTCTGTGGGCGTGGGTCCTGTGCATCTCTGAGTGGGAGCTGGACCCACGCCATGCAGAAGGGTCTCCCACAATAGTACAAAGTAGTTTCTCCTTCAATGGCAGATACTAATTCAGCCTGCTGTTCCTTAAATGGTTAAATGAAACAGGCATCTGTGGTTGTGCATAAAAGCTACTATTTAGCAGGTGCAGGAATCAAGGCTGATTTTCCAATGATAGTTTACAAAGTGGGTAGGGAATGGACCTGTATTCTTCTTTTAGTACAATTTAAATATCAATTAGTATAACTATGTTTATACACTTTAAAGTCTTCATTTAGCTTATACAATGTCTAAGAAGGGGCTTGTGATATGTGAACTTCTCCTCTAAAATGCATGGTAACTAACTCTTTTCCCTCTTCACTGAAGTTAGGAAGAAAGCATCTTAAATTGTAGGAGGAAAAAACTAGTTTACTAGTTTAGACACAGGAAATTCTTGATAGCTTTAAATTGAGAACTGGCTATCAAAGAGGTTTTAAATTTTTCTTTCTGGGTGACTTTTAAGAATGTAATAGATAGTAACTCAACCTGGATGGTTTAGGTATAGTCATTTCTTGAAAGGTATATACAAAATGATTTCCCGAGGTCAGTACTGCTCCATAATTCTGTGCTTTCATTACCCATTTTAAAATTTGTTCCATAAATTGCTTGTCCACTTTTAGTAAATTGCTATACTTCCTAGAGGGAAGATAGAATCAAGATTCTCATAAATTCAGTGATACTGTATTGTGGAAAGAGGAATGAATTAAGAATCAAAGTATTAAATTCTGTCAACTCTTCATAATCTCCAACTCGGGCTTTAAAATTTTTTTATTCTCTCTATTTAATTAGGTATAACAGACATACATATAATTTTTGTTTATATAACACAGCAGTACCTCAAAGTGAAAGGTTTTGAGTTTAACAGTTATTCCCTTCCCTAAGGACTATATGTACCAAGAAGTTTAGGACTCAACCTTGAGTTGATCTACTGAAAAACATCAAGAAACACATGAAAATTTTGCAGTGTCATAGGCAAAAAAACAAAACAAAACATAAAAACCTCTGACATCTCCCCATTTTTACTGAGTTAAGTCTTTTAAAAAAATAATGCAGAGATGTTTCAAAAGTAGAACGGTTGTTACCTTCTTCAACATTCTGGCGAAGGTTGAAGCAGAAGCAATCTCTCATTGATATTAAAATTAGATTTCTGCCAGTATTTACTAATGGGGCACAGATGGGTAAATTGCATTGCTTCTACCACCTTGTCATGGATGTGTGGTGATATTGTTTAAATTCAAATATGTATTTTCTTTTTTTAAATGCCCTGAGCAGGGTGTTCATTTATACATTACATTTGAAATTAGCTTGAACATGCTTTCCAATACTACCATCCTGGGTTTTCTTGACTTTTCACTGTTGCCTTTCTGTCTCTTTGTATTTACAGTTGAAAAATTGATGCCAAATTTTGTGAAACGTGTTCTCTTCCATGCTGAGATCTTCTGTGCCAACAATCTCCCTGGAGCGTGTGCTTTAGTAATAAGCCCTGAAAATGGGAACCGATAATGGAAATACTGGCAGCCCTTATCCAAAGGGGTGCTAGCCTGTGTTTCCATAATTAGGAATGTGATTAGACATAAGAGATGCTTTTGGTCTTCAATTTCTAGCCATGAAATGAAGGGATTTGAGTTTCTCTCACTTTTGGCAGACAGTAAATTTCAGTCACACTGCAGTGTTCTAAGGCTGGTCACAAAGAGCCTGTTCTCTGAATTTGTTTTCCAAACAAATAGTAACTGTGCTTTCTTACTGTGTTCGGAACCACAACTTCATTTTAAAATAATTATTTCCCTAATTGCCTTCTTAATATTCCCAGGTTTTATTTTCTAACTTCTCCCCACCATTTCTATGGTTGAGTGCCTAGCTATAATATTAGGCATAAAATTACAAAATAATAGCAATAATATTTACCAAAATACTTATTGCGTACTGTGCAGTATACTTGGTGAATTACGTGTATATCTCATTTAATTCTTGTGTGAGACCTATGAAGTTCTTACTGCTATTATCCCCATTTTATAAATGATGGAAGCAAATTATGTATTTTAACAGTAATAGAGTCCATATTCTTTATCACTGTGCTATATCACCTCCCTTTATTACAAAGTGCCCCATCTAAGGAAAACCATTTTACTTAAGTCAACTTAGGTTCCCTTTGTTATTCATCCATATTCATCCTCTTTCATCAAACAAATGTTGACACCTACTATGTGCCAGACATTGTATAAAGCTCTGGGAATGCAAACATGAATGAGTCCAGTCCTTGCCCTTCAAGTACTTATAGATCAATTAAATAAATATCAACTGTGCCTAAGACAATGGGTCCCAAACTGTGCACGCAGTCATCCCAGGCACCGCAGCAAACGCACAGGGCTCCACCAAGTCCTATCATTTGTGTGGGAAGCACAGGCATATTTTTGAATATTAATGAACTGCATTACATTTGTTTTTTTCAATGGCTACTAAATTAACAAATACTTCTTGAGATGTTTAAACATAATCTTAAAAAAACCTGTTCAGTATTTCTTTTGGAATAGAATACTATGAAAAAAATTACTAAGGACACCATGGACAGAGAAAGTTTGGTAATCTCTGGCATAAGGAAGGCAGTTTGATATTTCCAACAGAAAAAATTAAAGAATCCAACAAACAAAACTGAGTTAGGGGACTATTATCGAAAGTCAGGGTTCAGGAGAACTAAATGGGACCATGATATTGATTGTCAAAGTGTTATCCAGTTGAGTACACAGGAATACTTGTATATTTTTCTCACAAAGGTATTTAAAAAAACCTAATTTAAATGAGCTTGAGTGGCTTCAGGGAAATACTTAATTGGAATTCAAATTATAAAAGTTTTTAAGAAATAGGTCAAAATGCTTTTCTTTTAGTGAAATAATTATATGAATTGGCTTATTCTAAATAATAAAAACATAATGGGCCACCAATCTTATTAATTTGAAGGTGGAATTTTTTGGTGCTTTATTCTATTGCTTTTAACCTTAGGCAAACTGAATGTGTTGAATAGGAAGAGCATATTATGCTGTCACTTTAAGAATATATGATTATAGCATATCAGTGGCTGGGTAGACATTTCATAGGAAAAATAACTCTAAATCTGAGGGAGAGATGCATTTGACAGTTCAATGTCTACATACTTCTAGTTTCCTCTAGTTCAAAATTGCCAGAAGCTTCTGTAGTAATTTGAGGCCTGGAGCATGTCGAAATTGCTAGAATGCTCTCCTAGCTACTTTTTCATGAGAAGATGATTATGTGATGCTAAGAGGATTTGTTGACAAGAGGTAGAATTTTTATTGCACCAATCTTCTTTCAAGGAAAAAAAAGAGAATCAATGAAAAATATCTGTTGGATCATTTTTGGAAGATTAGAGAGATTACCACTGGAACTTGCTCCCATTATCTCAGTGCTGAGACTTAACTATACTTTTCATATCACCAAGTGAGGGAGTGAAGGATGAGAAAATATGAGTTACCCACTAGGGAGAACCTATGTAGGAGAAAACAATATTTATAAAATATATGATTACATGCAGGATGACATTATAAAAAGATCACTCTAACAGAAGATCTGGAGTCAACCCTTGTTTCTGCTATGTATTTAGAAATATGATCTTCAGTTTGTAACTTGACCTTATTGAAACCCAGTTTCCACAACTGTAAAAGTACATTGTAGAATGGAATGAATGAGACAATAGAGGTGAGATATTTAAGGCAGAGCTTTGTGTATAGTAAACTTGATCAGTCACATTTGAATGCTAGTAAAAGAGTGACTAATGGGATATACAAGTTGTTTTTTCTTGTGTTACGGAAAAAGGTCTGGGAAGTTTCAGGCCTCGTGTGGTGAGGTGGTCTCACACTTTCATTAGCATTTCTCTTTTTGCTTCACCATCCTAGGCATGGGACTGTCAAGATCTCATCCTGGTTTAAGATGGTACAGAAGTTCTATCCATCAAAGTCAGATTGGAGGTAGGAAGGGGGGCAAGAAGTACAAACAAACAAACATGTGACAGCTGTCTATGCTCCTTTAGATGAGGTTTCCTGAAGTTCCTAACAACGGGTTACATTTCTTTAGCTGTGGCTTAGTCACATGGCATAACTAGTCTGGAAAATGTCGCCCCCTAGCTGGGCACATGAATTCCTGTAATTAAACGTTCTTGGATAAAGTCCTCTTAGAACGAAGATGATGGGCCACCCATGGACCCTGATAGAAGCTCTCTATATTGCTCATTTAATATGAGCCTTCTTCACCTCTAAACCAGTTTTAATAATATCTGCTCTCTTGGACTGATGAGAGAGTTACATGAAATTATACATACCAAGTTTCAGTCATTATTTGTTGAATAAGTATAAAAGCATTAATTTTCAGATTCTATGGAATTCTTTAGCAGCTACTATCTTTTTAAAATCCTGATTTTTAAATCTCTAGTCAACTTCTTGAATATTGCTGATGCTGTTGTTTCAGAAATTTTTTATTTTTAACATTCTTATATTAATTTTTGATTCGGGGACCTTCATGAATTTTTATAAAAAGACATTCAAACTGCTCTCTGTAAATAAGAGCCAAATTACTTTATCTAAGACATTAAAGAATGCAGCCAAATACTTGGAAAATAAGATGATCAACTTAGTTGTATATTTGGATTAGCATTATGTTCAACACAAAGAATGAACATTAGAACAGAATTTATGTATGCTAAAATATGATTGAGCAAAGTTTAAAATACTCAGGCAACAGCTATTTTATTTCATTATCTTTTAAAAATATTTTATATTTGTTTAAAATTTTACAACTGATGAAAAGTTCTATGTGTATTTATTTTATTATTATTATATAATAATTCTGTAAGTTTATAATTTTTGAAAAAGTTGGCAGAGAAATAAGAAGAACAGCTCAAGGAGCCACAGGCTCTTTTAGAATTATTCTATAAACTCTGTTTTTCTAAATTCAGTGCACATTTCATTCCATGGCAGTCATCTCCATTTGGGACACTGTATATGAATTTTTGACACCATGTGGTGGTGGGACTCCATTGATTCTATGTTATAAACCTGAGTTGTTATTTTCAGAATATTTAATGGTTATCTGGGTTGCAATCTCTAAAAGTCAGAATATGATTGTTTTTCATATGTTAATTTGAAAGTGATTTGTTAGTCACTCAAACATATGTGAGTGCTACATTTACTTTTTCTAAGCTACTAGTCATTAAATGAATTTTTAGAAATTGAATAGTGTATTTGAGACACTTATATTTTGATGTTCACCTTGCTAGGGACACTATATTCTGCATTCTCTTCAGAAGTTATTTCTCCTCAATACATTTTAATATAGGTTTTGAGGTAGTGAATATTCATAGGTAGAATGATCTAAAGAATATCCTCAGAATTATGTCGTTGTACATTTTTTATTTAATGATTGTAAATTAAAATTCAAATTATACATCTTTACTGTCCATGGATGGTATTCATACCTGAAAATAAAGGCCAATAAATTATTAAAAAGTTGTTTTCCTTTTGAAGGAAGTTTTATAAAACAAAACTTACCTGAAAAAATATCCATGTGGCAAGAAAAAATTTAGTAAAATTTGAAAAATACATTTTAAACATTGAAAAGCAGTTTTTCATTCTAAATAAATAATCTGAAATGTATATAAGGATGCTTATATATTTTCATTGAAACATAGTTACATTTAGAAAATGTTATGCTGGAAAATAATGCAGAACTATATAATCAATTACTTGCAATTGTGGTTTAAATAAATAAATACACATATACAACACACACCCATATACCTGTGCATGCACACACACTTTAATGGAAAAGACTAGAAGACTATCCTTCATGTTGTTGATATCTTTACTCACTTATCAGTGGAACCTAATCAACAAAATGTACAAATGAGCAAAATAGAACCAGAGACATGGAAATAAAGAACAAACTGACAGTGACCAGAAGGGAGAGGGGAGAGGGGTAATGAGGAAAAGAAGAGGAAGGGGTAAGCAAAGGAACATGAATAGAGGACTCATGGGCACAGACAATGGGGAGGATTGACTGTATGAGTTGGGGGTGACAGAGTTGAGGTGAGCAAGGGGATTAAAGGTGAGACACCTGTCACTGAACAGCAATAAATTAAAACAAATTTTTAAAGGTAAAAAATATAATGAAGGTTGGGTTATTTTACCATTTATACTATCTTATTTTCAAAGTTCCTATAATTAAAAGGCATTCAAATATAAAATGAAAAATACAAATATTGATTTTGGCTTATTCACAAATGTATATTGAGTATGACTAGGTACCTTTATCCATATGTACAAGTATAGAATTTATCTTTATAATCTGACCAAAATGGGGATAGTGAATTACATTGGATCTTTATATACATAATTTACTATCCTATCACATTTTATTTTATTTTATTTTATTTTTTATTTTATTTTATTTTATTTTTTGTTTTATTTTATTCTATTTTTTAATTATATTTTATTGATTATACTATTACAGTTGTCCCATTTCTCCCCCATCATTCCCCTCCACCCTGCACACACCCTCCCACCTACATTCCCCTCTTTAGTTCATGTCCATGTGTCCTAAGTTCTTTAGCTTCTACATTTCCCACACTATTCCTACCCTCCCCCTTTTTTCTACCTACCGTCTATGCTACTTATTCTCTGTACCTTTTCCCCCTCTCTCCTCCTCCCACTCCCCTTTTGCTAACCCTCCATGTGATCTCCATTTCTGTGGTTCAGTTCCTATTCTAGCTGTTTGCTTTTGTTTTAGGGGTGGTTGTTAATATCTGTGAGTTTGCTGTCTTTTTACTGTCCTATTTTTGATCTTCTTTTTCTTAGATAAGTCCCTTTAACATTCCATATAATAAGAGCTTGGTGATGATGAACTCCTTCAACTTGACCTTATCTGAAAAGCACTTTATCTTCCCTTCCATTCTAAATGAAAGCTTTGCTGGATAGAGCAATCTTGGATGTGGGTCCTTGCCTTTCATGACTTGGAATACTTCTTTCCAGCCCCTTCTTGCCAGTAAGGTCTCTTTTGAGAAATCAGCTGACAGTCTGATGGGAACTCCTTTGTAGGTGACTGTCCCCTTATCCCTTGCTGCTTCTAGAATTCTCTCCTTCATTTTAATCTTGGCTAATGTTATTATGATGTGCCTTGGTGTGTTCCTCCTTAAGTCCAACTTCTTTGGGACTGTCTGAGCTTCCTGGACTTCCTGGAAGTCTATTTCCTTTGCCAGATTGGGGAAGTTCTCTTTTATTGTTTGTTCAAATAAGTTTTCCACTGGTTGCTCTTCTTCTTCCCCTTCTGGTACCCCTATAATTCAGATGTTGGGACATTTAAAGATGTCCTGGAGGTTCCTAAGCCTCTCCTCATTTTTTTGAATTCTTGTTTCTTCCTTGTTTTCTGTTTGGTTGTTTGGTTGTTTCTTTCTTCCTTCTGGTCCACTCCATTGATTTGAGTCCCAGTTTTCCTCCCATCACTATTGGTTCCCTGTGCGTTTTTCTTCATTTCACTTATTGTAGCCTTCATTTGTAAATCTAATTTGCAACCAAAATCAACCAATTCTGTGAGCTTCCTAATCACCAGAGCTTTGAACTGTGCATCTGATAGGTTGACTATCTTTTAGTCACTTAGATGAATTAGCTCTGGGGCTTTGATCTGTTCTCCCGTTTGAGCCATTTTTTTTTTTCTTGGTTTAGTTACGGCTGTTACATAGTGAGGGGCAGAGCCTTAGGTGTTCACCAGGGTGGGGCAACCCAGTCTCCTGGTAATGATGCTGGATGTGGGGGTGGGATCCAAGAGGGAACAATGACGCTTGCTCTGCTCTCTTGGATTCCAGTCCCTTCTGCCACTTTCCTCAAGCAAATTGGGCCCCTCTGGTGCTGATTTCCATGTGGGTGGGCTTGTGTATGTTCTAGGACCCTGTGGGTCTGTCCAACAAACTCTCTCGTGAAGCTGGGATTCTCTCCTGGCACCTGAACCCCCACAAGTGTTTTCAATCGGTCCTTTAACGCTTTATTTCCTGGCGCTGGGGCCCTGTGTTGTGCAGTCTGTCTTGCTGCCCTTTATTGCCTGGTTTATCTGCGGGCAAAGGTGTGTTCGCAGTTAGCCGCCTTGTGCACCTTGCTTGGTCTGCTCTGCCTCCCTGCACTTGATAACTGCCGCTTGTGCACCTGGGGTGTATCGACCACCGCCTGCACATCCCAGACCACTAGCCACTGCTTTTTCCTGCTGCGACCCCTCTTGGCTGGCCGCCGACTCTGCCCCTCTTACTGGTCTAGGTAAATCATTGTTGGAATTCTGTACAATTCAATTTTCTATCTGTTCTGCTTGGGTTTTTTTTTTTGGTTCTATACTTTTGTTGTCCTTAATCTTGGTTGTGAGAGGAGGCACAGTGTATCCACCTATGCCTCCATCTTGGCCAGAAGTCCTGTCCCATCACTTTTGATGGGCATTTCATTTGTGAGACTACTTTTTTTAACAAAAGATTTACTAAGGGGATTTTGGGTCAAAGGCTAAAATTGATTTTAAGTTCGAACACACCACACAGTCTTTCAGGAAATACTACCAAGTCTTTATGATTTTTAATACCTCCATCAGTCTTGAATGTTGTAATTTATTTCATCTTTATCTGCCTAAATGGGAACAATGAATTCTAAATTCCATTATTTGGTTATAATGAGACTAAAGTAAATTTAACTAATTGATCAACTTAGAGAGTAGTTATCTGTTTATATCTTTGCCTGACATTCTGTAGTATGCTGAGGTTTTATCTATTGGTTTACAAAAGTTCTTTGTGTATCAGACCCTTTCTGTCAAGATTTTCTGCCTTTTTATTTTTAAAGCCTTATTTATAGTAAATATTTTTCACACATTTTAACAATTTTTAAAAGTAGTTAAATGCATCATGATTAAATATATCATGATGGTTAATATTTTTGTGTTTGTGGAACAAGTACAGAAGGGTCTTTATCACCAAAGAGTATACACAATGTTTATTAACCTATTCTATATTTTCAAGCTTGAACATCTCCAACGAAATTTTTTATCTCTTTGGAATTTGTTTAGTTGAAATGAGTAATGAAATAAATGGTAAGTGCTACTTTAGCTTTTATTTTTCAATGAACATTTAGAATTCTTAGTACTAGTTTTTGAATAATGGTCTTATTCTAGCTGGTTTAAGGACAAATTCTATTTTGTATAATTTCCCTCTGTGCTTCAGAAATGAAATGAATCCAGATTGTTAAAATGTGAATAGTTAACCAAGGAGATTCATACATTCACGGAACTATTAGTGTCCCTCTTCTTTTAGTCATTCTTTCATTTGTGCAGTGCCAGTTTGGTATAGTCTGCTCGGTACTAGAGTCATGCGTGGTTCATGATCCATGACCTCCAGAATCTCAAAATTGAGGCCACTTATATTTATATGCAAATTAACGGATATGAAACTATTAGAGCTCTGTATTGTGATAGAAATTAAAATAATGAGATTGATAATTTTTTTCAAAAAAATTGTCAAGGGAAGTTATGTCCTTATATTCCTGTTAAATAAAGAAACTTTTATTCCCCAACTATTTGAAGATACAGGTAATAGAGCATAGGTGTTGAAAATATCCTTAAAGATTGTCTGTTTCTACTCCCTCATTTTATATATTGGAAAACTGTTACTCAAAGAAATTAAATGGCTTTATCAAAACCACATCTTGAGTTCTTGCAGAGGTCAAATTAAAACCTGGATTACCAAATGGTCCTTGCATTTTGGCTTATCAAGGTATGTCCATAATATAAAAAAAAAAGGTTCATGTTGATAGAACTATTTTTGCTTCCTCCGCTTCTAACACTTTGCATCACTATTACATTATTTTTGAGAGTTAACCATGTTTTATTGTGCTTTATAGAACTCTCTGTTCTCCCATCTCTCATAGCTGTTCTCATTCAATGATTTTCTCTTTGTGTATATTGGTTCTCTTCACTGTCAGATTAATTCTTCTGTCTTTTATGTCCTCTGATTCTAGAACATTTGTAGGGCTATCTGTAAGAGAGATGACTCAGTTTTACTTCACTATGTGCATCTCTAAGATTTCTAAAATTCAGTGTTAAAATATCTGCATGGTTGACAATGAAGAAAAGAGACAAGACAGACAGGATTACAAAAATAATAATTTTTTAACACTTGATATTTTCTTTTTTTATTTCATTTATATATAGTTATTTTTGATTTAATCTTTATTGTATTTTTCCATTGCCATCTTGTCCCCCTTGGTTGGAAGGAAGGAAGGAAGGAAGGAAGGAAGGAAGGAAAGAAAGAAAGAAAGAAAGAAAGAAAGAAAGAAAGAAAGAAAGAAAGAAAGAAAGAAAGAAAGAAAGAAAAAGGGAGGGAGGGAGGGAAAAAAGAAAAGAAAAAGGACTCATGGACATGGATAACAGTGTCATAATTGTTTTAAACATGCACTAAGTCCTACTAAATAATACTTTTTTAAAAATCTCAAAAGGCAACTTTCTTTAGTCAATCACTAATATCTGATGCTCTGCACACTATTATTCTTATCACAGAAATAAATGAACATACAGGCAAGGCTATAATATTATTGGGGCAGTTATGTTTATATTTAATAATTTGGCTTTCTTTGCTGTGGAAAGAAAGATTAGAAGCAGAGAAGCATTGCTTTTATGGTCCTAAGTAAATCTGTAGTTGATTAATTAGTAGAGTATGAGCTTTAGGTACCCTGACCTGAAGATGAGGGCTGAGCAAGTGCTAAAAGCAGTTTATCTTTTGAAGACAGCTCCAGTGTTTCAGAATGCACAAAATAAGTAGCTTGATCATTGGCTTAAGCATTTGACTTTGGGGTTTATTCTATTTAATTCTCCTCAGTAATCCTCTAGTGGCATTGACAGAAGAGCCCTTTTAATTTGCACACAATGTGTGACGTGTGTGAAAGTGAATTTTATGATCATAATACTCTTGAGGTTGAGTTTTGTGCTCTAGTATGTAATATACTTTATATTAATTTTTTATTCTATTACAGTTGTCCCACTTTTTCCCCTTTGCCCTCCTCTGTGCAGCCCACCCCCCCTCTCCCATAGTTATTCCCTATCACATGATAGGGTCCATGGGTCATTTACAGATATTCCTTGCCTGGTCCCTTCCCCTTCTTTTAATACTATTCCCCTTCTCCCAGTTCCCTCGCCCCTCGCTGCTGTCTGTTCCTTGTTTCCTTGCCTCTGGTTCTATTAAAGGGTAAGTTTTATAAACACTAATCTTTCAGGTAGATATATTCTCTTAGATCCTAAATCTGACACCATTCTACCCTTTTGTATTCAAGAGGGTATCTCTTTTCAACTGAGACTGTTCCATATCATTTCTACTGTGGGCTGTTTTGAGGGACTTAGCATTCCCTTCTTACCCATTCGTATGTGCATATGCTGAGTCCTATACGTGCAAAGCCAGAGTTCAAATAAGGATGTAGTTCTTGATAAGTGGGCAAGAAAAGGAGCAATTTCACCCTGGACCATAAGTGACTGATTAGCTCTAGAATTCTGAAGTCGAAAGGATAGTTATTAGCATAATGTTATGCATAAGGAACATGGTGGATGTCACTCCACGATTTTCAGTATAATATGCCATTTGGGGCAGCTTTTAAATATATTATCATATAGTGGTTATTTTTAAATTAACTTTTTCTGAAGTATAAATGAAAGGTAATGCATTATATATGTAATGCTTACTTAAACATCTAACTACATATTTCTGAAACAGAAATATTATAATTTTTCTTGTTGTTGGTTAAAATAAAATATTGTATAAAACACCATTGAAGTATGGCTTTCATTATTAATCATTCAGTGACTGCCCTGAAGTTACTACTTAGGACTTTAGGAGGTAGTTTGCCTTTCAGGAATATGTGAAGATGTGAAGGGTGGCTCTTTTATTGAAATACATCACAACACTTGCATTCCCTTTATTGGAGAAAACCTGGATCATACGGTTTTGCCCTCTCTCATATCATGTTAAAATTTGTTTTACAAAAATTTGTGTTCTAAATTTTCAACTTATTTAAAAGCTAGTATAATTCTGCATAAATTTGTAATACAGTCATGCTTACCCAGTTTACCCTCACTTTTCCCAACATTTTTCATGTTCAAAACAACACAAATGGAAAAATGTATTCAAACATTTTTATCATGATTCACTGTTCCGTTTTCAGCCTTTCTCTTTGACATTCTCAACCATGACCATTAGCAAGATTTTGACTTTTTGCAAATTTAGTATACAAGATGCAAATCAGTTGAAGGAGAGGAGGATGGACAGAAGTAATTACATTAATTAGTTCAGTAGCTCTGTTTACTAAAAAATTTGTTAAAATGAAAATTGGGGGTGAATTACAACCAATATTAGAAGTTGTAGCTTATCTCTAGAATGTTCTTATGTTACCTGTTTTACAATAAGTTCTCCTGGACTTCAGGTGGGCTCTCCCAACTCATAAAGCTGAATGAGTCTTCCTAGGAGAACTTCTTTGGGTTCACTTGTGTCATTTTCAGATTATGTGGGTAAAGACTGTTCATTCCACTTCTTTTCCACTTTCAGAAAGTGGGAAAAGGAAACATACTTTTCAGAAGGTATGTTATATACCCGATCCCCATTCAGAAGAGTTCACCATAGCATGGTATTCTTTTGTGTGACTCGTAAAGCCCAGTTTTCATAGATGCCTTATATATTGTTAACATCCTTCATTTGTCAGATTTCTTTTCTGTTTCTCTTAGTTACATATTCTTCACTGTATCCAGTCAAATCTTGTTTCTGATTTATTTAATATAATCATAAAGAGTAACACATATTTATATACAAAAGAATAGACAAAATGGTTCAGAAAAACTATAAAAAGTTCTTCAACTATATTAACTATAAAATTCAAGTTTTAAAACCATCACCAGATTTATCATAACTTTGTCACTAATCCAGGGGAGTGGTGAGAAGAAAACAGTAGGAAAAGTAGGGACAATTGGATGGTTATCGATTCTTTTGGTGAAAAGATCTTCTTCGGAGTAGATTCTTTCTGAATTTAACCATCTCTTGTTCTGGCATTGGCAAAATAAATTCTCCTCATCACATTCCTCAAATGCTGATTAATCTTGGCTTGTGGTTCTGATTTCTGTCTGAAAGCAGGTGAAGAAGGTAATAAAAGATGTATATGTGATGGGGTAACTGAAAATTGAATTACTGGATTTCATTTTCAAAATGGACTAGAGTAAGATAATTAAAATAAAGGAAACAGGATTTAAATATATATTGCTGAATGAATGTGTATAATATGAAGTATCTGGTATGGAATATGAAGACCTTAAATATTTGTTGTTCACTACTTTTTTCTTTTCCACTAAAGTCCTTACATAAGCTTAAATGTTGTATATAACAACTTATTTTCTCATGTCAGCAAATGTTTCATGACATTCAGTTTTCTGGATACGAGGGAAAACTGGCTGCGACATCTGTCAGCACATTGATTTCCAGGGTTGATGCAGATGGTCCGAGCTGATCCCTTGTCTCCCGCTCCATTCCGTTTGCGTCCCTTCCAAAGCCACCTGACCTTCTGAAAGGAGAACCAACCGTGAAGGGCATTTAAAAGGTGTATTTGATACAATTTCTAGACATGTTCAAAATTTATTCAAAGGTACATAAATATGCAGAACAAATAGATTTTGGAGAGCTGGTTCCCTTTTCCAGAAGCAGCACAGTGAATAGAGAGGACTGAACTTGAGAGTCCACGCAAGCTGTCAGTAGTTACTATATGACTTCAGTGAGTTACTTGATCTTTTCAGCCATAGTTTTTTCAACAAAATATGTTGATTAATATCTCCATGTTACAAAGTGTTGTTTGAAAAGGCTAAACACCTTCATTAAACTAATATTTTTGGATATCAGCTAGGGCCAGGCACTATTATAGGTATTGGAGCTATCCTCATGAAAAAAAGTGTGTACAAATAAGTCATCAACAAATAATTAAAATATCCATGCCCTCATGGTGATTGCATTTAAGTTTAGAGAGATAGGCAATAAAAATATATCTGTAAAATACATATTATGTATGACAGTGACAAATGCTATGGGAAAAAATAAAATGAGGAAGGACAATAAAGAGTCCTGGAAAAGGGAGGGTTGCAATGTTAAGTAAAGTGATAAGGAGATGCTTCACTGAGATTATTTTTAAGCAAAGACTTAAGGAGGTGAGGCAGGGAGAGGCACAAATATCATGGGGAGGAACTATCACATTAAATGTGATAATTTATGTAAAAAATCTTAGCATAGTTGTTGGCTCAAAGTACAGTAAGTATTTAATAAGTATTAGCAAATATGGTTATAAATAAATTAATCTTGGTTTTAAGAAAATAATTTTAATTTGTGCCTTTACTCTGTGATCATAGAAACAGCAGGCAACTGTGTGGACAGCACCAGTGTTTCACTGATTTTTCGTTATGTGAAAACATAAGCCAAAGGATAAGCCAGAAACTCAGAATCTCATTGTCAGGAAGACAGTTGTTTCAGTTACAGTTTTCCCAAAACTTAAAAGAACATGAAAATGTTGGAATAGAAACTGATCTTTAAAAATTCATATAGAAACCGATAAAGCCAAGTTTTTTGCTTGTTTGTTTTCTTACTAGAGGCGTGTTTTATAATGCGTAAAGCTTGTTTTTTCCTTATTACAGGGAAAAGCTTAAAATAGGTGAGCCTGAAACATTGACTTTTATTCATTTTGAATTTCATGGAGCACCCAGAATGATGCATCTTTCCTTTCAAATATTTATCCATCACTTCCAGACAAGTAGTGTATGAGGCAATAAATAACAGACAGCTAGAACAGGAGAAAACAGTTTTTTAATGCCTTGTGCTTAAACTGTCACTCCAGCAGGAAGTAATAACTGAATGCTGCGTTATTTAAGGCAAGGTAATCAACTACTTCCTTTCAGAAGCAAATCAGCTGCCTTGCCCTCTGAAGCCAGGGTTTCCTTAGTGAAATACTATAGTTGTGAGGTTTGATGTGAGGTAATTGGTCACTGAATCTTAATGCTTTATACACCAGAGAAGGAGTTCCTTTGAGGTTTCTGGCCATCATTCATCATTAAACAAAAAGGGTTGCCAAATGCATACTCTTCCACGTGGTTGGCAGCGGGGTGCATTAGGGAAGCATGGATTGGGGCTATACTGCTGTCCATTTGACTCCGCTACTTACTGTATGATTCTGGGTAAATCACCTAATGTTGTAGAATTCATTTTCCTTGCCTGTAAAATGCAAGTAATTATGCTAACTTAATTGAGTTGCTGAGAGGATTAATTTGAATAATGTGTATGAATATCTGGACCCTATATTTTGTTGTCAACAAATATTTACTAACTATAGATGATTTAAAGATCTCTGATTACAAAATAAACATATAGGTGTTTAGCTGTTGAATTTTAAGACTAAGTGTATCAGTTTTGATCACCCGTATAGAAGGCACCAAGGGAACATTAGTGCTTTTTCCTGTTCCTTCCGTTCCTCTGATTTTTTAGTCATAAATAGTTTCTTGTCCAGAAGATCATGTTCTACTCGAAGGGCCTGTATTAAGTCTCAACTTACACAAATCTTGCATGTCAATGTCTGTCCAGTTTCTAAAAAATCATCTGGTAAATGTAAGAGACCAGAGTTGTAGACTAAGATTATTGTGCACATTAATAGTGCTGGTTGACAGGGTTTGGACTTATTTGAATGACAGTGTATTTAAAATGCAGCTTCTATTCAATTAAATAATTATAATTAAATGTATGAAAATTAACTATTGAATATGACCTATTCTCAAATACACTTATTTATAATATTACTCATAATTTACTTACTTTTGGATGACAATTTACCCATCATAACTGCAAAATATAAAGCTTTCATCTTCTCTTTCTAGAAAGTTACTACTTTGGTCTGTAGGATAACAGGCCAAGGTGGAACAATGAATAGAATATGAAATTAGTTGTTGTGCTCTGCACTTTTAAATTTCTTTCTAGTGGATAGAAAATTTTTTATGGGTCATCGAGTTTTACTTTTTCTACATTTTACTTTATATTAAAATAGTTTTATCATTTATATTGATGTGTCATGAACTTAAATTTAACTGTATTTATAACAGTGTTTTAAATTGTTACAAGATCACACAGTGTTATTTTCAAGTGTTATTGGGGATTTCAATCACTTTTCAGGTTCTAAATTTTCAACATATTATAAAATTAAACTGTATTTGATTTCTCATTACACTATTTTGATATTTTAAACACTGATAAAATATGATTGCTGTAAATTATTCTATATTACACATTTCTATATATATAATTAATCTTTGAACATTGTAAACATTTGAACACTATATTATGTTTTAATGCATAAGGGTCTCTAATCATATGGTAAGTGAATATTTCATTTCGTGACCATCTGTTTTGAAGATCAGGTGTAAAATCATTGACATCATGTGGAGATTGGGGTGCACTGATCTTGTGTAAAACTAAACTGTTAATTTCAGAAAATTAATCATTGCCTGATTACAAGTGCCAAAAAGCAAGGTTCATGTTTGCCTCTTCTCTGTGGCTTTGATCGTGCCTGGTACCGCAAATATTTTCTGTGCTACCTACTTATTTACTCTGCAGTTCATTAGCTATGAAGTAGGGTTATTTTAAAGTGAGTAGGTTATTTAAAGTTAAGCAGTTTATTTGGATATATTGTTGTATTTTGATGTCCACATTACCATTGTCTATTGGGGGGTATGGTATTTTGCCATCTCTTTGGGTGGTCTTTACCTGTTGATGAGACATTCATGTGGGGGCTGATGGAATGAATATTCACATGTAGAATGACCTTGGCAATGTCCACAGAACTGTTGCTGGGAAGTTTCTGTGATTTAATGAAAAATTTCAAATTGTTCCTTTTACTGTGCATAAAATAAATGCCATCATTGAAAACAGCCATCAAAATATTAAAATGTCAGTGTTACTATTTCCATGTTGAAGGCATTTTGCTTTCATAAAAAAAAATCTAAAAAGAACCACACAAGTGGTTACAAAAGGCAAAACCAGTTTCTCCTAGCCTAGTAATCCAAAAGATGCATGAAACTTATATACAATGTTCATGGAAGAATATTATATTTGTGAACAGTTAAATAATTTATATCTATAAATCAGACATCATACAACTTTTAAGAATATTTTATGATTAGTTTATGACAGAGGAAGTATTCATCATCAAATGCTATGTTAAAGGTAGACAACTATATATTCACTTCAATATCAGCTTTCATTTATAGAAATATATAAATGTATGTAATACTTTCTTATTTATACATATGTTTCTGTATTTAATAAAACTGAGTATTACTTGATTTCTTTTGTCAATGTTATTTTTTTCAAATCATATTTACAAATAGTATGGCCTTATGAATTATATGTATTCTGAAATATTGATAATGTTTTAAATATATAAATATTTGATCTCTTTGATTCTTTTATGAGGGGTGTGTCCAAAATAATCAAAATAAGCAGTTTATTCTTAATTTACTAAACATATGAAGTGCTCATAATTTATGTAAAATGAAATAAATATCAATAAAACACATTAATAGTTGTATTTTTAAATGAAATTATAGCAATAGTGTGATTATTGCATTTCACACCTTCCAACAGGCTGCCTTTTATTGCCATGTAGTTGTAATGTAAATGAAAATATTTGTTGTTGCTTTGGTTATTCAAATGCATAATATGAGCTTATTGCATTGTTTTTAAAATAATGGCAAGATTTTAGGGGTTTTCTGCATGACCTTCATGCAGTAGATAATTATGGCATGTCTAGTTTATATAGATCTCTTTGGTAGGTCAAGGAGATGATAAAAGGAACAAGAAACAGGTTTTTTTTTCTGTTAAAAACAATTTAGTGAAGAGCAATATTACACTATAGTGCTTCATTACTAATATAATGAAAGTGCATGTAGGGAGTTATGGGATAGAGAAGCCCAGCTCTGGCTGACGTTGTCAGGGAAGGCTAACACTGACACATCCAAGCCCCAGCAGGAAATAGGGGCCAAATATGAAGGGAGAGGGTGAAGGGCGTTTTCCATGCAGGGAACTGTGTGAACAGAGACATACCCATGACAGTAGGAGAAATCACAGAAGGGACATCAAAGTGTTAAAAAACAAACAAACTGATAGTATTATGTTAATAGTATAAGCATAATCAATTAAGGAAACTAAAAAAATATCAGATTACAGACATAATAAAAGTAACTATAAAATATGCTTTTACATATTAACACAATATTCAGAAATGGTGAAGGAATTTTTCCACATGAATGAATTTTCTAATACATGTTTATGGAGAGACACTAATTTATTCATTCTTGAAAAATACATATTTTAATACTTTCTGATTCATTAAACAAACATATTCCCCCCCTCCACCTTTGTTTCCCTTGTTTTGGCATTTTAGAGTTTATATACAGTTGTGTCTTTCTGGACTAGATAGCTAGAACTATTTGTCCTTTCTTTTAATAGCCTGAGATTGCTTTATTTTTATAATTCTCATGATTGCTCTTTTTACTTGTCTTCCTGCTGATATGAATGAAGCCCTGAATCTATTTCTAGTTATATTAGAGTCATTTCTTTAATATAACTAGACTTCCTTTGACTTAACTTTGGAATTTGCGATAACTCCTTTGGCTAATTAAAAATATGTGTCCCTTATTGTCTGGTTTGCTTAATTAAGGTAGTGTAATATTAGAGAATAGGTTATTTCTATATAATTTTAATGTTTTTGAAAACTTTGTTTATATACATCATATAATAAATTTATATATTATTGAACTCTTTCATATGATGGAACTTTTCATACCATATAATAAAAAGGGAAATTAGATGACCTAGGGATTTCCCTAAATTAATTTTGAAAAATTATGTACCTTCTTGCATATTTTAAATATATACATCTAAATTTTTCATAGTTTTACTGTTGCAAAAGATAAAATTTCTTGTTAACATTATCATTAATTGAATCCAATGGAATCTAAATATCATAATAATTTGACACCTACCATCATCTATGCAAAAATACCTGAGCAAGCTCTTTCTAATTAGAAAACATACATCAGTTTTTCATGTTGAAACCGACCAGAAACCGAGTTCTGATGCATGTGTACTTTCTTCTATTACCTCTCAGATGTTTGTGTGAAAATTTGGATTGATGGAGAAAAAACTTCAGGGTCTATCTATGCCCATGCAATTCCTGATATTTCCCCTTACAAAGAGGCAATATTTTCTTCTTTGAAAGACAGTTTTCCAATGCACTCTGGAACTTCTAAAGTAACTTGTTTTGCATAAGACTTTTCATATATATTAAAATCTTGGGTCAATTTCAACATATTTTCTTGCAAGACCATTATACTTTTAATAGGTGTATTTTCCAATGTCAGCTTGAATAAGAGAATTCCAACCTTATATACATGTCTGAAAAATATAATTAATGCATATTTTGAAGGAAATTACAGTTTAGGATGGAATTGTAAAGACATTGCCATTAAATTTTATGGATCGATGGAGGTTATTAGACTTTCTGGAACCATGCTGATATTATAAAGGCCTTAAGTATAGAATGAATATATTGTTTCTTTTACTCACCACAAAAGTCTAGATAGTTGATGGAAAATAATGCAAGATTTCATGTACTTTTACTCAGAATAGAAAGAAATCTTAGAAGCTTTATTCATTCCTAAATGTTTTTATTTCTATTTGTTATCCTAACATGAGGAAATTTTTTTTCTTGCCTTTTTGTAGAGAGACAGGAAAGAGAGAAAGCCAGTGACCGGGGATTGAACCCGCAACCTTGGTATGTGCCCTGACCACGAATCAAATCTGTGAACCTTGGTTTGCGGGGCCATGCTCCAACCAATTCAGCCATACTGGCCAGTGCTAAATGTATGTATTTTTTAATGAGATAATTAGAAAATGGTAGTTCAATAGCCCTGAAAAGACAGTTTGTCTATTAGCATTCAGCTGAAACCATATACCAAATAAAACACAAAAGTGGTTCCCAATGAGGTTTATAATCAGAATTACTGGGGAGTTTTGAAACAGTTATTAAGCAGGACCTTCAAAAATTCTGATTTTGTAATTCTGGTGTGGCCTTGGACTGTGTGCTTTTTATACAAGGTCATGTTTGAGAAACAACACTGCATTAATTAGGTCATGGGTAGCACACAAATCAAAATACAATAGGAAATGGAAGACAGGAACTTCCCTTTTCGCTTTGCTTTCTGGTTTAGCCAAAGGAACACATCAAAAACTAAGTGGTGCTTTTAGAGCTAGTGAATGATGAATGAAAATTAATATAAGCAAAAAAGAAAAACCAAATAAAAAATATACTCTAGAAGCGACAACCAAGTATTTTTTTTTATTTTGCCTTTTTTCAATGGTAGGAAATAACATAACATAAATTTGACATTTTAACCATTTTTAGCTGTACAGTTTGGTGCCGTTGTTGTGCGGCCATCACCACCATTCATTTCCAGAACTTACTTATTTTCCAAAACTGAAATTCTGTGCCTACATAACTCCCTATTTCCTCCCACATCTCCTGTCTCTATGGATTTGCTCTAGGCCCTTTATAAAAGTATAAGTATACAATATTGTCCTTTTCTGTCTGGAATATTTCGCTTAGCATATTGCCTTCAAATTTCATCCATGTGATAGCATGTATCAGTATATTATATTCATACTAACATTGCACATGGTGAAACAAGTATTTTTCAATAACTTGTCAATCTTTGACAGAAACTACCATCTGATTCCCTTGTATTTTCTAAAGCCCTGTGGTAGTATTTACTACATACTACATATATCACAAAGCCTAAAACTAATAAGCAGTTATTGTTTGCTTACTTTAACTCAGATGCAGAATATTTATATGGTTTTAACTCAAAGTGTAATAATTTAGCCTGGGACACTGCCTGGGCATCAAATATGATTCTGGAACACATATAAGTGAATTTAATCCATCACTATTAGAACATTTCTATCGCCAACATATTTGTGGCACCATATTTGTGTGAATGTTGACTGCATCTCCTACTAACTTCTAAACATTACCTATGTGTCATTACATATGTGTGTATGTGTTTTTGTATGTTTTGATGCAAGCATCAATAACCCTGAAAAATGTAATGGCTAAATAGTTACAGAAATCTGAAAAATATTTTCAATTATGATTAAAGCTAAAGAGATATTCACAGGTGCATAAAAGTATATATCATTGTCTTTTCTTTCCTGTTGGCTATCAGGGGACTCAAATATAAACTTAAAATCAGTCTCAGAACTACTTAATTTTGGCAACCTAATTGCATGGATGGCAATTAACCCCAGGAAACTGGAATCACAAATCATTGTTTTAGTGGCAAATAGAGTATCAAAAATGAATGAATCAATGAACTGATAAATAAATAAATAAATAAATAAATAAAATAAACCGAATCATAGAGATGTGTACTTCTAAAATCTATATTTTCACTTGGTTGCCAATTTTGGATTAAACTGGAACATATAGGACTAAAAAGAACTGAGATTGTAGGACCAACCTCACATGTCAGGCTTTGGGGTTTGGATTGGAATTTGTACTCTTAGAAAATGTTTACTACTGAAAAATGTTACTAGTTTGCACTTTTGTTTAAACCTTGTATAGCTCTGGAACACTGATATATATATATGACTAACTTAAATGTTAGGTCCTTCAGTGAAGTGTTATTCTTTCTTAAGTCATGATAAAGATACTATACAAAGTGCATCTCAGATCAAATATAGTAAAGTAAATATAATTTTTGAATTTAATCTTAAAAATGAGATTCAAATTGATACTACTATAAGTATGTACTTGGTAGGAAAAATTAATTAGGATATAAAATGTTTCTCTTTAAAATAAAGTTAATCCTTCCTATTTCTGAATTTACCTCTTTCTGTTTTGGGTTAAATAAAGGCAAGAAATTTGCACATTAGGTGGTAGTATATCTTACTTGTATATAATGATAATGAAGTGCATATCAATCAATGAATCTAGTCATCTTTATGGATTTTATCTCAACTCATAATTTATACTGCCTTCAAAATGGGCTCATAGATCTTCAGAGATTTTTTTTCAGCATGTACTATTTATATAAGTGTTTTTCTCTGTCCATGATCAGTTTTAGGGAATTTATTCACTCCTGAGGAGAGTGAAAATAGCTTGAAAGCATTTGGGACTTTGTTTGGAAGAATTCTTTGGAAAGAATCCAGGGCTTTGGGGCCTGAGAGACTCCAGTTGTAATGCTGTCTCTTACACACCGTGAGGCAGCGATCAACTTACTGAACCTTTATTGAGCTATATTTTCCTCATTTGTACACTAATGGGATACTATGTATCTCATAGGGTGATGGCACAAATTTGGTGACTTAGTATGTAAAGCCTCTGCTCAAGAAGAATGCTCAATACATGGTAATGATTATGGACAATACAGAAAAATAACAATGAGCTGCTAATATTCAATAGTTTTTAAAGGCGCATCAAATAGGAATATATCATAGTAAACTACAGAGAATGTGAAAAGTGCCTTTTCACATATAAATATCACATATTGTTGAGGGTAGGATCATACACTAAAACTGAATAAGAATCCAGAGAAAAAAGTACAAGAGATTCATTAAATGAAATTAAAGGGTTCACTCTAGCAATATTTTTATCACATTAATGAAGTCCATTAAGTAAATGAGGAACCCAGTGAAATTTATGTATTCAGAAATAAAAAATTTGGTCAACAGGAAATCTTTTTCTTTTTGCTTAGAAATATATTAATACATGGCAGCATAATATTTTTGGATAATGTGGATGAAAACACCTGTGCTATATCAAACATATGTAAACATTGGATACTAAAGATTCAAAACTGGCCTACCAACACCATTGTATTAGACAAGAAAAACAAAGTCAATGAATAGCAGATGTAGCACTATGAATAAGGAAAGCACAAGATTGGAATTTTCACTTATGTGCCATGAATAGGAATTATTTTTTTAAGTACATTCAGAAGTGCTCACTTCGGCAGCACGTATACTAAAATTGGAATGATATAAAGAAGATTAGCACAGCCCCTGTGCAACGATGACAATGCAAATTTGTGAAGCATTTCATATTTTCAAAAAAGAAAAAATATATTCAGAAGTAGAGGGGTACAATTTTTAAAATTGAATGCACACACACATGCAAGAGAGAATTTGACTAAAAAGCAATAACAATACAATAGAAAATACATTTTAAAATTAAGATTAGAGCATAAAATTTTAAGTAACTGATATTTAGATTTTAATTCTATAATTCTTTATTATGTAATTACTTAAGCATAGTTGCTTTTGATACCTTAACATTGTGTTTAAAAGTTATGTTGCAAGCAAATGTTTATTTTATAGATAAGCTGAGGATAATTAATGAAAATATTTATATATCCTGCCAACTATATCTTTTAATAATTGACATTTCTTCCTAAATAACATTACATTTGGTTAAATTATCTTTAGTTCAAATGAATTAGACAAAAACAACTTCAATTCTGATGACATATTTTCTCCTTGCTTTCCAGTTTTCAGTTGTACCTCTAAATCACTTTACATGCATAGTTTCTCTCTCTAGCTTTTTACTTGAGTGCTTTAACGTTGTTTGGGCATGTATTATACTTTAAATGTGATCCTTTTTTTACTTGTTAGCACTTCAATGCCATAATACTTTAGGTACATATGGCCTTTACAGTCGCTGAGGCTTTTCATACATAGGTTCTCACTTCCTTGGCTGTGATGCCGCAGAGGATTACTTTCCCAGTTCCATCCGTGAGGAACTTGAGACTCCCTGAGGATAAAATACTCTCTCAAGGTTTCATCACTAGTAATGATCAAAACTGAGACTTGGATGCACTGTTAACTCTTGTTTGGGCATAGCAGGGTTTATAGAGTAAGATGCCAGCAGGTGTGAAAGTAAACGGGTGAAGCAGAGAAAGCCAAGACACTGGGAGTGGTGTGGTTAATTGGAACCACACACCCTGTCTGAAGGAGCATCAGCGTTTTGGAAATAACTGTGTTGCCTTGAGCAGGCTGGGTGCGGGCTTGCCAGTCTTTGCTATTTTAGAAGAAACATACAGTCCCAAATTTATGTGAAGTGCCTTTGTTTGAAATATTGACAATTATTTCGAACATTGAAAAAGTGGACTAAGCAAGACAAATCTGAGGGCTGGTGGCACTGCCAATTTAGAACTTGTGGTGGGTCTTCAATCTTAGGGAAGGTATGTGGGGGGCACCTGATTATTCAGCTCTCTAGTGGAAGGCAGAAATCCCATTCTGTAGGATTGACCCAGCGTTTGTGACTAAGGAGGTATTTAGTGACAGCCTTTGTCAGTTGATTTCCTCGATGGAGTGTTTATTTCATTTGTTCAACCCAAATATATTGCTTGGGAACCATGTACCTGGTACTGTCATGAAAAGAAAAATATTGGATAGTATCTGCCCAAACATTACAGTGGCCAGTACATTTCCATAAACTGGAATTGTTGGAAGCAGAATGGAAAGCTTCATTGTGAAAATACCCTTTGTAAATAACCCTCATACATGTTTCCAATGTAAAAATTACATTGCCTTTTCCACAGAAGTTAAGCAGCACTTTGTGTGTGTGTGTGTATCCACATTCATGAGTAAATAAAAATTTATGCTAAATATATATTTCAAGGTTTTATACAACTCTCCCTAATATAGGTAAACTTAAGATAAAAATCTTACCTTATTTAAAAAAAAGGTTCTTTTATAGTACTATATTATTTCTACGCAGATAGGATGATACTAGATTTTCAGTATTAGTTTATTTTTAACCATACTTTTAATATATTTTTCTTTTTTGATGCCACAGAAAGTTTCACACATATACCTTTATCCAAAGATATTTTAGCTCTTAGAAAATGTGAAAGTATGAAATATACAATACATTAAAAGTTAAATGTTTGTATATTTAATTCTTGCATGGATGTATCTGTAGAGATAGCAAGCTGTGTGTGTATGTGTGTGTGAGTGTGTGTGGGCTGAGATTTGAAAGGAGAAGGAGGGGAATGAGTGAGGGTGAGATGGAAGGAGGGAAATAAAGAGTGAGAGGTGTTTTATATCATTCGATGAATTGCACTGAGTCCAATAATGAAAACCTGTATTTCTTTGTTGCCCTTCTCAGAGTTCAGAGCCTGATTTGATAGATGATCTTAGGAATTAGAGTGATGTACTTGCAGTTTCCTTTGTCTTTGGTTCTGATTTTCTAAATAATACACACACCTTTACATACTTTCTTATTTACATACTTTTTCATACATGCATATACATACCAGGCATATAGAAGATCTTTGCTCTTCATAGTTTCTGATTGCTGTGATTTTCTTATTTTCAATTCCTTGAGAAATCATGTATAGCTTTTGTTTCAAGTATTATTACATTCTTATTGGAAATAGACTGGAGAGAGAGGGAAAGAATAGCTGAGAGACAGAAATAAAACATTCCCCTGCACACTTAAACATACAGACACACAGACACAGATGGCGGAGTGGAATGAAAACTGGTTCTGTTTCTCTCAAGTGGCAGAGTGAGTTTATATTAAGATGAGGCATGGGTGCCTATTTTCATATCTCTTTTGTCATAAATAGGACCTTGTTTTAGATTAATTAAAAAAAAAACTTGTATTGCTCTCTGGCAAGATATTACCACTCTCGAGCTTACATGCAAATAATATTTCTTGCACATTTTCTAAGCATTAGGGATATGTTATAAAGGACATAGTTGAAGGAAAATTTATAAATATGTTGTGACAAAGCTGACTGTTTCGATCTAAGCAACGAGCCAATAATAATAGCCATGATACCAAACATTCTGAAAGTATTTTCTCTTCATCCTGTGCTATAAGCTGGTGGTGGAATATGGATCAGAGATTGGGAGGGGAAATATAACAATCCACAGGTACTTTCTATTGATAAAAACCTATTTGTGTGTGTATCCTTGCCTTTGAAATTGCTGTGAGGGTCTTTTAATGTCTATAGATTACTGTTTCTCAAAAAATATATTCTTCAAGATGCTCCATTAAAAGTTGATTCCATAAATATGCAAAACACTATATACCCATTTCTTTCAGAAATTCATAGTCTAGGTAAGTATACCAATGATTCTTTGAAGAGTCTTCGAAGGTTATACTATGCCCACCATTAAGAAGCTATTGAATTCCGTTTAACCTAGTGGTTTTCCACATCAGTTTACCTTGGCCCCTTTCCTCCTAATAGCTGTGTTAACATCTTATAGATTTAGTGTGAAGAAGAACACACTAGGTAAAAGTCAGCTTTGGGGTGTAGGATTACTCTTAAGAAACTTATTTTCCTTAGATTCCCCACAGTACTTGACTCTCTGAGTGGCTTATTTTCACTTAGCATACAAACACTCTCCAACTTATCCATGCTGTCACAAAAGGTATGATTTCTTTCCTTTTTACTGGCTAAGTAGTACTGAATAAAATAAACTAACAAAAAAATAGAAACAGCCTCATATATACTGAGAACAGACTGACAGCTATCATAGGGGATGGAGGTTGGGGGCTGGGTGTTAAAGGTGAAGGGATTAAGCAAAGAGAAAAAAAACTCATAGACACAGACAACAGTATGGTGATTAACAGAGAGAAAGGGGTATAGGAGGAGGTAGAGGAAGGATGGGAGGGGATAAATGGTGGAGGAAGGAGACTTGACTTGGGTGGTGAACACAGGACAATATACAGATGATGTATTATAGAATCATACACCTGAAACCTATATGACTTTATTACCTAATGTCACCCCAGTAAATTCAATAAAAATTTTTAAAAAAGAAGCTTATTTTCTTTTTCCAATATAATTATAGCAGCAAATGGGTAGTCATGGTTGTAATTACCAGCTATTGCTGAGGAATGAATTCATGTTGTAGGACATGTGGTTAGATAGTCTATTTGTAGAGGAAGTGAATGCAAAATATGGGAAGATACAAACAGAAATGCCTTATCATAACACGATCCAGTGAAGTTGTGTTTTTTTTTTAGATACTGTGTTCAGATTGATTGTTTTGTGATACCCTATAAAACTAATTCCATGTGAAATAATATTATTGTGTTTACCGTAACTCTTTTTTGTTTGTTTCTGCATTTGGCCCCCATTCACTCATTTTATCATTGCTAAAATTACTGATTAGTTTTTTACTACAGTCTAGGTGTTGCCATATTTTTTTAGGAAGAAAAAATTATTCTCTTACCTCTTGTTACTGCTGATCATGTGTCCTATTCTTTAGCTTTTTATCATTCAGTGTTGGGCCTACCATTTAGAACATGATTTAAGAACTATTGTTCAGAAAGTTGGATGATATTTTCATGTGGTGTTATTGAACCAAATATTTTCTGCTCAAGTGTTATCAGCGCTTATAAATAACTACCTTGGTAACCAATACACAATTGCCATTTAATGTCTGTTTTAGGTTTATGTAGGCTAATGGCCTTTATAAAATTGTAATTGAGGAGACAACTCAGTTTGTTATGTATTCTATCTGAGGGGCAGGTTAAACCCCTGGAGGGAAATACAGTATGCCACGTGGAGTGAAATCCAAACCACATATGAACAAAAACTACAGGAAGAGGCATTGAAAGAAAGTTGAAAAATAGTTTTTGAGCATCTTATACCAATAGTTCTTTGCATTTGTATAGCATTCCTTAATATCTGGTTACATAACTGCTTTCTCTCTCTTTTTAAAATTAAAGCAATAAATTAGGCATTATTATTCTCATTGTTTCAGGGGATAAAACTGGGGCACGGATAACGTTAAGTGGTTTACTAAACAGTATGCACTTAAAACGGGACAGAGCTCAGACTGAAACATTTTTTGTAACCCTGTGTTTATGATTTTTCTATAGTTAGACTTTCATGTCTTTCAAATCATACACTATAAGTATATTCTATTTTGTAATTTCTGCCTATTAAATGTTTAGTCTGTTTATCATTTTTGGACTATTCCCCATTTTTATGTTTTTGTCTGTTAGATTTCTGTTGTTGTTTAAGTCAATAGAGCCAAGACTAGGGTGGAATAAATTCAAGTATTTCTGTTCTTCAAGTGTTTACAATTTCATAGAAAAGAAAAGCATGCAAAGAAAGTACTTTTATGTAAGTATAATTTGTTAAGTGGTAAAAAAAAGAGTCTAAAAACTAATGCCCTGTGATTTTATTTAGTATAAGAAGTGACTTTCTTTGTGATGGTATTAGAATTCATAAGGGAGAGAGCATATAAGCTGATTGTTGAATTATTATAATAGCATGTATATGTACGAACACAGTAGAGTGAAATTTAAACTATAGTTTAAGGAACTGTTCAAAAAATTGATGAGTATTTGCAAACAGACATTGGAAAGCTCTTAATGTCATTAGTGAAACACTCAACAACTTGTAAGTTGAGATACTAAGAAGATACTGATTTATGAATTTTTAAAATATTTTAGAGAGAGGGGAAGGGAAGGAAAGATTGAAACATCAGTGTGTGGGTGCCTCTTACATGCTGCCTACAGGGAACCTGGCCCGCAACCCAGGCATGTGCCCTGTCTGGGAATCGAACCAGTGACTCTTTGGTCTGTAGGCCCATGCTCAATCCACTAAGCTACACAAACCAGGGCAGATTTATAAATTTGAGCTATATGAATAAACTACATGTTTTGTTCTTTTCTACATCTTACACTTAATTTCATTGTTGATTTACAATTCTGAGCTTCTGTGAGTCTAAGTTCATTGAACACACACAGACATTTTTTTTTCTTACTTATTTCCGGGAAAGCAGTTGCAGATCATCTCAAGATTTATTTTTTCTAGGCTTCCTCTCCTGGTTTATCAAAATATTTAGTGGTGGATGGTTTGCTTATCCTGTGTTGGGCACATGATTTATATCCTTTATGTCCTTGCCTAATTCCTCTGGGCATACAGAAGAGGAGAAAGCAGGATAGGAACCCTTTTGTTTCATTACATTCTGCCATGCTTTTGATAAACTAAAAGTCTGCCAATGTCTCAGGGTGTACCAATTTCTCTAAAACTGGTGAAGAATACATGTGTTCCTAATAAATATCACTATACGAGTGAGACACTTCCACTAGCAGAAATAAAAATGTATAGGACATTTAAATTTCCAAAGCTGTTTGTTATTTCCTGATTTTTGAATCAAAATTAATCTGAGATTATGATGATGAAACCAATGGCCATCCTAATATTAATGAAGAATCATGCTGTACAGTAGTTAATTACAAATAGCTAACTTGGCACTACTACCTCCTTTTTATATTTCTCAAGTGCTATAATTATTCTTAAGAAATAATTAGCAGTAACCTGTTAGATAAATGAGATCTGGCAAAAAAAAAAAAAAAGAGAGAGAGAGAGAAAGAAAAGTGATTTTTGCTCTTTTAGTAAGCATGTCAGAACTGTAAACAAGGATTTTCTTTCAAAAAAAAACTCAAATTGAGTAGCTACTTTTATGTTGCACATCTTTTTGTTTTGTTTTATTTTTTCCTTTAAAAAATACTGTATTTTATTACATTAACTTTTATCTCTTGTACTTCCCTCCCTGAAGCAATCACCACACTGTTGTCCATATCCATGAGTCCTTTTACCTTTGCTCAATTCCTCCACCCACTAAACAACCCTCTTCACCAACTAGCTGTCATCCTGTCCTCCCTCTGTCCCCATTTTCCTTGTTAGTTCAATTCATATGTTAGATTCCACATCTGAGTAAAATCACATGGTATTTGTCTTTCTCTGACTGGCTTATTTTACTTAGCATAATTTTCTACAGGTCCAGCCATACTGTTGCAAAGGGTAAATTTTTCTTCTTTTTTATGGCTGAGTAGTATTCCATTGTGTAAATGTCTCATAGTTGTTTCATCCACTCATGTACTGATGGACCTTGGCCTGCTTCTATATCTTGGCCATTGTAAATAATGGTGCAATGAGCATAGGGGTGCTTATGTTTTTTCAAATTAGTGTTTTGGGTGCCTTTGGATATACTCCCAGAAAAGGAGTTACTGGGCCAAAAGGTAGATCCATTTTTATTTTGGGGGGGTATCCCATACTGCTTTCCACAGTGGCTGCACCAATCTGCATTCCCACCAGCAGTACAAAAGTTCCCCTTTCTCCACATCCTCACCAGCACTTGTTTGTTGATTTATTGATGATACCATTCTGACAGGTGTGAGATGATATCTTGTTGTGATTTTAATTTGCATTTATCTGATGATTAGTGACATTGAGCATTTTTCATATGTTTATTGGCCATCTGTATATCCTCTTTGGAGAAGTATCTATTCAGGTCCTTTGCCCATTTTTTTCAATTGTTTGTGTGTGTGTGTGTGTTGAGTTTTGTAAGTTCTTTATAAATTTTGGTTAGTAACTCCTTATCAGTCATATTGGCAAATATGTTCTCCAATTCTTGGCTAGTCTTTTTGTTTGTTTGTTTGTTTTTGTTGTGCAAAAACTTTTGTGTCATGTAGTCCCATTCATTTATTTTTTTCTTTTGTTTCCCTTACCTGGGGAGATATATTTGATAGGAATCATGCTACCTAATATCAAGGTATCCTGTAAGGTTGTAGTGTATAAAACAGCATGCTAATGGCATAAAAACAGACATATAGATCAATGGAACAGAATAGAAAGCCCAGAAATACTCCCGCACATTTATAGTCAATTAATATTCGACAGAGGAAGTAAGCACATACAATGGGCTAAAGATAGTCTATTCAATAAATGGTATTGGGAAAATCAGAGAGATATGTGAAGAAAAATGAAAGTAGACCAGATTCTTACACCACACACAAAATAAATTCAAAATGGATTAAAAATTTAAATGTTAGACCCAAAGCCATAACAATAATAGAAGAAAAAAACGGCAGCAAAATCTTGGACATTGCTCATAGCAATATTTTATAAAATTCAAATGTTTTAAAACACATTTTGAAATCTCTGAAATCAGGAGATGCTGTATTATCAATTGTGTCTTAAAATCAATAGCATCCAGGCAGCAGGTGTGCATGCATAACATTGCCTGTGAATGTACAAACTTTTTTCTTTAAACTATTTTATTTTAATTATTTATTTTTTAGAGAGCAGGAGGGAGAAAGAGAGGGAGAAAAACATCAATATGTGGTTGCCTCTTGCACACCCCCTACTTGGGACCTGGCCTGCAACCCAGGAATATGCCCTTGACTGGGCATTGAACCAGAGACCCTTTGGTTCACAGGCCGGCACTCTATCCATTGAGCCACACCAGCCAGGGCTGAATGTACAAACTTGCCATAGCTATTCATATTAACATCCTGTCAGGTGAGTTATGTGTATTGATGGTACTTCACACATGTTGTATTTAATTATTATTTTAAAATGTCTTCAGAAATATAACACTGATTTGACATTGAAATGAAAAGTCATTGTGTACACAAAAGTCTGTGACAAGACAGCTGAACATATATTTTATATCAATGGAGCAAATATGTGTCATTGAAGGAAGAACTATAACCTTATATTTTCTTGCAAAGCAACCATAAAGTACTTTACATGGATGAAAGGAAAATACCCTGAAGTAGATGATGGTCTATTAGATTTTGTTACTAAGATTTATGTAAAAGGATGGCCATCATCCATAAAGAAATGGAACTGAAGGAAGAAAAGAAATTGCCAAATCTCTCAGAATAGATAAAAGAAATTTCAAAGCAGACAGGCTAGTATAATTGATTAATATTTTGTGCAAGTTGTTGATTCACAAACTTCCTACTGACTTTGAACAGAAGCTGATTAACTTCCAGTTAGATATGATATAGTTGAGAAGAAATGTAATTATAAGTGAATAGGATAACATCATCATCAACACACAGAGAATCAGTGTTCAGCACTTGGAAGAAGCCTCCAGAGACAAAAATAGAGGATTACTTTAAGAAAATCACCATTACTGCTGATGCCACAGAACATTGTGGGGAAAATTAGGAAAGTTCACAACTCTGAGTCAAAAAGAGATTCAGAAGATTTGAGCTCTAAAAGTGAGAAGGTTTAGGAATACTTTAACAAATTTATTTAACTTATATTTTAATTTTTGTATATAGACAGGCTAATATGTTATAAAATGATTTCTAAATAATACTTTTTAATAAAAATTAAAGATATCATTTGTAATAAACATTTTGTCATGGTTTCATTAGCAGTCATTTTTCATTCTTGTACTGGTACATAAGAAATGATTTATCCACAATGGATGGCTTCTTGGAGTTGATGAAATATAGGTTTAACAATAACAAAAATTATAAATGCAGTTTTATAACATCACCCTGTTATGAGATCCATTATCATCTATCAGTATACTATATTTTTAATTGTCTGCCTTCCTCCTGTATTGAAATTGCAGTAATCTGAGGATCTATTTTCATTTCTATCAAACCTTAGTATTCATTACTATATCTCAGATTCTTTACTAGATATATGTTTAGAGATAGCTGAGAAAATAATTTACAAGACTGAATCTTGAAAGGGTTGAGACAATAGCAGACTTATTTTTGTATTTTCTGATGGTAGTTTAGTGGCTATCAGAGATTAGATATTTGGGTTATCCTCTTTGCCTCTTCAGACCCGTTCTTCTCTCTGCCCTGCTCCATGCCCCAAAGGTTCATTATTAGTGAGTGGCATGGTCCAGACTTACTAGCCTTCTAACTCTGCTGGGATCAGCCAATAGGAAGCGCAAGCAAGTGTTTGCTGGTTGAGAAGAGGTAGAGCTCAGGATGTTTATGCTTAGCCCCTGTAGTGCGATGTTTGACAAGTGGACGCAAATTTATCTACCTGTGGCCACATTTCCTGTCATGTGGCCCAACAGCTTCCACTCTTACTAGACTGTAATCACACTGCCCCTTCTCCATGCCACCATTAGGACCCAAGGGTATTATGTTCTTATTAATCCTCATGTGCTTTATTGTTGGATCTACCTATCCATAATGTGACCTCTGTTTACTTCTGAAACTTCGCTTGCCATAGTATTCGGTTTATGTTATCTGAAACGGAATTTTAAGAATCAGCATACATGGACTATAATAAACATTTCATTAACAATGATAGAATGCCTTCCATGAATTGTAGTCCATTGGAAATATAATATGTGGTTACTTCCTAGACTATTTTCCAATTTTATATTAAAATATATATTTATAATAGACATGTTTTCATTATTTTCGAAAATCAATAGAACAGTTTATTTAAATGAATACATTTGCAAATTTAGTTAAACTGTTAACCAGTTGCCTCAAATTTCTCAATGTTTTTGTTATCCTTGTTGACTGATAGAATGTAATTTTAATTGAAAATGGTTATTTAATTTGGTGTTATTATACACATTTTTTCCCTTACAGAGTTTTAAGATACTCTATAATTGGTCATTTTAACATTGCAAAGTTGTTATTATTTACATTGACTAAATCAAAAATTAAGTCACCAATATATAAAGTGATTTGTTCAAAATCATAATATTTATTAAAATTTTGTAGGTTAGTTTTGAATATTGGTTTAGAAATATATTTTTGCCTATTTTATTATGATAATGATATGTTACATCTCTGAGGAGTTGGAAGAATGAATATCAAAAATGGCATATGCAATATTAGAAGTTAATTACTGGACACTTTCTTTCTGCCTTCATCATAAGAAATTCATCTGAAACAGTCATTTTCCTCTGCACAGTTCTCTCAAGAGAAAAAGAAAACACTATTTTTTTTAATAAACAAGAGGAACATACATTTTGTGTTATTATTAAAGCTAGTAAAATATATTCATTTTTGGAACAAGGGCATTGATATTCTGTATTAAATAAAAAGCCATTGACCCAGAAACCTTTTTATAAGTATAATTAGTTTATCTTAAAATATGTGTTTGAGCCTGTCATTTCTTTCAGGTTATTAATAGGAAAGTATTATTTAGAACCATCAGGAAAATCAATATTGAAACACTTATGCACAGGATAAATATGGTGTATCATTCTTGATTGTTATTTGATAGGGAAAAGTGTGGCCTCTACGTATATAGAGGTCCCACTCTCAATTAAGTATGGTTAAGTAAAAGATTTAGCTTCATTAAAGTCTTTGGCACATTAATTGTTCATTTATTTGTGGTTGGAACATATCTATAATTATTTTCTGAGGGAATTCTTGGCCTTTACTGTAGTTTTTTCCTCAGGTGGCATTTAGTGAAGATGGATTTAGATTAAGTTTTCAGTGTTAAACCTCAGAGTCCACTGTCTTGATTCTTTCATCAATAACACAGAATATTATATTCAATTCTTAGAAAAGATTATAATTGAACTGACGACTGCTCAACTTTTGTGAATGGGTTATTTTTATAATTAACACTGAAGGAAAATTATTTGAAAGGTAGGCAGTTTATTAATTATTCTGCATTGTTGGTGTTGATTAGAACTTTCTTCTTAGCATGTACATGTGAGGAATAAAACATTTTCCAATTAGTAACTCTTTACTTTGGTGACTTAGAGCCAGGAGGGGCCCTACCTATGCAGGGCATATTTAAGTATTGGAGGCATGCGGGGTTCCTGCAACTAGCCCTGATGCCTCTTGGTGATATGTTGTACTTCTCCTCCTCAAGTTGAGAAGTGGTGAAGATACAGCATTTAGGATGACATATTGCTCAATCTCAGAAAAAGTCACATCTCTACTAGGGTTAATACAACAGCAGCAACAACAGCAGCAGCAACAATAGCTTATTTTTAAGATTTAAGATTAAATTATCTAAAATTTCTAGCATAGGACCTTATATGTGATAAACATTCAGCATATGCTATAAATCATGATATTATTTTATAGTTAATATTATTTTATCTTTAGTGCAGATAAAACTCTGTTCTTTTATTTTTCCTCCAATTGTTTTATCATATAGCAATAGCAAAAAAAATTCTAAAATTTGTATAGAACCATAAATGACCCTGAGTAGCCTCGGCAATCTTGAAAAAGAACATATCTGGAAGCATTCTTCTTCCTGATTTCAAAATACATTACAGAGTGTTCAAAACAGTATAGTATTAGCATAAAAACATATAGATCAATGAAACAGAATAGAGTGCCCAGAGATAAACCCATGCATATATGCTCAGTTAATATACAACAAAAGAGCCAAGAGTATTCAATGGGGAAATATATTCTCTTCAACAAATGGTATTGGAAGAACTGGACAGCTTATATGTGAAAGAAACATCATACACCATATGTAAATACCAGTTAAAAATGAATTAAGAGTTGAATGTAAGACATGAAAACATCTAATTACTATAAGAAGACATAGTTATAAGCTCCTTGACATTGGTCCTGGTGATGATATTTTTGAATCTGACACTAGAAGTTCTGTTCTTTTAGAACACTTTTACTGAACTTCTTGGACTTATGTCAGCTTGAAATGAAGAATATAAGCACTATGAAATCTGGTTCCATATTTATTATAAAAATATTAAGAATATCATCATAATTATAGAATTTCCTTTATGAGGAGTCATAGAAGACAGTTTGATTAGATTTATCTCAAACTTGCTTTCCTTGTTAATCAAAAAGCTTAAAACAAAATCTAAGCTTTCTTAGTTTACTTGTGGTTATTAATGCTTCCTAGTTGACTAATGGTATCAGTTGTTTTTCAGAAATGTAGTTGTATCCTGAGGCCTAATGAGTTGCAAAGAAATTTGCAGCAACAGAGAAATAAGTGAGGCAAGGTGGCTTCTGGAGCATTTCTGTTGAGAGGAAAGTTGGGAATAGCTAAATTAAAATTTTACAGTTGATTTGTATGGAAATAATAAAAAAACCCTAATTTTATAAGTATGCAGCAATTCCCAACATGGAAAGTGTTATTCTTGGGTTTGTTATTGTTATTACATTCAATTTATTTGCTACGCCACTTATTGGGGCCATTGCATATAGCCATGCAGGGTAAGCTCTGCATTACTAGGGTTGGCAGCCCTTGAAATTGTTCAGGGCACAGTCTCTGTGATCTTGTAAGTGGCTCCGTGTTCATCAGTATGGACATCCACATGTTTCACAGGGTTACACTAACGTAACAAAGCAAGACAACTTTGTGACATAAAGTCCAATTGCTATTATGTAGCTGTTTATCGTAGCAAATTTTAGTATTAAATAATATTATAACAATTGCTTAACAAGTATAATTTTAATGCAAGTTACTGTTGTTTAAAATACATTCAATTGCCCTTAAAAAAAAAGAGCTAACTTGAATTTACTTGAAAATTGAAAATTAAATATCTGTCTAAATGTAATAGTTTATTTATCATTGGTGAGAACTATGTTTTCCTATTAAAGTTATTGTAGCTCTTTTTCAATAGTGAGTGAAGTACAAATAAAATAAAATGGCTTTAAATTTTTATAGATATATGTATTTGGAAGACTATATTGAGTTGTGAAAATAACACTGAAAAGTAATAGAGATTTTTGTTTACCACATTTACCATGTTTCTTGGCCGACTGCAACTTGCCAATCCCACTAAAATGTGACAAATGAAAAATAGTAATTGCAATTAAATGGAAAAATACATGTAGAATCTAAGTTTAAAATAATTAATATGATGTCATTTGTTCTTTATAACTCTAAAATATTTTATTTCCAAAAAATTGTAAATCATAGTCTTCTAGTACATATTCCTGTAACCACCTGACATATTGCATGTATGATAGACAGACTGTGGTTAAGCAAATATGTCACATTGACTCTAACAGATTATCCATACATAAATCATGAACTACGAGCATCTTTTATTGGGTGTTTAGAAGCATAGAATCTTACTCTGATAAGCAATTCACGGGTTTTTAATGACTAGGCATTAATTGGTGCCTTTTTGGTGGCATCAGTTAAATACTGTATATATTTTTAAATGTACATACCAACATATGTTTACATGTGAGCCATTCAGTATGTTACAGTGAGCAGTTTAATATTGTGAATGTTCAGTTTCTGATATTTAGGTTGAATGATAATTGTGTTTGGTGGTCTTATCTCTGGCAGGTGCTATGCTCCTCTGCTTGCTGCTTTGTCTCATAATTTAAGGGAATATTGATTTACTATCTCACCGGGTTGAATGTATCTGGCATTATACATGCCAAATGATGCAAATTTTTCAGCCCCCAAAGGTACTTGATAGATCACTGGAACCAACAAAGTCCCCCAGGTCTTCATTCTGTCTTTCGGAGCTTGAGATGAAAGGATTTATAGCATACCAAGCAACCTGCACCTTAGTGGAACATTCAGTTGCTGAGCCACAAGGCTAGCTTGCTATTTTTCATTTTCTAAATATCAGCAACATTTTTCATTTCAAGGTATACTCTAAACTTAGTCTCGTGGAAATTGTATCCATGTCCTGAACGTGTATGTACCACTTCTCAGCAGACGTGGGAGGAAAGAGGAAATTAAAACTTGTTTATTTACAAATTAAGGGAAAGTTGTTTTCCTTGAATTATCATGAGAATTATGTAGACAATTTTCTGTCAACAGTAAGAAAAAATAGAAATAAATAGGTTATCAATGGAAAATCCTGGATTTCCAAGGTAGAGGGAACTCATTAGACATGCAGTTACACACTGAGGTTCTGGGCCTGGCTCTGCATCTAATTTTAGGAAAGATAGCTCCTAAATATGGGTCTCAGTTCTTTGTCTGTAGTTTTCTTGTAGCCTCCACCTTTGAATTTGGGGCCTTTGAAAGATAGTTGCTATGTGTTTCAGGTTCTAATATTCTATATTTCTATAAACAACATTGTGTGAGGAATTTAAATGTCTTTCTTTGCTAAATTCTCTTGGGGTTAGATGCAATGTATAGAAATCATTTTTGGGATTTCTGCATATATTATTCTGATTTCACAGACAGCAAATTAACCTTTTAAAATTAAACATTATATTGAAATATAACACATATGTATGTATATGTGTGCTAATTAAATATGTTAAGGTTGACTTATATTTTTTAGAGAGAGGATTACACCATGAACTCTCCACTTGTGAGAAACTAGAATATTATAATTACTCCATAAACTCTCCTTCCACCCCAAATATAGCCATAATCCTAGATTTGTCTGTCACTGAACTTTATAACATGAAATCACATATGTACTTTTTTGCATCTCATTTTTTCATTCAGAATTATGTTTCTCAGATTTACGCATATTGCTGCTGTATCAACAGTCCATTTGTTTTTATTACTATGTATTATTCCATTGAAAGAATATGTCAGTTTATCTTGTTGACAACCATTGATTTTTTATATGAGTTATTGCTCTGAATACTTATATACGTATCTTTTAGTGAGTATTTGCATGAGGGGGAGATATATACATAGAGTGTAATTATTGAATTATATTGTATGCATATTTTCACTTTAATGAGACACCAGAGAGTTTTCAAAAATGTGCGTTCCAATTTATATCCCCAGCAATGTATGATAGTTCCAGTAATAACACTTGCTTATAAACATTCAATATTGTTAGACTGTTTAATGTTAGCCATTCTGGTGGGTGAATGGTAGTTAGTTATTTTTTTGCTGGATGACTAATACATTTGATTAACTTCTCATATTTTTATTGGGCATCTTTTTAAAATTCAACTTGTGAGTCAGGGAAAACAAATTTTATCAATGGATTTGCAGTGTAATGGTTGGCTCTTTGAAAGTTTATGTTCCTGCAAGATAGCTATAAAATGAGTTTTATTGCTCCTATCTAAAATGTCATGAAATCATGGAACTCAAAAGTTTCCCTAGCCCAATCATAAAATGTCCTTGGGAGATGATGATATTCGTACTGTGTTCGAAGCAGCCTGTTCAATTGGGAGACAGCTCGGATTGTCATAAAGCTATTTCTTATTGATTCAATATTTGCATTCACATAATTTTGGTCTGATGACCCAAATATTGTTTTTTCAGCAACACAAAATAAGTTGACACTCTTTCTTATCTGTAAGAACTTTATATACTTGAAGAGAGTTATTTCTTTTGTGCTCTTAGTTTCTAGGTCTGAAGGCTAACCCTTCTTCTTACAACCATCTCCCACTGGTCTTGCTTGCTAGATCTAATTCACTATTCTACATACATTTCTGTGGACATACTTGAATTTGTCATTGACTTTCCAAATCTGTGTGGTTTAATTGCACTTCGTTTTCATTGTATCATCCTAAAATGCTGAATTGAAACCACTATAACATAAATAATTATTAATTTCTAAGGTTGACTCAGTACTATAATTAATGTTAAGAAGCTCTGCTATCATAGGAAAAATATTCTATAGAAATGTAAATCATGATTTAATAAAGATCCAAGGACAGAGCCCATTTTTGTAAGAAATAATATAGCATGTAAGAAAGTAGTAAAAGGACGTGGTCATTGAAAACACAGTATGTATTGGTATTTGCAGTAATATTCATTTTGCATTAGGTATTTTGCAGTCTTAAAAATATGTAGATAGTGATTTTAGCTAAATTAATTAATGTTCTTTTCCTGGAGAAACTACTTTTAATATATTTAATTTAACATGAAGAAAATATGAAGTTAAGTAAAAGATATTGACTTGTTTGAGTGTCCGTGCCCTAGCTCTAATGTCAGGTACTATTAACTTTATTATTTGTTAAATTCGTCATGTGACAGATTCTGGTAATTACACATTATTTCAGTTAATCTTCACAATGCAATTATTGCAATTTTTCAACAGAAAATGGATGTTAGAGAAGATAAGTAACTTTCTCAGAATTGCATTGGAAATAATCAAAAGAGCAAAGTTTGAATTCAGGATTTTGAATCTCCAATGCCCATGCTCCTTCATCAAAATATTGTTTCCTTGCTGTGCACATATTTGTGTATTGTATTAGTTTCCTAGAGATGCCATAACACATGCCACAAACTGGATGGCCTAACCTAACAGAAATTCATTCTTTTGTAGTTTGGAGGCTAGATGTCCAAAATCAAGTTGTTGGGAGTCTTGATCAGTACTGAAGGTTCTGGTAGAGATTCTGTTCCGTGCCTTTCTTCTGTCTTCCAGTGGTTGCTGCCTATCTTTTACATTCCTGTCTTGTGAAGACATCACTCTATTCTCCAATTCTGTCTTCACGTAGCATTCTGTCCGCGTCTAAATTTCTCTCTTTTACAGATACTAGTCATTGGATTTAGGGGACAGCTTGATCCAATATGACTTTGATTTAGCTCGATTACTTCTGTAAAGACCCATTTCCAAATAAGGTCAAATTTGTAAGTACCTGGAGTTAAGACTTCAACATACTTTTCAGAAAAAAATTTAACCTGCTACCCGAACATATCTGAAAATGCATAATACATACTCATTTGTATAACATTTGTGTATAGTTAGCATGGAGCAGCAAAATAGCATTGTCAATACCGGAAGTTTCTAAAGTTAAAAATAACCTTTGGTAATTTACTTTCCCAGGGAATATGTCTATGTAGGAATCATAGATATACTGCAATTGCCAATGATAAGAGGATAAACCCAAATTATTTTTAATAATTTTTAAGCACCAGAAGTGAACTTTAAAGTCTTAAGTAATTACAGTTATTGAATCATTACTCCTGAAACAACTACAATGTCTTTTCTAATTTCAAAATAACTGTACTCCAACATAAAATTTATTATCATATTTAAGAAAGTTGATATCTTTATAGATAATTGCCCATGAAGAGTGGCTTAAAATTCATGTCTTCTGATTGTCATTAAATGGTTTTATTTATGTGTAATATTTTCTTTCTTTAAGTAAACCAACATGGAAACACAGCCTTTATTAGCACAAATACACATCATGTATAATTTGATTTATCCGCAACTGCAGAACTACAGCCACAAGTCCTGTTTTTCTTTATAAAAACCTGTTATAACCTTTTATATTTTCTTTATAAAAATATTTAATTGTGCTTAAAAACACATAACATAAAATTCACCATTTTAATCATATTTAAGAGTGCAGTTAAGTAGGGTTAGATGTATTCACATTGTTGTACAACATACCTCTTGCACTTTTTCATCTTGGTAAATTAAAACTGTACCCTTTGAAAAACAACTCCCTATTTCCCCTCTTCCCTGCCACTGGCAACTATCACTCTGCTCTCTGTTTCTACCAGTTTGACTACTTTAAATACTTCATATAAGTGGAATCATACAGCATTTGTCATTTTGTGACTTGCTTATTTCAGTAGCATAAGGGCTCAGATTCATTCATACAGCAGCATGTGACAGGACTTCCTTCTTTTTTAAGACTTAACAACATCCCATCATATGTATATACTACACATTCTTTAAACATTCATCTGTCTATTCACATATAGATTGCTTCCACCTCTAGGCTGTTTTGAATAGTGCTATGGCATAGATGTGCAAATATCTCTGAATTATCTCATATGTGTATATACATTACTGAAGTTTTAATCTGAGGATGTTTGAAACTTTCTTATTGACTAAGGTAAGCCAAGAGTAAACTGCAATTCTGATGTTTTCACTCCTTTTGTAAACCTGCTGCCCCAACATGGTGTGTTTCAATGTTCACTTCCTCTGTCTGCCACATTGGGTAATAGCTCAGTTTTGGTGCTCTACTCCCTAGCCTTAGAATATGGCCATTTCTGTAAACAGTTTAAAAATAAAACAAAACTGAAAATGTCAACAAAAATCTGTTGTCTACTGAAAGGCACTCTGTCTAAAGATGCAGAGAAATTTTAGTGATTCAATCAACATTCAGTACATGTTTTTTGGTCCTACTCTGGGTCAGACTCTATTGTTTGGTAATGGAACAGTGAATATATCAGAAAAAAATTCCTGCCATTATGGAATTTATATTTCCTCAAGATATAAGTATATATGACAGTGATGATGATGTTGATGATAATGATGATGAGGTGTCTGTGTATTATATTTAAGAGAGAAATACTAGTGAGCAAAATAGAGGAAAACCATAGGAAGTATCAGGGAGCATAATTTTATATAAGGTAGCTAACAAAGGTCTAACTGAGGTGACTTTTGAGTAAAGAGCTAAAGGAGGTCAAAGAGTGAGTTGTGTTTTATCTGAGAGAAGAGCATTCAGACAGTGAGAGCAGCAAGGGCCAGAGCCCTATGGTGAGAGAAGCCTGGTGAGGAGGTCACTGTGACTCAAACAGAAGGGTGAGAAGAGAGTGGAAGCAAATAAAGTCAGAGGGGGCATGGGGCTCGCTGGTCATTTTAAAGACTCTGGCCTGTTTGCTGAGTGATGTAGGAAACCATTGTGGGCTTGTGAACAGACTGGTGTCACACACTCTGACATAGGCTTTCACAGTCACTGTTTCTGCTGTGAAGGGTGGTCACTCTCAGTTAATGATGTGTGGATTACTTTTTTAATGAAATAAGAGGAGACATTTTGACATATGCTAATTAGTCCAACCATATTTTCTGCTGGAGGAATTTCAACATATATCAATTACCAATTGTTTTACAAGCTTATTTTATGTTGTTAGAATTATTAAAGGTGGTTTGCTAAAAGGTAAATGATGTTATCTTCCTTCAAGAAACAATTTAACTCTAATACAAATTTAGTTTCATAAGAGAAGAATAAATAGTATGGAATTTGGAAGAAGAAACATTTGATTTAAGCTGTGGGATCTGGGGCCGCTTCATAGATGGGAATGTATTTGACTTAAACCAAGAAGGCATAGTAGAAAATTGGCAGATTAAAAAAGGTAGAGAGACAGGCATTCAAACGAAGGGGCAAAAATGTCTTTTTGTTGAACATGCTGAAAATGTACAAACGCTGTGATGCTGAGCATCCTTGTTTCATGAGAAATGTTCTACTTTTACCCAAACGCTCTCATGCCCTCCCATCCCCCCTCCCCATGTATTTCAACATAAAGGATTTCAACATAATACTGAAGAGGCAAGTGATCCGGCTGATGAAAGAAAGGGGTGTATTTTTTCACTCTCATGCCACACTAACTTCCCATTTCCCTCCACTGTCTTTGTCTCTGATACTTCGTCCTACTCCTTCTCCTCTCACCATATGATTCAATGCATCACTTAAATGTAACACATAAATGTATGTTATTATTTATGTTCATAACTGACTTGATTAATTTTTTTACAAAGGTGAGCATTTTCTAAATTCTTTAATTAAAAAAAAACTTGTAAGGGTTCTCAATTTTGGTTGCCTCTGATTTAGTAATCCTGGACAGGACAAGTTTCTCAACTTAGTTACATTGTAGGTTACATGCATGATCAATACTTGGCTGAATGCAGTTTGTTAAGATGTGATTTAACTTTCAGTCTATCCCTTTCTTGTTTTATTGATCTCTGCTATGGATTCATAAAAAGGCTGTAAATTCATCTTACCTTTATTAAACAGTTCTTAAATATATAAAGTGGTTTTCAAGAGATGGTTTGTTCATTTAATGACTTTTGGAAAGAAGGGTTCTATTTTAAATTTGCTATTTAGCCGGAAAATACCTCTGAAGCTTTGAGATTATTTCCAGTTCCAAAGAGAGTCTATTTAGGATGACATTTGCACTTGAGAGGTGCTGCAGAAATGGGTTCATCTAGTTAACCTTCATCCGAATTGCCATCCTCTTCTTTAATTCTATGAAACAACTGGTGAAGGAGAAAATGTTAATTAGGAAGCTTTTCAAGATTAATTTTTTCATTCTCAGAAAGTGAAGTGTTCTCCACTTTCCATGTTAAATATGGTTCCTCGCTTGGCAACATGGGCTTTGCTGCAGTAATTGTATGCTCCTAGCAAATACTCGATTGTGGAAAAGACAAGTGCAAAAAGCAATTTTTGTAACAGCCAACCAGAACAGCCTGTTCTATTCCCAATAAATTAATGGATTTAACCTTGCAGCTGTAGCAGTGTTATTATGCAAATATTCCCTGAGTATTATGAAAGCCAACTGATTCTCTGTAGAGAAAGTTGTTTCTTTCTCCCTGAGAATTCTAAGTGACTAGATAATTGACACATTGTCTAACCATGTTAAGTAAAGAAAAAAAAATGTTTTCAGTAAATCTACTGAGTTTCATTTTATGTTCCAATGTTTTCAGCAATTTACAGAGGCTTTTACTTAGAACAGTATTATTTAGCACAGTAAATTCAAGTGTCCACAGACAACCTCCTAGAAAAAGAAGGAATAAAAAGTATTGTATGGTTCTTTACTTTGTATTATGTTGATTTTAGTTCATGCAGAAATTAAAATTTCCTTCAATATAGTTCAAGTGTAGTGGTTTGCTCATGCTGAATGTCTTTGAAGCGGTCTGTTTGCCTTCTGATTTATGATGGTCTAGAGAATCATGCACTAATTGTCTGATCAAGCTGTTAGCCACTTTGATTTTTAAAGCTGATCTTAGATTTATACCACATATAATCTCTTGCAGTTGAAAGTTCACTCTTGGTAATTGACCAGTTGTGAAGATCACTCCAAGTGCTCTTCACTGGATTGAAGTTCCATGGCTAATTAAGTCTTTGATGATTGAAAAATATTTAAAAAGAGAAAGTATAAGAGTGGGAACATTGATAGCTTCATTGTGGTAAAGCTCCAGTCAGTCGATGGCGAAAATGATGGTCCTGGAAATTAGTTCAGCCATTTTATATGAACAATTTGCATATCTTAGTTTTGGTTTTATTATAGCCAATATGCACCTATGTGAGCTTTATATTATTAAGCTATATAAAATCAATTTTTGCAAATGTATCCTAAAGTGTTTGTAAACCATATGGACATATACATATATTAAGGATTATAATTACAGTGCCAGTATAATTGAAAGATCACTAGAATTGAAATCTGAAGTCCTAGATTTTGTATTTTATTTTTTTTTAACTTCTCTAAGATCTTTTCTTAATCTAGAAATAGCAATGCCTGAAAATAGATTTAAATTGGACAATATATGTGGAAGAGCCTTATAAACTTTACATCAGAAGAAAAATGTATTATTATTCCTTGATGGTACTTTTTTAATCCTCACCCAAGGATATGTTTTATTGATTTTAGAGAGAGAGGAAGAGAGAGAGAAAGAGAAAAAGAAAAAAGAAAAACCACCCATCAGTTGCCTCCCGAACAGTGCGTAAGCCCCAACAAGGGATCAAATCAGCAACCTAGGTATGTGCCCTGACTGGAAAGCAAATGCATCGCTTCTTGGTGTACAGACGATGTTTGCATTGAGCCACCCCTCTGGGGCTGTTCTTAGTCTGTATTTACAGTCACTGATTTTAAGCAAAACATTTATACACAATCATTTCAAGTTAATAATTCTTACATTTGCATTCTAAACAAAATATTTTGACACCTTTGTTTCTGTTTTAAACCTTTTATCAAGTATTAAGTCACTGTAGTAATATGTTTACAACAACTAACAGTGAATCTAATTTAATAAGTGCAACATTACCATCGCTTTTTTAGAACTCCGGGATATATAGATTTGTCAAAATTCTTGATTCATGGTGCAGTCATGATTTGTCATGCACACCCTTTATGCTGGCTGTCCATCATTGTTTCTGTTTTATATTTGAATACATTTGTACATACTACTTAACTGTTGCTTATGTAAATGCCTTTCTTCTAAGGAATCTCTCTAGTCCTGCAATGACTTTGCCCTGAATTTATTATTTGTCATTTTTTTGCTTTTAACACTCATGCTTTGGCACATGCATTTGTCCATAAACAATATGTTTAATTTTGCATGCTTTTGTACTTTATAATCAAGTTGAATTACCTCTCTTGGGACTTTCTTTTCATTCAACATTATATCATTTTGTCATTCATATTATAATAAGATGTTCTTTTACATACATACATCCTGCCTTACTTATTAATTAATGTGATTAATTTTCCCAGCTGTATTATATTTCATCATGTGACTATACCATTATTGGTTTACTTATTTCTTCTGTTAATGGCATTTGATATCTTGTTTTTGGTATCTTTTTGGTCTGTTTTCTTTTTATTTCTAATGTAGGCAGTGCTTATATACAGTCCATTCTCATTCATAGTAGGTACTTTTGTAAAGTTGACTAGAAGACTGATTCAGCCAATACCAAATCATTGCCTCTGGAGGAAACATGGAAGTAGGCTCCTGGGAGCCTCTGATCACAACATTTTCCTCCATCAATCAATGCCAAAGCTCATTTCATGTGTGTTCCTGTTTAAAGACAACTTATGTAACGGGTATTGTTAATTCATTAATGTTGCAATGTAAGTCATCCCTGAAGCTTATGTAACACATGCATTTTTCTCCATAAAGTCCCTTTACAGTTTCCTGTTCTTAGGAGTACTAGACAGCACTTCAGCTCTACACTTTGGGGCCATTTTAAAGAACAAAATCACACACACACATGCACAAGCACAAAAATGCAAAAAAGTGGTACTAAATAGACCACAAAAAGGACACGTATGTATGAGAGCTGAAATAAGAAGCCGGATATTTGTTTATTTATCTCAGCTGGAAATTTACACATAGGATTATAAAAAAAAATTTATCCCTCTGCACATACACACATCTTCAAGTGACAACAAAAGCGTAGCAAATTACAGGTAAATTTTAGAGAGTAGGTGAATTCATAAACAGAAATCCACAATTACAAAGGTTAGATTGTATGTCTTTTACTGAAGTGCTTCTCAAGCTCTAAGTTGGTAAATGTCAGATTCTTGAGCCAACCCCCTGAGTTTATTTAGTAGGGTTAGAGTAGGGCCTGAGAATCACATTTTTAACTAGATTTTTGTTGATGATGACAATGCCAGATCATGGAACAGATGCATTTTGCAGAATTCTTTCTTAGTAAACAGACAATAACAATTCTCTAAGGCATTTACCTTCCTGGAATTGCCAGCTCGAAATTTGTGCTAAATTGCTAAGTCACACTTTATGCTCACTTGTAATTTTATATATGTTTTCCAAACTGTCTGTACAAATTTACATTCCATAACAACAGTATTATGATTGTTCCATATTATTACCAGTATTTATTATCAGAATTTTTGATGTTTCCCAGTGATATGATTTTTATTTGCATTTCTTTAATCACTGAAGAAGTTGAACACCTTTCCAGTATGTTTTTGCCTTATATATTTCCCTTTTGCAAAGTACCTGTGTAGAACTTTTTCTCACTTGCCATTGGATATGTCGGTGGGCTAAGTTATGTTTGTATAGTAAGTGCATACATATTTAGAATTATTGTGTCTCCTCGGTGCATTGTACTTTTTGTTATTATGTATTGACTCTCTTTATTTCTAGCAAATTTTGTTTGTTACATATTCTAAGTTGACAATTTATTTTCTGTTATAATATCACAGACATAATCAACTTTTGATGCTTTTACAAAGTAAGCTGTCACTTCGCTATGTATGTGAAAACACTGTCTACTTTTTTTTAAGGTGGTTTCTTTCTCTCTGTTCTTCAGTTACTGTGCTGTTTAGATATGAATCTGTTTATGTATACTGGGTAGACTTCACTGAGCTCCCTAAATCTTTGGTTGGCATCTTTGATCAATTTTGAAAATTCTCATTCCTTACTTTTTCAAACGTTGCCTGTGTTCTGTTCTCTCTCTCTTCTTCATCTGTCAGTCCAAAATAACTTTTAACTTTTTCTCTGTATCCTTTATTTCTTAATTCCTCTTGCACATATTCCATCTTTTTATCTCTCAATGCAGCATTGTGGATAACTTCTTCATGTATGTTTTATAGATCCCTTTTCAACTTTGTCTAAAGAGCTATGGGAACTTATGCAATTCTAAATAATTTTTTAAAAGATTTTATTATTCATTTTTAGAAAGAGGAGAAGGAAGGGAGAATAGAGGGAAAGAAACATTGAAGTGTGAGAGAAACATCGATCGGTTGTCTCTCCCATGCACCCAACTGGGGACCTGGCCTGCATGCCAGACCTGTGCCTTGACTGCCCGACTGGGATACTAACTGGCAACCTTTTGGGTTGTGGGATGATGCTCAGCCCCCTGAGCCACCCCAGTCAGGGCTGAGACTTAGGAAATTTTAAATTTCATTATATTTTTAGTTCTAAAATTTCTACTTGGTCTTTTCATACATATACTGATTCATAATAAATTTTATATATTTCTGTAAACACAATTACTTTATATTCTGTGGCTGGCAATGCTAATTGTAAATTACATGTGTAGATCACACTTGTGACTCACATTATATCATTTTTGCTCTGTGTAATGAACACTTTTTGCCCAAATTTTTAGGGAGACATAAGAATGAGCATTATACATGGGTATAATAATGGGTGTAATAATCCCAAGTATAATGAGCACAAAAATGTGGGTGTGAATTATACACAGCAAAATACAGTTCTATTAGTTAATGCTGCCCTAGCAATTTTGCAATTTTCTAGAGTCTAGATTAGATCATGAGGTGAAGGAAGCAGATTGAACTTTGAGAACCTATAACCAAAGACCTGACCTGAATGAACTCCCCTGGACTTTTTAACTTTGTGACTGAACCCTCTCTAATGTAGCAGAGAAGATGTTGGAGGAGACCCAGGCAGTGGATTAATAAACATGTATCCAAGTAATACACCCTCAGGTCATGGTAAATGCTATAAAAAATAAAGTAAGCTGAGGTAACAGAGAATAATTGTATCAGTGAGTGGGTAGTTATAATAAATTGTTAAGGGAAGATATATCTGGTCAGGGGAAATTTCAGCAGAAACTAAATAAGGTGAGGGTGAAGTCATATAGCTATTCATTTGAAGATAGAATAGCATGTGCAATAAAGGGATCTAAGTGTACTCTTAACAGCAGAGCTAGCGGTGTGAATTATAACAGCTCATGAGGGAACATTCTGGCACTGATTATTAAAAGTGAAAATACATAAATTTTTGCCCCACAATCTCACCTTAGAGGTTCTACCCCATAGGGAAAAGCCATTAAATACATTAATATTTATTACATATGTATACTGATGACTGCTGTAGCACTGTTTTTTTAAAAAATTTAATCCTTATTGTATTTTTCCCCATTACTACTTAGTCCGCTTATATCCCCTTCCCCCTGCAATCACTACCCTGTCATCAATGTCCATGAGTCCTTTTCCTGTTTGCTCAGTCCCTCCACCCCCTAACCTTCCCCTTCGTAGCTGTCACCCTCCTCTCTGTCTCTGAGTCTATCTCTATTTTACTTGTTAGTTCAGTTTGCTCATTAGAGTCCACATATGCGTGAAATCATATGGTATTTGTCTTTCTCTGATTGGCCTATTTCACTTGGCCTAATGTGGGACATTTACACATTGGAATTCTTCTTGGCCATAAAAAAGGAGAAGATTTTACCCTTTGCAATAGTATGTATGACAGCACCATTTTTAATGACAAAAGGCTGAACATGAAGTAAATGTCTATCAACAGAAGTGGAGGGAGGAATATATTAGTATTCTGTATCATACAATATACAGCCACAAAACATGAACTATAGACATCATTATTAATATTGGAGAGGTCCATGTGGCTTTTTTGAGTCAAAATATCAAGATGTAAAAAGCTATTATGATTCTATTTTTAAACAAACAAAATGCAGAATATATCCTTATAAATTAGTTAGTGTATACATTTAAAAATAAATATATATGTAACTTTATTACCACTGAGAAAAATAATGGGATTTGTATATTGGCTTACTAATATAAATCTGTGATGATGAGAGGAACAAACCAAAAACAGGAAAGAAAATATAATGTATTATAGACTTTCATGATATGTTCACATTTATTCACCTTGGTGAAATGGTATATTCCACATAAATACACAAACACATATCAACATTCTTCTATTTTGTCTTAAATCTTTAGATGATGTGGTCCTTGATGAAAAAGAAAAACTATAAAAATAATATATTTGATTGGTCACATTTGCTCATTGGTATTCAATAAACTTAAATAGTCCACTCTCCACCCAAAGAAAACCTACTACCACCACCAATAAAAATCTTATACACTTTAGGGAAAACAAAGTAACAAAAATATTTATCTAAGTAGCCATTGGAATAAAGAGAAATTTGGAATAATGAAAAGCAGAAGATATTACAAAAAATACCTTGCAGTTAATACAGCTAAAGCTGCACTGAGAGAAATAATATAGGGGTATTTATTTTTTAAAAAGACTGAACACAGTAATCTGAACAGTCTAATTAACAGTAAAACAAAAAAAATTAAAAAGCACAAAATATTTGATAAAAATAAAACTAAATAAATAAATGTATAGAAATGATAAAACTAAAACTTGGTACTTTGAACATAATTAATTCAGAGACTGACAATTTCAATTACATTTGTGCCAAATATAAGACACAGAAAGAAAATATATAGTTAGGAAATGAAAAGTGCAGAAGAGGTACAGAAGATGTCAAAATATTTATGAGATTATAAGATATTTATATAATAATGTTTGAAAATTAGAGATACTGCAAATTTTTAAAATTCTAAATAAATAAAATGTTAGCAAGTCAAAAGATATTGGACTAATTAAAGGTCTAGTAGTACATGTTTCAGTAATAGTAATGCAAGGATAAGTTTATACTGGAAAATGAGAAAATTAGAAATGCATTGGTATAATCTATTATAACATCAAATTAACATACAGAACAAATATGAATTTATGTATAGAAGTTGGGAAGCATTTTATAAAATGTATGAACATATTTTTGAATTTCAAAATATAAGTACAAAATTAATCAAGAGAAGCTACCTAAATATGATAGAGACTTTTGCTAAAAATCAATATTAACTTCATTGTTATAGCTACATATTAAAGAATTTACAGTTATAATTGGGAAGGCTAAAACATGAATGTCAACTATCACCATTTTTATTCAGCATTATTTTTTAGGTTGTTGCTAATGTAATTGCTACAAACACACACACACACACACACACAATGTGATATTAATAATGGAGAAGGAGAGACAGAATTGGTATTTCAGGATGATTCAAGAGTATGCCCGGAAAACTAATACCAGGTTAGAACAAATAAATGAGTAAAGGAAATTGATAAAAGAAAAATATTTAAAACTACATATCTTTACTATGATAATCCTTTAAAATTTCAATTGAAAATAAAAATTTCATTTATAAAAAGAAATAAAGTTACAAAAATTTAAATTACAAATGGCTCAAAATAAAAAAGTTTACTATATTATATCATTTAAGGATAGAAAATAGTGTGGATATTTGTAGATGCTTGATTGGTATGAAAACATTTTTTCAAAATGAAGTGATTTAACACTTGAATTAAAATTAGTCCCAAATTTTTATGGTGACATATGGTCTCATGTTTGGAGCTTAAGAAAAGCCTGGAAGGATACAGTAGACTTTTCACATCCATTACTTGAGTCTGGTGGAAATAGAAGGGGTAGGGAAATGCTGTGTGTGCTTTGTACATCACTGTGCTGAGTTGTTTCTCCGTGCTTTACGCCTTTGTCAAAGTATAGTAGCATTTTGTTGTTGTTGTTAAGCATGTGAGAGCTTTGGATGCAGACAGTTTCTATACTTGCCCATGCTTACTATTTATTTACTAGCTACGTTTCTTTGGGAAATTCGCTTTACCAATCTAAGGCTCAATTTCCTCATCTTTAAAATGGGGATAATAATGGTTATTTCCTCTATGGTTGATGTGAGGATTAATAAACTGTATGAGTATCTAAGGGCATAGATTAGCAGAATGTACACTCTTGATAACTGGAAACCATTCTGTCTTGTATAAAGGGGACTTTTTCTCATGGTGCTTCTTGTCCAAACTGTTTAACAGTTTCCCCCAGGCAGCTGTGGTGTAAGAGGAAAGGTGTCAGGTTTTAAATGCTTGAACACTGAGCTTCAGTTGAAATAGGTACATTTATGCGTAAGTAATAATGTTTTTTAAATAGTTGATGACCATTCTATTATTTAGCTAATTTTCATACATTTTTATTATAGTTAGCCTGACAAATTCATAGTCGTCACCTCATAAAATGATGCCTAAACCAAGCAGGCTGTGAAAGTTGAAATTTTGCTGTTTCTTGATTTACATGGGAGCCTGTAATATTCCTGGCCTGACCAGACATTTATTTAGGGAAAAGATACATTATCATAGTACCTCCTGGTCATCCAAAAATGGTTGATGAAATATGTTCTTGGAACTATGATTCTCACCTTTGCAAAGCATGAAGATGGATAGAAATCAGTCTTCAGATCATGGACACCAGCACATCACTTAACTTCATTTTATTGATAATATGTTTTAGTTCATTTCTAAGATATTTCATTCTTGAAGCACACTAAAAAAAAAAAAAACAGGTATTTCCTACTGACAGATAATGTGAACAATTTTAATAATTAAACCACTTCATAGCAATTTCTTTTATAATTTTTAAAAGTGTTATGAAAAAGGGGGAGGGACAAGCAAAGGAACATGAACAGAGGACTCTTGGGCATGGACAACGGGGGGACTGGCTGTGGGAGTGGGGGCTGACGGGGTGGGGGGAGCAGTGGGGAAAAGGCAGGACAACTGTAACTCAACAGTACATAAAAAAGTGTTATGGAAATTGCTTTTGTTTCTTTTTAGTAGATTTAAATACACTTTGACTAAATCATATGCAATATATATTTAACTTTAAAGTTAATGTCCCATTTAAAAGAACCCCAACATTTGAATGGAATTCTATTTTCTTTTGAGTCCAATCTCCCAAATTCTAGTTAAACTCATGAATACCTAGTGCTAGGTGGTAGCCGCCACATGTGCGAAACTCTTGCCCTATGTCCAGGCATATTCCAATCTCTCTTGTCACCATGATACTCCCTCCCATTCAAAAGGGCACTATTTTAAGTACATTTGTTTATTAACTTAATTGCTTTGTTTGTTGTGACAGTGGTCTAGAACAATTATTCCAGGAAGGACTCTTGATTTTGCCCAATGTTACTGTTTTATAATTTACTTGACTACCATCCTGTGACAAAACCTGTCATTATTATAATTTATCACATTTCCTTTATTTTATTTTCAATTTGAAAGTCCAAACTCAACTGTCTATGACTGCTTTTGGTTATTTTTAGTCATGTTCAAAATTGGTGTTCCAAAAACTGAAAATACACACAATGGCTTGGAAAGTAATGTGATGAAAATACATGAATTTTAGTCATGAGATTTAAAAAAAAAAAAATAATGTAGTAAATGGCACAAATAGAGTATTCATTCATTGAAGAATTTTTTCAAAAGATTTTATTCTATTTTATAGAGTGGGGAAGGCAGGGAGAAAGAGGGAGAGAAACATCAATGTGTGGTTGCCTCTCACAGGCCCTCATCTGGGGATCTGGGCTGCAACCCAGGCATATGCCCAACTGGGAATCGAACCAGCAACCCTTTGGTTCACAGACCAGTGCTCAATCCACTGAGCCACATCAGCCAGGGCTGAAGAAACTTTTTTAATGCCAAAAGCAAATGCTGCAATTATATTAGTGAAGAAGGACATAGAACCCATATGTCCACTTTTGTATATCTTACATTCTAAAATGAATACTAATATCAATTAGGTAAATATACATACATACATACATACATACATGCATACATACATACATAGGAGGAGCAGGTTTTCTATAGTCTGATGTGTGTGGGTAGGGCTTAACCGAGAAGAGGAAACTGTATTTCAATCAGCGGGAACAGAATAAGGAGGCACTGAGCAACTGAGAGAATGCTGGCCCAGAGAGTCAGAGGGGCCTCCGGGAGATAGAAGGGAGAACAATGTGGGCCCCACAGCCTTACAGAAGGCTGCAAGTCAAGGAGAGCCAGTGTCTGGGACAAAAAACTCAGTGACTGTTAGATTCCCTCTTTTTGTCAATAGCTACCCATAATCAGTTAAAATTATCTCGTTTTTTTTTATATAACAAATACATATCTTTCTATATATAAAAATTTAAAACAGAATTTTAAGTTTATGCTGATGATTAAATAGGGTATAATCACTTTATGAGGTATAAATTTAGATGTCCCTTAATTCATTCCTTTTTTTCCCTTAGAAACTTAACAAGAATTTTAGCTAACCAGTTCAAGATGAAAACAAAACTTACTTTTATATTAAAATTTATCAATCTCTTCATGGTATCAACAATGTGATTATCCATTAGAGATATAGAATATTAAATTAATTTCCTCATTTTAAAATTAATGACTGATTTAATTTTAAATATTGCCTGTAATTAATTTTCACAGCTCATAAAGACATACTGGGCATCTATCAAATTGCATTGGATAATCTCCCTGTTACTGAGTACAAGAATTCCGTGCATATTAGCAGCAAGACTTAGCAGTCAGTGTGGCTTCAGAAGGCTTTCAATCTATCATCCAGTGGTTCCTCAGTTCCTTCTAAAAACAGCTCCTCCCCAATGTTCTGCTCTTTGTTATTAGATGTAACCTATATGTAGGGTGTTGCAGTTCTGAAATTGAACACAATTATCTTGATAATTTGGTATACTCCTGTTGTGAGGGTGTATAGCATTTAAATATCTCAGCATCGGTTCATTGATTTTGTTGAGGGTCAAAGTTAGAAGCACCATCAATAATCTCAATACAACATAATGCTATGCATATTCGCTGAGTTGATTCTTACAATGTCAAAGGGGAAAGCACAGTTAATAGGATAATAAGTGCCTGTGGTCATATTTAAGCAGATTTAACATGTAGATTCATGATATGTACATGTCCTAATCATATTTTTGGTTTTTTATTAGGTATAAGCATGAGAAATCATTTTCTATTTTAAGTGCTCTGTTTTATTATTACAACAACAAATATTACAAAACAAATACTATTTTTTTAAAAGGTATTTTACTAATTATGGCATGCTTACTTGGTATTAGACTCTGAAAGAAACCCAAATGTCCATTTAAATAAAAAATTCAAGATAACCAGAAATTTAACCAGAGGTAATAGTGCCCACATTGAACCTGTTTTAACCACCTTATCTTTGGTTTTAGTATGCTTTTCAACATTATATAATAAAAAATGTCAAGATGAGAAGAAAGAAAACAAAATTATAAGATAGTAACAAATAATAAATAAAACTTTAATTCCATAATACAATTATGATTTATATATACTGACAAATTTATAGAACTGTGATAGATAGATAGATAGATGATAGATATGTGTTGTGCATGTAATTAAAGCAGTCTGGAGCCTTTTGATATTTCCTGAAGTTTGCCTTGGTACTATAAAAATGGAAAATATATAAGTAACTTTTATAAAAGACATGGTAGTTCAACTTGTCAATTTTTAATCTTATTTTAACACTGAGACCAATATTCATCATACTGTGCATTCAATTTAAAGTGAAAATGAAAATTCATTTTTTTGATCTATAGAGTGTTCAAAGTTCAAGCATTTTAAAATAGCTTAGATTTTTAATGTTGTGTTAGAGTTTTCAAAGAAACATTTACATTCATTTCAATTTTTAATTTTTGTTAGCTTTCAATACATTACATTTAGGAAATGTATAGGGTTTCATTTTTTCTCTCTCATATGCAGGTGCTTATTAATAGATGTTTGCCATTTCCACCAATAATTTTACATCTTAAAATCACACACTTTCCTTACACATAAATTTCTTTGTACATACTAGATGTACATTTTTTCTAAAACTAAGGTCTTGAAATAATAAATGGCATAAATTATAGTTATTAAACCCTTATGCATTATGCTTTTATTGATAGTATTTGGGGGAGATTCAACTGGTTTAACTAATAAATATTACCTTTATTTGATCAACACAAATTACAGATTAACTATTCAAACAGTTATTCAAACTTCTTAAAGGAAAAAGTAGCCATAAACCCTGCAAAATATCAGTTTACAGAGATATAAGTGCGATTCATAAGTTAAGGCCATATATTCATTGACATTGTTCCTACTGGTGTCTGTTAATCCTATCGTAAAATTTAATTCAAGTATTGTAAGCCACTTTGTTTAACTGTATGTAGCCATAATGAATATTACTGAATTACTTTAAACTATTCAGACTTTGCAGTTATTCTAAATATCTTCACTTAGATTAGTGAGTTTTTTATGTATTTTTAAAATAAGCTGTAATCAAGTTAAACAGTGTTTCATTTTCTGTACCTTTCTGAGACTAATATAGTAGCTTATCAAAGAGAAATCATCTTTTTTTATTGTTGTTCAATTACAGTTGTTCCCATTCGCCGCCATTGCTCTCCCCTGCCCTACCCACCTCCCCTGCTCTATCAGTCCCTAACCTGTTGTCCATTACCATGGGTCATTCATACATCTTCCTTGACTTGACCCTTCCCCTTCATTTCCCTGTAATCCCCCTCCCTGCTCCCCTTTTTGGTCACCTCCGTTTTTTTCCCAACTTCTATGTCTCTGATTATATTTTGCTCATTTGTTTTGTTCATTAGATTATGCTTATAGGTGAGATCATAATGGTATTTGTCTTTCACCACCTTCCTTATTTCACTTAGCATAATGCTCTCTAGTTCCATCCATGCTGTCATGAACGGTAGGAGTTCCTTCTTTTTTCCTGCTAAGTAGTATTCCAATGTTAAACACACCATGGTTTTTGGATCCACTCATTTACTGATGGGCACTTAGGTTGTTTCTAGCACTTGGCTATTATAAATAATGCTGCTATAAACATTGGGGTGCAAAGGTCCTTTTGAATTGGTGTTTCAGGATTCTCAGGGTATAATCCCAGCAGTGGGATCATTGGATCAAAAGGCAGTTCCATCTTTAGTTTTTTGAGGAAATTCCATACTGTTTTCCACAGTGGCTGCACCAGTCTGCATTCCCACCAATGGTGCACTAGGGGTCCCTTTTCTCCATATCCTCATCTGCACTTGTTATTTGTTGAATTGTTTATGATGGCCATTCTGACTTGTGTGAAGCAGTATCTCATTGGGGTTTTAATGTTCATCTCTCTGATGGCTAGTGATGTTGAACATCCTTTCATATATTTATGTGCCCTCTGTATGTCCTCCTTAGAGATGTATCTATTCAAGTCCCTTGCCTACTCTTTAATTGTACTGTTTGTCTTCCTGATGTTGAATCATATGAGTTCTTTATATATTTTGGAGATCAAACCCTTCTCTGAGGTATCATTGGCAAATACGTTTTCCCATACAGTTGGTTCCCTTTTCATTTTTATGATTGTGTTCTATAAATTATAGATGGTACCTGGGATATGACAGTTATATATTGATTAAATGTGTAGTGTTTTAAAATTTAATACACACTTCTGAGCAAAATTACTAGGAAATTTTGAATGGAAGTTTATTTTCTTATTTTGTAAGGAGCCTGACTCATACCAACAAGCAGTATCATATTTAACATTGAGACATTAGGTGAACTCCCATTAAAGTCAGAAAAAAAGACAGGAGTTTTCATGTTTCCTTACCACTGTGAAAAAGTAGATTTTACAAAAAAAAAAAATTACTTTTCTTTCAGATTGTTACTTTTGTTCCAATTTTTTAATTTATTTTATAAATAGTTACAGGAGACAGTGTTTTGTGGGGCAAAAAAATAATTTTTTGGCTGGATTTTGGATCCAGCACTGGCTGGCTGTTTAATCTTGTCCAAGACAATTAATCTGTTATCTTTAAAATCTAATAAGTCACAACATCAACAGCAAAAAATCTATCTTATAAAGTTGTTACAAGAGCATCCTGAGGAAAACACTTTATAAGGGCAATATTAGATTTGGGATGATTATTAACATTAACAGAAAAAAGCTTATTATTTATATTTTTAATTTTGAACCTGCTTTATTTCCCCCTCATTACCTGTACATTCTCTTCACCCATGTTTTTTTAGTATTTTCTCCAAATATGCTGCATCTTCTAAATTCTCCACCCTGATGTTTTTTTGTTGTTGTTTATTTTATTCATTATGCTATTACAGTTGGTCCATTTTTTTCTCCCCTTTATGACCCTCTGCTGTGCACCCCCTCCTCCATCCAGCATTCCTTACTTAGTTCATGTCCATGGGTCATACGTATAATTTCTTTGGTTTCTCCATTTCCTATATTGCTCTTAACCTCCCCTTGTCTATTTTGTACCTACCAATTATGCTTTTTATTCCCTGTACCTTTTCGCTCATTCTCCCTCCTCCCCCTCTTCACTGATAAGCCTCCAATTGATCTCCATTTCTGTGATTCTATTCCTGTTCTAGTTTAGATTAAAGATAAGGAGACAATCTTAAAAGTAGCAAGAGAAAAGGAGACAGTTACCTACAAAGGAGTTCCCATAAGAATAACAGCTAACTTCTCAAAAGAAACCTGATAGGCAAGAAAGGGCTGGAGAGAAGTATTCAAAGTCATGAAAGGCAAGGTCCTACATCCAAGATTGCTCTATCCAGCAAAGCTAACATTTAGAATGGGAGGGCAGATAAACTGCTTCCTAGATAAGGTCAAGTTAAAGGAGTTCATAATCACCAAGCTCTTATTACATGAAATGTTAAAGGGACTTATCTAAGAAAAAGAAGATGATTAAAACTATGAATAGTAAAATGACAAACTCAGAACTATCAAGGACTGGACCTAAAAATCTACCCTGACATTTTTATTAGTGTTTTCCCCGTGTTTTGATTGTCCTTTTTCTGTGATCTCTGTTCATAGAAAAGTAGTCCTCAGCCTTCCAGAGAAGATAACTAACTGCTCCATCTTCTAACTAGATAATCTTTTTTTTGTTGTTTATAATGGAACTTCTCCCATTCTTCTTATTAATGACAACCTTCAGTGTCTGAAACCCCTGCCTCTCCACAATAATCTGAATCAGCATAGTGGACATCACCAGGTATCTTGTTAAAAATGCAGAATTCTAGGACACACCCTAAACCGAGATCCCTGGGTGATTCTTATGCACATTACGGTTTGGGGATGGAGAGAAGGTGAATCCAGAGCTCTCTGTCTTGCCTCAGTACCCTCCTCAAGGCTCTGCATCATCCAGTTCACTGTACATAATGGTATTCAGTAAATAGGTGTTGAGTTAAACTGAATTTTATTTTAATATTATGAAGTGAGGAAAATTTGGTTTTAGAAAAATCAGATATTAGGAAAGGATGTTTTAAAGTCAGAGCAAGAAGAAAGCTATTCATTATTGATGCTCCTCACATCAACTAATCAATATTTCTTGATTATCAACAACTACTGTACTTTTTCATGCATAAAATATTAGTATGGATCCTTGATCTTGTAAAAGGAAAGATCTTCAGTCTAACCTTCAGCTTTAAAGAATTCATTTATATAACTGAATCAAAATGTGGTTGCTTTGTCTTCTCATAAATATTTAATCTATGCTATTAGAAGTCATACCAGAACTTTAAGGCATTGTGCATACAAGAATGACTGGTAAATATCATGTTGTGATTTCATTAAATTATTTAAACAGATCAATTCATCGTTTGTCTTGGTTTTTACTAAAATGCTGAAAGAACTATAAGCAATAATTTCTCATTTACATTTAAAGTAAGACAATTTTGGAATGTAAGGTAATTTTTTCTGTATGATTTTAAATCAATTGTGATTTTTTCTTCCATACTTAATATAAAAGATTTTTTTGGGGTAGAATTCAATTAGAATTTTAAAAGGGTTAGCAGTACCATTAATTCATGTTTACCTGTCTATATATGCTAATTATTGAGAGTTAGCCCATCTCTAATTGTAGGTGGTTTCATTGCTGAGAAAGTTGCAAGTCTGCTTATTCCTGCTATAAGTTGATATGTGCTTAGGGAACAGAAACTAATTTTAACATTAGCTGAAGCAAAATGTTATTAGGACAGCTTATCTGATAAAAAACACCCCAGGCGAAAGTCCTTTTTTTTTTTGTAATGTAATGCTATTTTAATGGAAATGGCCTTTTTATGAAATACAAGTGACAAAGTCTTAAATAATGCCTGTGAGCTTTTTGTTTAATTTTGTGTTTAATAATTTGTTAATACAGGGAGAGTAGGAGCACTTCATTCTTATGATTTTAGATATAGAATGGATTTTTAAAGTAGCATTGTAATGCAAACATTCACTTTTATTTAAAATAAATTTTTAAAATAACAAGCCTAGGCCCTAATTGATCCTCTCAAAGGGTGTGTGTGTGTGTGTGTGTGTGTGTGTGTGTGTGTGTGTGTGTGTGATGCCAACTACAAGTAGAAAGGCTTCCGGAAGGATGTCATATTTGTAACGTTTGTCATCACTGCTCTTTTCCATTCAGCAGTTTTCCTGTATTCACAGATTTGTACAACCGTCATCAGAATTGATTTTAGAAGATTCTTGGCACCCCTTCTCAAAAAGAAATGTGTGAACAGTAGCGGTCGTTCTTTATTTCAACCCCACCCCCAGCCTCCAGACTCAGGCAATTGTTAACCTACTCTCTGTCTCTATACATTTGCCTCTTCTGGACTTTCCAACTCAACGTAATCGTGCAATATGTGGTCTTCTGTGACTGTCTTGTGACCAGCTTCTTTCACTTAGCATGATGTTTTCCAAGTTTTTCATGTCGTAGCATGTATCTATTTCATTATTGTTTATTACTGAGTAGCATTCTGTTGTCATTAGGTACAGTTAATTTATCCATCCATCGTTTGGTGGCTACTTGGGTCATTTCCACTTTTTGGCTATTATGAATAAAGCCACTATGAACATTCATGTGCCAGTTTTTGTGTGAACACATGTTTTCATTTTTCTGGAGTACATTCTAGTAGCTAGGAGTGGAATTACTGAGTCTTAACTCTGTTTACCATTTGAGGAACTGCCAGACTGTTTTCCAAAATATTTCATCATTTTATATTCTCAGCAGCAATGTGTCAGAGTTTCAATTTCTTCATATCCCCTCCAACACTTGTACTTATTTATTTATTTTTGTGGTATAGCAATCTAGTGGGTATGAAGTAGTATATAATTCTGGTTTTCATTTTCATTTCCCTCAAGGTTAATGAACTTTTAATATGCTTATTGGCAATTTGTATGTATTTGGAAAAAAATCTATTCATATTTTGCTCATTTATTAATTGAGTTTATTATTATTGAGTTTTTAGAGTTTTAAATATGTATAAATAACCTGAATAAAAGTCTATTATTAGACATATGATTTGCAAATGTATTTCCTAGTCTATGGGATGTCTTTTCATTTTCTTGATGGTATCCACTGAAGCACAAAAGTTTTTTTTTAATTTAAATGAAGTCAAATTTATCTATTTTTGTCTTGTGGTGTCTGTCATATGTGAAAATACATAGCCTGATCTAAAGTCATGAAAATTTTTTCCTGTATTTTCTAAGAATCTTATTATTTAAGCTCTTATATTTAGGTTTATGATACATTTTGTTTTAATTTTGGTGTATGGTGTGAGAAAGGGGTTCAGCTTTATTCTTTTGCATATGAGTATCCAGTTGGCTAACACCATTTGTTGAAACAAATTTTCTTTCCCTATTGAATTATCTTGGTTCCCTTGTCAAAAGTCAACTGACTAAAACTATACTTCTAATTCTATTCCACTGATGTACGTATTTACTCTTGGGCCATACCATGCAGTCCTAATTTACAAAGTCTGTAACTTTGTAGAAAGTTTTGAAATCAGGAAGTATGAATCTTCTATCTCTTTTTTTCCCCAAGATTGTTTCAGCTATGCTGTGCACCATGAATTTGCATATGAATTTAGGATCAGCTTATAATTTCATAGGGATTTCATAGATATTACACTGAATCTGTAAATTAACTTGAGGAGTAATGACATCCTAACAATCTTCACAGTTTCAATTCATAAATGTAGAGTATCTTTCCATTTATTCAGATATTAATTTATTATAGTAATTTTTGTAGTCTTCACAGAAAGTATGTTTGTACCAGTTTTGTTAGAATTTGTTCTTGTGTATTTTATTTTTGCCTTTTAAAAATATTTACCGTATATGCTATCTTTTGCTGAGCTCATTTTTTACTTTTTTATTTTTATTGTAGTAGAAAATTTGACATGAGATCTACTATCCACAAATTTTGAAGTGTTCAATCCAGTATTGTTAACTATATGCATAGTGTTGTGCTGATCTCTAGAACCCAATAATCTTGCATAATTGAATATTTATACACATTGACTACCAACTCACTATTTTCCCCTCACCTCACCCCATGGATACCACCCACCATTCCACTCTTTGCTTCCATGAGTTTGACTCTTTTAGACACCTCATGTAAGTTAAACCATGCAGTATGTTCCATTGGTGACTAGGTTGTTTTGCTTAGCATAAAGTCCTTAAGGCTCATCCATGTTGTAGCATGTGCCAGATTTTTCTTCCTTATTAAGTCTGAAAAACAATCTATTGTATGTATATGATATTTTTATTTATTCTTCTGCTAATAAACTTTAGGTTATTTTCATATCTTGGCCATTGTGAATAATGAATATGGAAATGCAAATATCTCTTTGAGATCTTAATTTCAATACTTTTGAATAAATACCCTGAAATGGGATTGCTGGATGATGTAGTTTTTCTCCTCTTATTTATTTCTTTTGAGGATCCTGCATACTGTTTTTTTTTCATAGTGGCTGAACCATTTACATTCCTATTGATAGTGCACAAGGGTTCCAGTTTCTCCACACCCTTGCCAGCGCTTATTATTTTTGGATGATAGCTATTCTGAAAGGGATGAGGTGATATCTTATTATAGTTTTAATTTGCATTTCCATGATGATTAATGATACAGAAAAATCAATACAATACCTATAAAAATTATATGGCATTGTTTTACAGAAGTAGAAAATTATAACTTATTAAAGATTTGTACTTAATTTAGAAAAAAGATGATAGGTATAAGTTGTATATTATGTTTTATATTTTATGCTATTACTATTATATATAACACTGCTATATCTAACAAATCCAAAAATATATTGTTATAGTTTTTACTTTATTAATTTGTTAGCTTTTAGAGATGCTGAAAGATAAAATGGAATTGTTTATTATAGTTTTTGTTATATTAACCTTCTTCTTTAACATTTCTTTTTCTGTGGATTCAAGTTACCAACTGGTTTGGTTTCCCTGGGATGATAATTGCTCAGCAGGGCTCATGTCGTCCCTTTCGCCAACCTCCCGGTTATTCTGGCTCCAGAACACTTGCAGCTGTTAGGCTCCAGTAATTGCAGGCGTAGTTTCTGGGTCTGGTGTCTGAGGTTGTTCTGATTCGGATAGGGCTATTTTTAACTGTTCCTTTTCCTGGTTCTCTCTAATAAACTATTTGGCTTATGGTTTAGTTTGTTGCTTCCTTGAAGCTGCCAGTCTCCTCTTGATTGCTTGCCTCTAAGGATCCATTGTTTCTGAGTGCACCCATTAGGCTTGAAATTCCCCTTATTCTGTTCAAAATGAAGTGAGTTTCTGTTAGAGAGCTTCACATTGCTCTGTTTCAATGGTCTACCTCTTCCACCAGACAAATGTCTGAACAATTACTGAAGAACTAGGCTAGGGCCCAGCAGCCTGCTCCTCCCATAGTGTTATCCCTGCTGTGGAAGCAGTTTGTTATGGGGGGTAGTAGCCTTTGATCTTCTTGTCTTATCTGCCAGCATAGAACTTCACCCTAAAATTGAGCCGAATCAAGGCTGATTGGGTTAAGGCAGTCTTAGCCTGTCATAACCTGTCAATAAAAACTCTGCGTCATGCATGGGGACCTGGTAGAAAAGTGATCCCATACCTTCTTAGCCATACTTGCCTGGAATTTAGTCTCTACCATGCAGATCAGGAGGATGGTGACAAATGATGGCAGCCTGGCCTCCTATAGATGTATTATAGCCCTTCGATGAGAGCTGGAGGGATTGCATTCTTGTCTTCTTGGCCTCACCCTCTCGTGCAGCTTCCATCACATGGAGCTGGAGACGGGGAGGAGAGGAAGCATGCGGTGGCTCAAGTGCAGACTGTTACAGTCTGTACTGAGGTTTAGTGTATTTTCTTACATAAATGTTTTTTTTTTTCACTGTGCATGCTTAGGACAAATTTTATAGACTTTAAATGGTTGTGTTTTGAAATTTTCACCTGTCGGGGTTATCTCATTGGAGTGAGGATCTGGAGAGCCGCCACTCGGGAAGTTGTCTGTGGTCTGTGTCACCATGCCAAATGTACTGAGATGCCACGGGTTTCATGGGCAGAGGAAGTTTGGGAGCCTTTATACCAGGACAAGTTACTAAGCTTATCTGTACCGCAAACTTTACATCTTCAAAGATAGAGACCATAATATACTACTCAAAGAGTGGTTTTGATTAAGTGATATGCATCTATAAACATTCCTGTCACATATGGAACTACTAACAAATTTGAATATTTTTCACTTATATCTTATATGTTTGTTACACATATACTGTATTTAAATGGTATGTAAAATGCTATAATTATTATAATAGCTTTTAAAATTTTTAAAAAGTGTATTGCTACATTTTGTTCCTTAATTCAATCTGATTAAAGCAATCAGCATACAGTATCCTGTTTGTAGAAATAGAGGTGAACTCATGTTTACGTGAAATTCAACAGATTGTAAGTAGAAACCAGCAAAAAAAGAAATACATGAAAATCCTCCGCATCCCTTTAAGTCTATAATCAAAGTATAAGTCTCAGTTTACGGTATCTCCTGGGAATTTAGACCCAGTGGGAAATAATGACCCAGTCCTGTCCTTGGGAGCATCAGGCCTTCACATCTGGTCATTACTCAACAGGATTTTCTTGACCTTGACCTTTATTGCCTAATTTGGGTGCATTTAAAACTGAAAGCCAAAGCCCATGTAACTTGAATGTATGGAAGCCTGTAGTTTCTATGACAGAGAGCTTACTCCTTTGAGTTTATTAATTTATGTCAAACTTGCTAATATTTTTACTTTGAAGAAGTAGTTTATAGGGTCCCGAGTCTTTCTTAAAATATATTTTACCTGGAAGCTCCAAGAATATTTTCTTAAATACTGTTTAAAAATCGTCCCCCTTTTAGTCCTTATTTCACTGCTAAGAAATTTTCCAGCTCTAGTATTCAGAATCTCTACCCAGAGAGCTCATGCAACTGTTGTTTCTCACTGGCAAAAATTGAGATAAACGATACAACTGAGATTATATTGGAAAGGTCAGTGTGACCTGGTGTTTTTGAATTGCCTTTTAGCAGTATTAAAAATACATAGTTATTATTTAAAAATGGGGAGTGAAATTGAAGCAGTAGGATCATCCTCTCCTAGTCAGGAGTCACTTAGCTAAAAGAAAGGGGAACCACATCTACTTAAACTAACTACCCCAAAAGAGGTTCATTATGAGAATCCTAATAGAGAATCCACTTGCTAGTGATATTGGGTCTCACAGGGTCTAGAAAGCTGTCCTTAGGGGCATCTCTCTCTTCCTCTCTCTCTCTCTTCTTTGCACATTTCTTCCATTCATGTCTACAAACTAGTTCTCTTTGCCAGGCCCTCAGTCTGTGTTCTCTTATAATTTTAGTCCATGTGTATGTGGCTTTACTTTTCCCAATTGCCAGCTTGGGTCCTCTTTTGCTGTACATTTCCCCATCTCTTCTCTATACCTCAGTGCCTCAGAATAGATGACCTAATTCCAAATTCCACATAGAGAAATATAATTGGCTGAATTTGTATAAGTTGTCTGCTCTTGGTTTAATTACTGTGACTGAAAGGATGAAGTCTGCGTTATGTTGCGCTGTTCTGATGAGAGTTATAGGGAGAACTGGTTCTCTGAGAGAAAAAAGTCATCTTGCAGATCTATTAAGTGCTGTCTAGTAAACTCCTTAAGGGAAGAGATCATCTCCTATTAATTTCTTTCCCCAGCACCTTGCACAGTTTCAGAATGAATATTGAATAAAATAATCTTAGTTTCAAGGTCAATTTGCATTTTCCTTCTAGGAGGCATTGGTATTGACACAAATACAAGATTCCAGTCCCCATACCCCTTTTTATTTTGGTGGATATTATTTGGGTAACTTTTGCCATAGAAAATGGTTAAACTTTTTTTGGGAGGGGGAATGGACATCTTTGAGCACACCTCAAAGGACATTTCCCATTCCCGGTGATGGAGCAACAATGACCATACCACCATACCTATCCATTCTTGTAGACCAGTGATTCCCAACTATTTTTAGTAGTGCATTTATGCTCAAATTTTACACAGAACACAAATGAATAAAAAGATAAAAATTGCATTCGTAGTTAGAGCGGGTGTGAATAGCCAAGCTCTGCTCATTATCATTCTTTTTCCGTTCATCTTTCAAAGAAGCTTCCCCGCAACCATAGACGTACCTCTGTCATAGAAACCCAAGAGATACAGAGACTAAGATTTTTAAGCCACTGCTTTTAGAGAAAAGGCAGGGAACTTTTAGTGTAACTTGCTCAGTTTCCTAATACATTTACACTTTTATTTATACATGAGAATGTGATGCAAAAGATTTTATGAAGACATAGAAGATGGTTTTATTGTCTTTATCTTCCAATTGCTGCAAGTTTCTTAGATGTAAAATTCAAAGGCAGAAATTCATTTATTCAACAAATTGTTACTGAGCATTATATGTTACATTTAGTGCTTGACTCAACAATATGAATGACAGGACCTCTGTTATCAAGACTGGAATTGTATCCAGTAAAACCATTTTTAAAAATTTATTTGTACTTAACGTAAAATAGACAGCATACTTAGAACCACCAAGAGAAAAGAACTAGCAAATATCTCAGTACACAGAATAAGTGCAGTAGTCCAGATTTTTCACTCTCAACTTGCTCTTGTGCCATGCACTTAAGACCATTTTTGTTATAACCACCAGATCATTTGGTTGTGTGGTGATTTTATGTCCCTCTCATTCGCCAATATGACTCAAAACATTAATTTTCCAAAATGGCAAAATGTTTGAAAATTTTATAATTTACATCATTAGGTTATTGTAGCAGTATTGTATTAAAACAAAAAGAAAGAAATATTTCTGCTCATATTGAAAAAGTAGTTTTTTACCTAGGAGAATACAATGTTGAAATAACAAACTTTTTATAAGCAAATGTGCTAGTTTAATCCTAATTTATCTGCATAGAACTGCAGATATTAGAACTGAAAGGGGATTTAGAATTCATTTGTAGGCACTGTAACAACCTGACAAGTATCCATTCATTACTTCTTAATTTGCAACAGAAATCTAGTGTTGCTCAGGGTGGATAATGGATCTTAGCCAGGGGAAATATTGTGCGATTCCTCTTAGGGGCATTTAGAAATGTTTGAACATGTTTTACAGTGTCAAAAAGACTAATATATGATATTGACATTCAGTGTTTTGGGTTGTAAATGACAAATTTCCTGGAATATACATATCTGCCCAGCACAACAAAACATTTTCTAAACTAAAATACCTCTAGGGTACGTAGTAAGAAGTGCTGGTTTAACCAAATCCTTCTAATCATGTTGTCCTCTCTGTCCAATTACATTTTAATTGATATATGTGAGGGGGGACACTTGCCCCAAATGGAATTTATTTATTAAAAAATTGTGTATTTATTCTTGCATGTTTAAACTTCAGACATTTTCAAACTATTCTTCATTTGATGCAATGCACCTATTGAGACATTTTTTTCCCACTGCTCAAAACAGTTTTTGAACTCATTGATTTTGATGCCTTTTAGTCCTTCTGCCATTTTTTGTTTCACCTCTTCTGCATCAGCAAAATGTTTTTCCTTTTGAGGATTTTTTTTCATCTGGGGAAGCATAAAAAAAGTCACCCAGGGTGAGACCAGGTGAATAGGGAAGGTGGAATATGGGGGTGATGCCATTTTTGGTCAAAAATTGCTGAACACTCAGCATGGTATGGACAGGTGTGTTTGTAAGTCATATATACTAGCACACTGATATATATATATATATATATATGGGTTCCTAGAACTCTCACCGGTAGTACAGGTGGGGGAAGCTTGTACTACAAGGGGCTGCCCTGTAGAAGATTATTCTGGTTTTTTGGGTCCCCCTTGTATTATGTTCACAGAGGTACACTAGCTATTAGAAGATCTAATAGGCATGAGTTTGAAGGCTTCCAATGTCACTGAATCTCATTCTTGAAAGCTTGAAGCATGCCTCTTTTTTCACATCCTCTAAACAGACTCAGTGACAGGAAGATATAAGAGTAAGTTGAAGCTGTCAAGGCAGCGACACTTTATGTAATTGATTGAAAAATGAAATCTTTAAATTTTAGAGTTTCAGAAGATGTTAGGAATTATCTATTTCAGTATTTATCATATTTAAACAGGTTCAAGTATTCATTTAAATACAATGTATCATGGACCCCTGAGGTTCCCTTACATTATTCTTACTAAAAATAACTTAAATATGTATAAACTTGAAACTATCACTAAATCTACATTTTCTAATCTTATAGCTTTTCTATAGTAATACAAACAGAAGTCTCAACAAATATAAAACCAATAACATCAAAATTAAGTTTATTTCATGTGATTATAATATTTTATGAAAGTAGATGATTAACATTGAACTTAATACTAAAAGTCTCATATAGGATTATTTTAAAAATATATGTCTATATCTTTTACCTCAAATGGCTTTGTTTATGATCACATATTGGTGGTAAATTCTCATAATTTTACCTATCAAAATTTTAATTTTACCTTTATTCTTGAGACATAATTTTATATGTTTTGCAATTATTGGTAAGTCAATATTTCCTTTCAGGATTTTAAAGATATTCTACAGTCTGCAGACTTATATAGTTGCCATCGAGAAGTCTACTGCTTAATACTGGAACTATTATATATCTGTCTTTTTCTTTAATGGATTAAAATAATATTGTTTTTGCTATTCTTTAGTTTTATTATTGTGTCTCTAGACTTTTATTTATTTTTTATCATGTTTAGAAGCCTATGTATATACACTCATTTTTTTCTTGTTTTCCTTTTCATTTATATATATGTATATATATATTTATTTATTTACTGTATCTTTTCATTACCATTTAGTACCCTACTACTCCCTCCCCCAGCAATCACCACACTGTTTTCCACATCCATGAGTCCTTTTTCCTTTTTGCTCCATCCCTCCACCCCCTAACCTCTACCCCCCACTAGGTGTCATCTGCTCTCCATCTATGAGTCTGTCTCTGTTCTCCTTGTTAGTTCAGTTTCTTCATTAGATTCCACATATGAGTGAAATTATATGGTACTTGTCTGTCTCTGACTGGCTTATTTCACTTAGCGTGATGTTTTCCAGGTCTGTCCATGCTGTGACAAAAGGTAAATTTTTCTTCTTTTTTTACAGATGAGTAGTATTCCATTCTATAGATATCCCCGAGTTGTTTTATCCACTCATCCACTGATGGACACTTGGGCTGTGATTCATTTCTTTCATTAGTCATTGCCTTTCCTTCATTTGTTTCCCTATGACCACACTTAGATGGATATTAGCCTTTACATTTAACCTTAAAAAACAGTTTAAACTTTCTAAATTCTTCGCTTCCTTACTCTCTTTGATTCATTATGGCTAATCTATATCTTTTATATTATATTCAGTTGGGCCTAAATTGGCATTATCCATACATTTCCAATTAAAATCATTACATTTTATTTTTAAGGTGTAATTTGATTTGCTTCAACTTTTCCTGGTAATATGTGAAATTAAAGTGTTGGCTTGTTCTTTTTTATGTTGCCATATTTCTGTAAATATATCATACTCTATTGGGTCTAGTTATAAGTTCTAATTTGTAGTTTCCTTCTTAGTGTAAATCTCTTTGTTGTTTTTGCAAGATACTGTCCATGGACACTGGTTTTTAGTGTGCTTGTGAGCTTTACTTATGACCTCACATGTAACTCATCTGTGGAAAATTTGAGGCCTTAATTTGAAGATACCTTTCTTTTAAAAAATTATATTGGATTATGCTGAGAATTACTGACCTGGGGAAAACTTAACTCCCTGGCCGGGTGCCCAGTAGAATCTGGGGTGTCAAGTAAATTCTTTCTCTTGCACAGTCATTGCTGATCTTCCTGACAGCTTACTGTACTTGCCACAAAGTTTCTATTTTTAACAAACAAATATAAGACTGTAGAAGTAAATTAGTGAAGAATTCAATTTTTAAAATTACACCACTTCGAACCCTGATTTTTCATCTTTATATTCCATATGTAATATGTTGACATCTAGTCTATAATCTTAGATTCAATCTAATTAAATGGCAAGAAGTATATTATAATGCGCTACCTAAGCTAACCACTTAAAATCAGTTTATTGGTTTCCATGGGATAGCCAGGACAAAGCAACTGCCCATTAGCAACCGGGCTTGCTTGCCACACTAAACAGTGCTATGTAGTGACCTTTCCTGTATTTAAAGAGACATTCATTGAATGCCTACCTGTTTTTCAGCCATGTTCTAAGTTCCAGGGTTACAGAGTTTAATGAAACCACGTCCCCTACCACACTGTACTTGCATTCTAGTGATGGAAGACAGACAGCAGCCAGTAAATAAGTAAATAGATAAAAAGTAAACAAGTAAGAGCAATGAAGAAAATAAAACAGAGTGATGCAATTAAAATGACTGAGAAGTATAATGGGCTATTTGCACTGCATTATGGTGAGACTTCCCTGAGGAGGTAGGAGCTTTGCTGAAGACCTCAGGTGAGTGTTTGTAACAAAGGCTTCAGCAAGTGCAAGGGCCCCGAGGGAAAAGGGAGCTGGGCAAGTTCCCAATGGGGAACGAAAGGAATGTCAGTAGGATTGCAACAGGGTGAGCTGTTCTTAAAAGAAGGGTGTTTGACATTCAGAACAATAGACAGGAGGGAAGGTTTCAAATCAGGAAAAATTCTTGGGATTGTATTTCATGTGCAATGAGAAGACATGTTTAGAGTGTCCATTAGTTGAATAATCATTTACATATATTATTCATATAACATTTATAGTTATAAATTACATTTTAAACTTTCAATATGATTTATAATTTTGTTATTTAATTTAAATACAATCATGAAAATGATGATTATACTCATAAATATTTTAATACTATATTAAATGGTATTTCACATGGAGTTAAGAACCACCAGTGAAAACTGTTGAGCAGATGTCAGAAAACAGAAAAGAGGTTGTAAGCTACTCAGACAGTTGAAATTATATCTTGTATTGATTATCTTCACCAGGTAAATATATTAATATTTTATTCCAAGAATCCTTTAGTCTTTCTTTTTGAACAACTTTATTGATATAAAATTGACATACAATAAACTACACATATTTAAATTATACAATTTGAGAAGTTTTGACAACTTTGTGTACCTGTAAATTCCTCAACACAATCAAGATAATAAGATAGTTATTACCACAAAAATTGTTCCATGAACTTATTTAATCCTTCAATCCTGTTTCTCTCCCCAATCACAGGATATTGCTGGTCTGTTTAGTGTCAGTCTTAATTAGTTCTATCACTGTGTATTCGAATTTTATACATTTATATAAATGGAATTGCACAGTATGTACTCTTTAGTCTGATTTCTTTTACTTAGAGTGATTACTTTTAGAAGTAACCATGTTGTGGCAAGTACAAACAGATGTTGCTTTTTATTGCTAAGGAGTATTTTGTATGTATATACCAACAGTTAGTATTGTTTTCAGATTTTGGCTAAAACAAATAAAGGGGCTATTTAAACATTTATATGTAAGTCTTTATAGGAACATGTATGTTAATTTTTCTCTAGTAGATACTTAGCAGTGGAATGGCTACATTATAACTTTTTAAGAAACTGCCAAACTGTTTTCCAAAGTAGTTTTACTGTTATCATTCCCACCGACTGTGTATGATAATTCTAATTTTTCCACATCCCCAACGATGTCTGGTGCAGTTACTCTTTTTAATCCTGGTCCATCTTGTAGTTGTGTAATGGTATAACAGTGTCATTGTAACTTTCACTTCTCCACTGACTAATGATGTTGATCATCTTTTTATGTGCTTCTTAGCTACTCTGGTTAAGTTCTGTCAAATAGTTTGTTGTTTCAATCAGCATACAATGCTGTCCTAGTAACACTTATTACATAATGCTCAACTTCATTTTTATTTTTCCTCTTTTAAGGCAATTTATGTATTAATCCAACCATCTATTCAACATGAGTTCAATGAGCATGTACCAGTTTTCAAGCACTGGAGGTACAATAAGGGAGGAGATGCTGTACCTGATCTCAATGAGCAGATACAAAAATTGTCAATTAAAGTCCAATGTAATTATAATGTATTACTTTTGCTTAACATTTTCCAGTGTACTATTTACTCATATGAATGCTTTCTATAAGGTGAAGTGATAAGTATGTTATTAAGATACATCCGGTTATGCCTCATCTTTCAAAGAATTCATGTTATGCTCAGGAAAGCCAACATATGTGAATGTGTGGTAGCAGAAAGTAAATTCTCAAGAAAAAGTACTAAAAAGTAAATGTCCCTATAAGTATTCAGAGAGTATTTTCTGGGGGAAGTTTGGCTTCTAACTTTTAGTAACTAATAATATCAATAAATGAATAATATGAAGAGATGAGATAAGTGATGAGCTGCAAAACTATTCACATTTTTAAAGAGCAAAGAATATGCTGTGTTAATTGGGCTGACTAGGTTCCTGGGGATCATGAGAGTTCAGGTTACATGATATTGTCCTGACCACAGGCACTGGATAATACGTGAACAATTTTTAATGGTTGAATAAGAGTCTTAGTTATACAACATTATCTTGCAGAACAATTTTTGATGGTTAAATAGGATTCTTAGTTATACAAGATTATCCTGTAACTTTTTAGAGTATAGTGCTGTGCATAGAGGTTAAGTAAGAAAGAAGCTAAATATCCCATGAAAAATTTTATTTATGTTTAACTTTATGAAAATCTGTAAAGCATATTCTACCATGCTCTGGACGTTTTACTTTGTCACTTGCTTCATCCTGTAACATCTAGAACAACATTCTGAAATCCTGGGGAAGCGGGATCTTTGGCCTCAAAGGGTAGAGAGATTTTTTAAGACTGCACACAGTCTATGCTAGTTTGTACACTAAGTGCTTTAAATTGAAACCCTGTGGAAAAGAAGAGTCTGCTTTATTGCCAGTTCAGCAAGTCAGAGGGCATGCGCCCTGAGATACTGACAATGCTTATTCTAATTCAATGGACCAGGAGATGTGGAAACTTGAAACTGTAGTCATTCAGTCACTAATGTATAGCTTTTTAAAATTTTACTTTTTTTCTGTGTGTTTGTGATATGATAAAGTGTTCTAGTGCTATCCACTTAGTACCAAAGAGGGACCTTGGAAGAACAACTATAGAAATAAATAATTGCCTTTTATGGATTTCTGTTTTCTGCAATTACAGATACAGATTTAAAAAGATTATATTCAGAGAATACTCTACAATATATTAGTAAGATATGAAGGGGATTCTATTAAATTTGAATGAAGAATATTCACTTGAAGCAAAGAGAAAAGTTTATCAGAAGGTATTTTTAATATTATTATTGTCATTTTGAATTATTAATTATAAATTCATATAAAATAGATTTATTTATAATACCAAAATGACACATACACACAATGCACACCCATACAAACACATCTACACGTATATAAACATATACATGCACAGCGTGCTGAAAAGTAAACCTGAACTTCAGAAGATAGGGGGAATATTATCAATTCATGCCCCACTGATTAACTGGATAATATCAGACACATCTGTTTCATGACAGTTATTATCTGAAGAATACAATTTGTTCTGTGGCATATGAGTTTACATATATTGCCATAAACTAGATGGTGTGTCCATCCCTAATGCCCTATGTCAAAACCTAAATCCTAATGTGACTGTATTTTGGAGATGTGGCCTTGGGAAGATGATCAGGTCATGGAGGCTGAGCCCTTATGAATGAAGTTAGGTAGTAAGTGCACTTACAAGGAGGCCCCTGGGACTCCCTCACCCCCTTCTACCCTGAGACAACACATAGAAAATATGGCCATCTATGAACCAGGAGTCCGGCTCTACCCAGACTGAATCTGCTGGCACCTTTATCTTGAACTTCTCAGTGTCCAGTACTATGATAAATAAATTTATGTTTTTATAAGCCAGGTAAGTCTGTGGTATTTTGCTAGGACAGCCGGAACTACCATATTTTTAGGACTATAAGACACAGCAGACCATAAGGCTCACCTAGGTTTTAGAGGAAGAAAATAGGAAAAAACAATTTTGAAGCAAAAAATGTGGTAAAATATTTAATGACATGAATAACATAATATTTCACCAATGTAAATGTAAACTACATTTGCTAGCCAGGTAAGCTACATATGGACTATAAGATGCACTCCTCTTTCCTCCCAAATTGGGGGAGAGTGCATCTTATAGTCCGAAAAATACAGTAATTAAAGCAATAACTGATTGTGATAGCTTTTTAATATATTTCAGGACACATTTACCATAAAAGGAGAATTCTTTTCAAAATTTCAGTTTTAGCTCCATTAAATTGTCACAGTGTTGGGTAAGATGAGGGATCTGCGTACTCTCTAGCTTAAAAGGCCATTTGTCCTTATACTTCAGATAAGTGAAGTGAATTTCCCATTTAATTTTTGCATCTAGTTATTGGCAAAAAAATAGAATTCAGGGTTCAGTGTTCCCAATTTGGCATCCATACCATTACAGTACTCTTCTTCCTAACACCTGTTTAACCCCCACTTCTACTTTTATAATTCCTCTTTACTAGTGCAACAAAAAAAATTAAATACCTTTTTCAAATAAATTTAATAAATTAACAATGTAAAATTTAGTCAAAGGAAGCACTTGTTATCTGAGACTAATTGGTACTGGTTAAAAGCCAGTTAATGTAACACTTATGAATTACTAATAAATATTTTGTATTAAACTCCACATTTATGGTCATTTCATTTCTGATGAGGATGCTGAAGTAGTTTATTAGGGAAAGAATAGACTTTTCAACAAATGGTGCTCATAAAACTAGGTATCCATATACAGAAAAAAGTTTGATTCTTAACTCATACCATGCAAAAAGATGGATTACATGCCTGGGTTTAAGAGTAAAAATTATAAAATGGTTAGAAGAAAATATAAAAATATAAGAGCAACTCCTCATGACTTTGAGTTCTGCAAATGTTTTTTGATTTGACACCATAAACACAACAAAAGAAAGAATAGATAAACTGGACTACATCAAAATAAAAACTTTCGTCCTATAACAGACACTGTCATGAAATTGAGAAGACAATCTGTTGAATGGAAGACACTATTTGCAATTCATATATCTGACAAGGGAATAGCAAATATATATAAAACAAATATAAATTTAAAGGTCAGATGTTAGCTGTATTCTGTGATGCAATTAGATAATAACTATAATATACTTAATTGCATTCCATTTCAGCATCATCACTCCCCTTTACTCTTCATATAAAAATTTTCTAGCTTAACCTTCTAAAAAATTAAAATTATCCATAATATGATTAGCCATAGGCAATTTACCATCAACTGCCATTTGAAAAGATGTAAGTCCAAGATTACAAGTAATATGTATGGTTTCGCTTATTTTATTTTTTGTCTCTTTTGCCGATCTCCCCACCTTTTCATTTTTGTTTCTGGAAAGCTATGGATATAATAAGTAGAAGAGAAAAAATTAAAATTTGATTTATTTACCAAAGTAAATATGGTTTCCTTTAGGAAATGCCCTTAGGCCAAAAAGAATGTCATTTAAGTATAGCCACCTACACAGGTTATCATGTTTGTTAATATGCTTTTTTCTTTTCAGTTTATATTCTTGATATACTGGATTAACATGAATCGAAAACTTAAATAAAAATTTGTGTACTATGTGATAAATTTGAATCTGTAAATCTGATCTCTAATCTTTCTAAGTATCTCTCTCTACAATCTTGGAAACAATCCCTATTAGTCATTGTGTTTATAACATACAATTATAAAATAATAACATTTGTAAATGGCAAAACAAGTTTATAAACTTTGTGAGTCAAATGCTGAAAATATATTTTCTGTTTGTAGATTTGTTTTTCAAATATATCTGTTTCTCAAGAGAATTGGGATTTGACTTACCTTATGTATGAATACTATTTTTAAAATTATCTTTTCAGTTTTGCTTGAATTGATGGCACTGTATGCAGTTGTATTGTGTCTAGAACTAAGAGTTGAAAGCATTCAGAATTTAAACTTTAAACAGGACACCTTAGAAACACTGAGGTAGAAAAGGAATTCTGTGTGCTTGATTTTTCAATCAAAAGGTTTTTTTTCTGTATTTTTTTTTTTGTATAGGAATGATTTTATTTTTTAAATAAATTGATTATTTGAATAACATCTTTGATAGTTTTATCAATATAGTTGGAACACCTAGTTTTTTAAAAAAATATTTTATTGTTGTTCAATTACAATTGTCTGCATTTCCCCCCACAACTCCCCCCCACTCCAGCCAAACCCACCCAAACCCACCTCCCTGTTTTGCTTCCACCCTCCCCCTTGGTTTTCACTATGTGTCCTTTATAGTAGTTCTGAAAACCCTTCCCCCATTTTTCCCTCTTACCTCCCCTCTGGTTGCTGTCAGATTGTTCTTAATTTCAACGTCTCTGGTTATATTTTGCTTGCTTTTTTCTTTTGTTGATTAGGTTCCAATTAAAGGTGAGATCATATGGTATTTGTCCCTCACCACCTGGCTTATTTCACTTAGCGTAATGCTCGCCAGTTCCATCCATGCTGTCACAAAGGGTAGGAACTTCTTTTTCTCTGCTGCATAGCATTCCATTGTGTAAATGTACCACAGTTATTTGGTCCACTCATTTACTGATGGGCACTTAGGTTGTTTCCAGCACTTGGATATTGTAAATTGTGCTGCTATGAACATTGGGGTGCATAGGTTCTTTTAAATTGATGTTTCAGGGTTCTTAGGATATAATCTGAGCAGTGGAATTGCTGGGTCAGAAGGCAGTTCCATTTTTAGTTTTCTGAGGAAATTCCATACTGTTTTCCACAGTGACTGCACCAATCTGCTTTCCCACCAACAGTGTACTAGGGTTCCCTTTTCTTCACATCCTCTCCAACACTTGTTTGTTTATTTGTTTATGATTGCCATTCTCGCTGGTGTATAGTGGTATCTCATTGTGATTTTAATTTGCATCTCTCTGATGGCTAGTGATGCTGAGCATCTTTTCATACATTTCTGGGCCCTTTGTATGTCCTCCTTAGAGAAGTATCTATTCAAGTCTGCCCATTTTTAATTGTTCTTTTTTTTGGTCCTCCTGGAGTAGAGTCATGTGAGTTCTTTATATACTTTAGAGATCAAACCCTTGTCTGAGGTGTCATTGGCAAATATGTTTTCCCATATAGTTGGGAACACCTAGTTCTTAATCTTACCTCTCAACCCAAAATGTTCTGCAAACACAATTCAGGCATTTGTAATATGGCTACAAGGTTTTGTGTGCTTGGTATATGTAATTTATTTATTCATTTATTTAAACTCAATCTTATTTACCATGAGTTCTGAAATCCATTGGACAGAGCATGAAGAACAGAAAATACTAGTCAAGTAGAAAATAAAGACAAGATAAAAAGAGAAAAACAAAATTACCATCTCACATCCATTTATGTTCATTAGAGTTGATAATCAAATTTATCTGTAAATTTTCTGCTAGTTATAGTAAGAAAGGAAACTGATTTCTTCTGTCATATTGACTATTATAACTTAACGAAAATATATCCCTTCCTGTCACTTAATTCTCAAAGAAATTTTTCATAGAGAAATTTGAACAGGGAATTGCAAATTATATAGTAATGGAATTTTTGTAGTGACCATTTTTAAATTATTATTAAAGAAGATTTAACACTGAAACATAACTCTGGAAGATGATTCTTGGTTTTAAATGCAACATAATCCAAATTTCTAGCCTTCTGCTTTGATCCAGAAAAAGCAGACTATTTAGAAATGTGGCTAGATTTTAGTTTCTACAGATCATCTTTCATAAACCTACTTTAAAAGATGGATCAGCCCTAGCTGGTATAGCTCAGTGGATTGTGTGTGGGCCTGTGAACCAAAGGGTTCTATTCAGCGTCAAGGCACTTGCCTGGGCTGTGGGCCAGGTCCCTAGTAGAAGGCGTGCTAGAGGCAACCACACACTAATGTTTCTGTCCTTCTCTTTCTGCCTCCCTTCCCTTTTCTAAAAATAAATAAATAAAATATTTTTTTTTTAAAAAGAGGAATCAAAATTCTCTTTCTAGAGTAGAGCCAGATAAGATGCTATAGGTAAAATTCTTGATGTGCTGGCTATTCTGGTAAGCTTTATTATTATTTATTTGTGAGGAGTTCTAGGTATTAGCTATTGTAGTTACTTCTTGGAACTTTTGAGTAGACATCTGTGGAAGAATAATGTAAACATAAGAAAATGTTAAGATTAAGTGGCCACTGTTGTGTCTTATACTCATGAGGCCTGTATGCTGGGAAAGGTTCCTTTCCATAATGACCATTCTCACTAATTCAATGTGATTCCCCTCACTCTACATGTCCCTTCTTTCAAGGAGAGTTATTAGTTACAATGCTTTTGCTTATTGATAACAAAAATATGATTTGGACTAGGATCATATTAAAGTGAATTTATTTATAGGCAGAATTATGTGGTAGGCAGAATTCTATGACTATATCCAGTTCCTAGCATACATACTCTCTCAGTTAAACATTAATCTAGGTACTGCTTTGAAGGGACTTTTGCAAATATAAATAAGCTCTAAAATAGGAAATCCCTCCCATTGATCTGCTTACAGCAACAAAGTTTCAACTCCAAGAGGAGGGTGTACTCAGCCTACATGAAGGGTGTGCCTTGAATAACCAGTTTGGGTGATAGGGGAAGCTCTGCCAATGTACCTTACAGAACACATACTACATTAGAGTACACTACCGAGATAAGGAGTCAAAGCAGCTCTACCTAATACACAGAAACAAACATGGCGGGGGGGGGGGCTGCCAAAATGAGGAGACAAAGAAACATGGTACAAATGAAAGAACAGATCAAAACTCTAGAAAAAGAGTTAAACAGAATGGACATAAGCAATCGATCATATGCAGAGCTCAAAACACTGGTTATAAGGATGTTCAAGGAACTTAGTGAGAACCTCAGCAGCATAAAAATAGCCAGTCAGAAACAAAGGGTTCACTAATTGAAATAAAAAATCAATTTGCAGGGAAACCACAGTAGAGTGGCTGAAGCTGAGAATGAAATCAATAACTTGGAAGATGAAGAAAAAAAAAGACAACCAGTCAGAACAATAATAAGAAAAATACCCCCCCCCCAAAGTGAGGATAATATAAGCTGCCTCTGGGACAACTTCAAGAGGTTCAATATTCACATTATAGGGGTGCGAGGAGGAGAAGAGAAAGAGCAAAAAATTGGAAATCTATCTGAAAACAGTAACAAAAGAACACTTCCCTGATATGGTGAAGGAAATAGACATTCAAGTCCAAGAAACACAAAGAGTCCCAAACAAGAGGAATGCAAAGAGGTCAAAGACACATCATAATTAAAATGCCAACAGTTAAAAACAATGAGAGAATCTTAAAAGCAGCAAGAGAAGTTTGTTACCTACAGGGGAATTCCCATAAGACTGTCAGCTGACTTCTCAAAAGAAACTTTGCAAGCTAGAAGGGATTGGCAAGAAATATTCAAAGTCAAGCAAAGCAGGGACCTACAGCCAAGATTGCTCTACCCAGCAAAGCTATCATGTAGAATCAAAGGGCAGATAAAAAGCTTCCCAGACAAGAAAAAACTAAAGGAGTTCATCATCACCAAACCATCAGTATATGAAATGTTAGAAGTACTTATTTAATAAAAAGAAAAATATCAAAACTATGAACAATGAAATGGCAAAAATACAAATCTATCAACAATTGAATCTAAAAAACAAACAAACAAACAAACTAAGCAAACAAGAAGAACGGAGGCAGAAACATGGATGCAGAGAGCATTTTGATGGTTGCCAGATGGGAGGAGGTGTGTGAGAGGGATGGGTGAAGAGGTGAGGGTATTAAGAAGTACAAATAGGTAGTCACAGAATAGCTATGGGGATGTAAAGTACAATATAGGAAATGGAGTAGCCAAAGAACTTATAAGCATGACCCATGGACGTGAACAATGGCGTAGCACTGGCCTGAGGAAGTTGGGTGTGCTGGGTGTAGGGGGGAAAAGGGGAGAAATCAGAAGAACTGTAATAGCATAATCAATAAAATATAATTTAAACATCACAAATAAAATAAAACAATTTGCCTTTTTAATTGGGAGGTTATCTGAGTGGCTCTGAAGTAATTTATGACCCTTTTAAAATTAGAGAATTTTTTTTTCTGGCTGGTTGAGGAAATCAGAGACTTGAGGCACAAGACAGATTGGAACACCATCACCTGCCTGAAGATGAAGGAGGTCATTTGGCAAAAAATTCAGATACCCCTTGGAGCTGATAGAAATTCCTGGCTGACAGTAAGCAAGGACATGGGAACTTTAGTCCTACGACCTCAATGGACACAATCCTGCCAACAACAAGCATGAGCTTGTTATTTACGAAACGGATTTTCTGGTTGAGTTCCTGGGGACTAACTCAGCCTGGCCCCAAACCAGAAAGTTGATTTGAGTCTTGCGATCACCTGAGCATGATGTCTGTGCTGAACTTCTAAAATGTAAAACAGTGAGCTAATAAATGGGTGACACTTTGAGCTGCTATTTGTGGTGATTTGTTATGGAGCAATAGTAAATTAATGCAGCTGCATCACTGAAGTTTCCAGTGGTAGGGGAGTGTGGTCTTCAGATGTGATTTACAAGAGTTCTGGCTCCACTCCTCTGAAATCCTCACAGCTTTGTCCCCATGTTTCCCTCCTAGGGAAAAACTGGCTGCAGCAGCTCCAGTTTCAAATCCATGTGCTGCACCTTTCAGAAATAAAGAGATAGACTCTTCACATACTTCAGCACTTAGCATTCCCCACTTCACCTTGATGCTTCAGGTTTTTTCCATCACTGGAAAACCTGGAAGTGGGTTGGTGAGGCAGCATTGGGAGCCAGTCTGCAAAAAGGCCACTTGAGTGAGATTATATTAAATGTCATACAAAACTTATTCCTTCATTCTCTCCATGCAGATGAAAGTAGTTCTTTTTTAAAAGATTTTATTTATTTATTTTTAGAGAGAGGAGAAGAGAGAGAAAGAAAAGGAAGAGAAACATCAATGTGTGTTTGCCTCTCTTGTACCCCCTACATGGGACCTGGCCCACAACCCAGGTGTGCCCTGACTGGGAATCGAACCAGCGACCCTTTGCTTCACAGTCTGGTGCTCAATCCAATGAGCTATACCAGCCAGGGAAGATAAGAGTAGTTCTTATGAGAGGAGCCTGATTTTTCTGACTCCATAACAACAGTAGAATTATGTTTCCCATTTATATTTTCTCATATATTGTAGCTAATTAAATAAAATACCCAGTTTTTCTACTTTCAGTTAGTTACAAGTATATTTCTAGTATTTCATTCTTGTCTTTCTCACTGTTTACCCAGTAAGTGTAAACTTCCAAATACACATATTTCTGTTTAAAATCAGACTGTGGTCAGTTTCCTTCCTTCCCTCCCTCCCTCCCTCCCTCCCTCCCTTCCTTCCTTCCTTCCTCCCTCCCTCCCTCCCTCCCTCCCTGCCTGCCTCCCTCCCTCCCTTCCTTCCTTCTCACCATATCATATGTCATTATAAATGAATATAGCCCTGGCCAGTGTGGCTCAGCTGGTTGGAGTGTCGTCTTATAAACCAAAAGGTCTCAGGTTTGATTTCCAGTCAGGGCACATACCTAAGTTTCAGGTTTGGTTCCCAGTCAGGGCCTGTGCAAAAGGCAGCTGATCAATGTTGCTCACATTTATATTTTTCTCCATCCCTCCCTTCCCCTCTCTCTAAAATCAATAAGCATGTCCTTGTGTGAGAGGAGAAAAAGCAATAAAAATATAACTGATGGAAGAGATGCATAGGGCAAGGTATGGGGAAAGAGCACGGAGCTTCCATGTCCTCTCCAGGCACCGTTATCCCCAAATCTCCACGTAACTCATTCCATTTTTAATAACAAACATTTATTCTTTCCAAATTATAGAACATTTACCTTATCAGATATTCCATCCAGTTCTATGTATTTGTTTGTTTCTTGGTAAATCAGAAATCTGGACTTCTTAAGCCAGTATTCTGCATGAGGATGTTATATCACTCTATTCTGTTATAGTGTGTAGAACATTTCAGTATAAACAGGCAAATGTTCTACTAGAGATCTGATTGCCTTTTTTCTTACCTTTATCCCCAGACATAAATTCATTATTAGCTAGGTAGTATGAGTTATTGATTCTCTGTATAACCTTGAAACTACTTTGAGAAACTGGATGGGTCAGAATGGTTTCTTAATGAATTGTGTAATAATTTCTTTTTCTTTTTTAATTATATTTTATTGATTATGCTATCACAGTTGTACCATTTCTCCCCCATCGTTCCCCTCTACCCTGTAAACCCCCTCCCACTCACATTCCCCCCTTTAGTTCATGTCCATGTGTCATAAGTTCTTTAGCTTCTATTTTTCCCACACTATTCTTGCCCTCCCCCTGTCTATTTTCTACCCACTGTCTATGCTACTTAGTCTCTGTACCTTTTCTTCCTCTCTCCTCCTCCCACTCTCCTGTTGCAAACCCTCCATCTGATCTCCATTTCTGTCTTCCTGCTCCTGGTCTAGTTGTTTGCTTAGTTTGCTTTTGTTTTAGTATGGTTGTTAATATCTGTGAGTTTGCTATCTTTTTACTGGCCTATTTTTTATCTTCTTTTTCTTAGATAAGTCCCTTTAACGTTTCATATAATAAGGGCTTGGTGATGATGAACCCCTTTAACTTGACCTTATCTGTAATAATTTCTAATGGGATAAACAAGGATATATTTTGGCTGTCTCCTAACATATCATAATGTTATGATATAACTTTAATATAAACTCTCGTCATATGGTCACTCTTACCCCCAACTTAGCTGCAGTCCATATAAAGGAGGCAGATGCATTTGACTTTATACTGGTGACGACTTTTTAGGATCAAAAGCTGGAAATGGCTATCATTAGTCAATTGACTCTACTATCTGATTATTGTCCTGGAAGAATGATTAAAGATAAACCTATCTCAAATCCAAATTAATTTTGGAAGCTGTTCTTCAATGTTTTACTGAATTAAACCCACAAAGCAACCCCAGTAAGCCAATTATTCTAGATACTTAAATATGCATTTTGCAACAAGTTTATCATAAGATATTCATCAGAAGTTATGTTGCATAAGGTCATACATTGTATGGGTGCAATATATTTGCAAATAATATGGGCTTCAAATGTTTTCAACCAGGTTAAAATTATCAGTACTACTTATCCATTGATGGGAAAAGCCCAGGATTCTTTAAGAAAATTCTGATGATAGTCTCACATATTTTGTTAACTTCTCTGCGTGTTGGGAGACTTGATATTTAAGTACAGGGTGGCATTTTCAAATTTCATTGGGGGAGAAGGTTTATTACTCTCAGCCTGGCTGACAGTAGAACATATTAGATCTGTATATTATTTACACCCAATAATCAGCAAAAGCCTAGTTCCAAGAAATGCTGTGTATAATCCAGGATTAGGGTGGATAGTTATAAAAAAAATTCTTGCATGGTATTGTTTTGGCTCCTCACTTCTTTTCTGCTGGCTGTGTTACAAGGTATTCTAAAAGAGACTAATAAAACATGTTACAAGTCTTCCTAAGGGTTTGGGGTTGAGGGGGGTGGGTGGAGTGTTATGGATAACCCTTACCATATATTAGTGTTCTCTCTATGAGGACCTATTGAAGGTATTTCTCCTACATTTCAGTCCCAGGAAGGGGTATCTAGCCAGTCAGATGAGTCTGCTAATCCTAGTGGTGAATGACTGAGCAAATGTCTAAGACAGGCTATTATCACATCTATTATTGACTGTATTTGTTTGCATGCTGTTTTTCCCCCAAAAGGGGTGAGCCTCATGCCTTTTAAGTATTGAAACCTTTACACAAACTTCCAAATATGATGCTATAGCAAGACAGATGTTCTAAATGAATACAGTCCACATCAGTAAAAGGGACCTCCATGTTTCTGTTATATTTCTATATAAATAAAATATAAACATATACTAATTGAACTACAGTATAAATGCATCTATTTTTTCATTGCATTAAAATGATATGTTAATAGGTGCTGTGATTATGTCGTGATTCTCTACCTTGGAGATCATAGACCTATATATATATATATACACATATATACACACATATATATGTATTTATATATATAAATAAAATCAGGACAGTGTTCATCTAACAAGAATAATAGAGCCTGTCCCAGGACCAGCTAAATCAGAATCTCCATGATTTAACATGGATATCTATATTTATGTAGATATAGGTGTAATTTTTATAGTATATTACATATATTTTTATTTAAAAATCATCATGGAGGATTCTGATATGCAGGTAGGTTTGAGAATCAGTGTTTTAATAATGTATATGTTATTAAAAACCTAGCCTCAGAGAACAATTCCATCTCTGAATTGTTGAAGATAAAAAAGAGAAATGCTGGTAGGTATAGATACCGATATAGATATTTGAGGTAGATTACTACTTCCTAACATACAAACAAAATGAATGTGAGATTTTAGAATTTTTTTTCAAAGACCTTGTTGTGTATAGAAACAGAGAGGACCATGGTACATTGGTTTTCTAATATGAGAGTTGAAAATGACTTTCTTCCTCCACGGTCTGAAAATCTAGACTGTTTAAAATAGAGATCATCCTTAGAAGTGAGATTTACTTCCTGAATACTCATTTGAAGAGTTTAATGATGAAAAAGGGAGGAAAGAGAACAGGCCTTAGAGCGGCATCTTCCCCCATATAGCTGGTGACTTTTTTTAATTGTGCCAATTCCCAGAGAGACTCATTATAAAGCTAAAAGTGAAGGAAGCAATTAATTCGGGAAGGTTGATATTGGTTTTGATGCACCAGAGAGTCTCAGTTCATCTGATGAAGTGTGAAAATAATGCTGTGGCCTGCAAATAGAAGGCAAAAATGAAACACCACTCTTTTTGTACATGTCTGACAATATACAGATTTAAAAATACTTTCCATTTGTAAGAAAACTTAATTAGAAGAAGGCTAGAAAAATGTCAACTGTTTAATCTTTCTGTTTAGTAGGCCAAATGTATCCTTCGCAGAGACTCATGGTAAAAGGTGCCTTAGGTTATTTCTGCCACAATTCTAAAGTATATTCTCAGTGTAGTCATTACTTAAGGATTTGTATTTCATGTATCATTAGTAACTGCTTTTTCCAACTAGTTCCAAATTTGCATACTTCCTCATGGATTATTAAATATGTAATAAGAGATGATGTTTTAAAGTATTTAAAATTTGGAAATATTAGAGCACTTTTTCTTCAGAGTCAATTGATATGCACAAAATTTAGTTGAAAAATATTTTTCACAAGAACCCTCTTTCTTTAGCTGTAAGATATATCATTGAAAAATTATGCAATGAAGCATTTTATTTTAGTTTATCTTTTTTCATTGCTTGTCTGGATTTGAGATCACTTTAAATGTTTACAATTCTTTAATTATAGTAACTTATATTTTTAAAATTGAAGTATTTTTATTGTTGTTCAAGTACAGTTATCTCCATTTCCTCTCACCACTCTCCCCCACAACCCCACCCCATCTCCCACCCTCAATCCTACCCCCTCTTTGGCTTTGTCCATGAGGCCTTTATACATGTTCCTTGATGGCCCTTCCCCTTCTCTGAAAATTGTAGTACTTTTTATCATTAATCCAGATTTAAGACCATTCTGTCATAAATTTCTTTGAAGTTATTTACTAACTAAAATAAGTTAAAGCCCTGCTTTGTGCAATTCAAAATGAAATGATAGAAATTGAGACAAAAAGAGCCAATATTCTCATTATTTTATTGATATGAGCCTTAGAATCAAAGTGAGTAAATGATGCTAAGAAAGTACTTAATAGCAGAATAAGGATAAAAAACAACCTTCCAAAAAAAGTAGAAGAAAAATGCTCTGGCTGGTGTGGCTCAGTGGATTGAGCGCTGGCCTTTGAACCAAAGGGTTGCTGGTTTGATTTCCAATCTGGACAAATGCCTGGGATGCAGGCCAGTTCCCCAGAAGGGGGCATGCCAGCGGCAACCACACAAAAAATAGAAGAAAAAGACCTCACTTTTGTTGTCCATTTTTTTTTTCCTCAGGATGACATGTACTATAATTCTTACTTAAAAAGATTTAAAAAAAAACCCTGAAATTTAGAGAGGTTAAGCAATTTAACACAGTTCCCAGGGTGGTGAATTTCAGAATTCAGACTAGATTTTCTTTCTAAATCCAGGTGTCTCTCTTTTCAAAGCCCATGGAATCGCAGTTCTCTTTCAATGATGGGATCCTGCATCAGTACAAGTATGAGTAGAAGAAAATAAGAATATTCTTAAATTCATTGTTGAGACCAAGCTTCGTAAGTTTAGCACCTATGTTTTCATCTATGTAATTTATTGTTTCAGGTCTTATATTTGGGTCTTTGATCCGTTTTTTGTGTATGGTGACAAATAGCATTCCAGTTTTATCCCTTTGCATATGGCTTTCTAATATTCCCAGAATCATTTATTGAACAACCTTTCTTTTCTCCATTATATGTTCTTGGCTCCATTGTGGAACATTTTTTGCCCATTTACATGTGGGTTTATTTCTGAGCTCTCAATTCTGTTTCACTGGTGTAAAGCATAGATTAAATATCCAAGTTATTTAAAAAATTGCCATTTTCTATTCTTATACCCGTGACCTTAAATAATATTAATAGGTCACAATATGCATCAAGCTTCTATTGAAAATACCCAATCTCTTTATACTTTAATGTTGGAAGTAAAGAAGTCAAAATACACATATTCTGCTTGCAAATGGTAGTATGTAGTTTTTCTCTTTCTTTAAGCTAAAACTTTATTAGTGCTATGATTTTGCAAGTGATTATTTTCAATTCAAAAGAACTTATGCACCCCAATGAAAACAATTATTTTTAAAATCATAGTGCTAATAAACTTTTAATTTCAAGAAAGAAAAACTGCATAGTTCCATTTACAAACAGTATATGTGTGTGTTGATTTCTTTATTTCCAACATTAAAGTATAAAGATATTGGGGATTTTCTTTTTTTTTTTAAGATTTTATTTATTCATCATTAGAGGGGAAGGGAAGGAGAGAGGGAGACAAATATCAATATATGGTTGCCTCTCGTGCGTCCCCTGCTGGGAACTGGCCTGCAACCCAGGTATGTGCCCTGACTGGAAGAGTTTGGGGATTTTCAATGGACGTTTGAGGTACCTTGTGAGCTGTTAATAGCAGCACAATTTACAGCAACCTAGGTGCCCATCAGTAAGTGAATGGATAAAGAAATTATGGTACATTTACACAATGGAGTACTACACAGCAGAAAGAAAGAAGGAGCTCCTACCCTTTGCAACAGCATGGATGGAACTGGAAAGCATTATTCTAAGTGAAATAAGCCAGGTGGTGAAAGACAAATACCATATGATCTCACCTATAAGTGGAATTTAATCAACAAAAAAAACAAGCAAGCAAAATATAACCAGAGATATTAAAATAAAGAACAAAACTGACAGTAACCAGAGGGGAGTGGGGAGGGGGGTAGTGGAGGAAAGAAGGGGAAGGGTCATCAAGGAACATGTATAAAGGACCCCCTAGACAAAGCCAAAGTGGGGAAGGATTGAGGGTAGGAAGTAGGGTGGTTGGAGTGGGGAAAGTGGTAGCAGGAAAATGGAGACAACTGTACTTGAAAAACAATTTAAAAAAAAAAGTGATTATTTTCTTGATATTAAAAGAGTTAAATAACTTGAATGCCTATGTACTATAGATTCATGAGGTCTTGAGTTTTTAATATATTTTCCAAGTCAAGGACTTAGCAACCAAAGAAATAAAGTAACTAATGAAAACGTTCATGACAAGATATAACTCAGGTATTACTCTGAATATTATCTTGCAGCTATCTTGAGAGATAAAGTGAGGGAGAAACAACAATATCCTCCTGAATTTGATATGTTTGAAACAATATTGAATTTAGACAATGGAGTGGTATGCTAATACATACTGTCAAGAAAGCTGACTGAATTTGACAGCTGTCTTATTAAAAATATCCAGAAATAATTTGCTTTATGGAGTACAGATTTTATTATTTTATTTTAAACAAAATTTCCAGAGGATTCATTGTCACATAAACTTTTATTAAAGTAAAGTTTGAAATATAAACTATGGTTAGTTCTTTTTAAAGGAATGGTATTTGTTTATTATCTTTTTTAAGAATGTGTATTTCAGTATATTTATAAAGGTTTTAAAGGAAGATACTGGGATGGCTATTAATAAACATTTCTTAGCAGCAAATGTTAGAACTAATTTATTCTGTTTAATGATAAACAATATGAGATAAATGAGCCATATGTACCTTATATATGATAGCTATGTATGTATTGATATACTATCTATATATGGATATCTATGCATATACAGGTATAAACACAATTAAAGATAAAGACAAAGAAGGATATAGATGAGAAACTATTTTGTTATAATCTAGATCATTGTTAATTTAAATTTATGAAATATCATCAATTTTAAGCCTTGAGGCAAAATAAAACATTTTTGATTTAAAGAGATGAAAATAAGGTTTTGGAACTCAACCATGAGATGTTTATCAGCAGTATCATAAATGAAAAATAAAAATAATCATCATTACAAAAGTGAGTGTTGGGAATGCAGATGGGACAGCTGTTGCTCTACAATTGTGACTAGATTAATAAAATGACATTTTTACAACCCATTTAAAATGTATCACTGGGGAATACATTTTAGTACCACTTTGGGTGTCTTGCTTAATAAATTCTTGCCTTTTGAGTATAAGTATTTGGCTTAAAAATCCCAGATACAAGTTTATTAAAAATTGTAATAGTTCTTTGAGACTATAAAATGAAATGAAGTGCACAAATTGTGTGTTTCCAGTGATTGACTTTAAAATGATTTTTTACATGACTAATTTCAATATTTTCAACTTAAGCAGACTGCTGTTGAATTTAAATGGTTATTAAATATTTAACCAGAGTGAGAAAAAGAGAAAATCAGGGAGAAAAGGGACAGCACAGTGAGAGAAGAGAGAGAGAGAGAGAGAGAGAGAGAGAGAGAGAGAGAGAGAGAGAGAGAAACAGGTCTGTGGGTATGTAGTGTATCATTTTTGAGTACGTTTATCTTAATTTCTTTGTAGTTTTTTAATAATAAAATGTGTGCCCTATATTAACATGTTGTGCTAACAATATGAATTCAATGATATTTATGTGAAATAAGATGTAACTTTAGATATGAGTGGTAATAAAGCATAGTTAGAGTTAATAAGAAAAGTGGAATATTCTGCCAAACTATTTTAAAGCTGTGATTAAAAATATACTTTTTAAATACAAAAAAAAGCATTTGGAATAGGACACTGAGTATTTCTACATTTAGCATAATTCTACCTGTTTTCCTTCTTCAAATAAACAGATATGAGAAAATACTTAAAATCTATGTTAATAAACAGGCCCCCCTATTGAAAATTCTATGCTTATTGCTAGTGAGGTGAAAATTACAAGGGAATGAGGTAAGAATACAGTGGCAAAGACACTGAATTCTATAATTTTGAACAAGAACTGTTCTAAAAGGGAGATGTGGCTCCTTGTTGATGTTTCCCCTTAACAGAATAATCTTTGTGTCTGGCTGAAATAAATTTGACTTTGGGGAGGAGAGCTAGAAGTAGTAAGAATGCCACTAAAAGAGCCTAAGAAGCTAACAGATGAGCCTGCCAAAGTTCCAGGAGTGCTGACAGAGGACACAAGACTCCTGGGGTCACGAGAAAACAGAAGCCAAAGTAGTTCTGTCGATTCTCCAAGCTCAATATACCACGTCATAATGCAGAGTACCAGCTGGAGCCTGCAGGGGCAATGAGTATACCACCTATGAAGAAACCTGAGCATACAGGACCTGCCACTTTTATAGCAGTCAGTAAGCAAGACTGTTCTTTCATCAGAAGGATACCAAGTATATCTCAAAACTGTGGGATGCATTCCTGTGATGTTATCTCATGTCCCACAATTCAGTTTCCTAAACTATCCTGAAAAGTGGGCTGAGTGAATGAACCGCCAAGGACCACAGCCTCAGCAAAATAATAAGAGCACAAGAAGCCTATGGTGGACTGCTTCCCTACATTTTTCTCCCTTCTTTTGTTACTCAGTGCTCCCTACCATTTTTACCTGTAACAATATCTGCTCCAAACCTCATTCCAATCACATCCTCCAGAAAGGCAAACATTCTTAATTTTCCATCTTCCCAGAAAAGCCATGGTCTTCTTTAAAAAAAAAAAAACCTCACCTGAGGATATGTTTATTTAGCGGGAGAGTAAAACAGGAGAAAGAGAGGGAGAGAAACATGGATGTGAGAGAGAAACATCTATTGCTTGCCTCTCATATGCGCCCTGCTGGGAACAAACCTGAAACCTAAGGATGGACCCTGACTTGAAATTTAATCTGCAACTTTTCAGTTTGTGAGGTGGCACCCACATGACTGAGCCACAGTAGCCAGGGCCCAGAAAAACCATGGTCTTTAACTCATATTGGTGTTCTTTCTCTTTGAGGGCATGGCAGTATGGTTTGGTTTGAGAAATCCTTAACATTTTCTGAGGAATCCTATATTACTAACACTGACTGAATTTTTTCACTCCCCTTCTTTCCAACAAACCCTAATTTTTCAGATTTTCTTAGACTTTAAATATTCTACATTATGCTTATTTAAAGAGTGATTAATGAGATAAAATTGAAATATAAATTTTTTATGTATTGACATAGGTCTTTTAATAAATATTAATTGAATCAGTTGGCAGATATAAATATAATGCAACTAAATCTAGTTAAATTGTTACTTTTGGCTTTCATTTCAACATTCATAATTAGCCTGCTTTAAAAATCAAAGAGTAACATATATTAATTCAGTAAATTGAGCGGAAGCATCCTTGGCCTGCAGTCATCTGACAGTGGATGACACTCTACAGTCAGACAGAGTTGACTGCTTTGGCTGACTAGTAGATATCTTCTTTTTACCTCATTATTTTATATAGATGATTGGTATAAAGTCCATGCATTGCTGAAAAGTCTTCCTAAATAGAAACATTCTCTTTAGTCAACAAATACATATATTTAATACTTCTATTTGTGGAGATGAAGATAGAAAAAAAATCATATGATAACCAGAGAAAGAGTCACTTGGAGAAAGGAGACCAGAGAAAGGGAGATTTACTCATTAACTTATGATTTTATCCAAGTGGACTGAGGGAGGATGAATGCCCCTCATATTTGAAGTTTTGCTTTCTAATAATTGTGTGACCTTGGTTAAATTAATTTACCCTTCTGAGCCTCTTTCCAAATATATAAAATTTGGCTGATAATAAATATTGGGTTGGTCAAAAATTCCATATAGGTTTTTTTCCCTGTATAATAAGGCACATTTTTTTTTATTTTCAGCAATAACTTTATTGATTTGGATATTTTGAGTATGTTGGCTACCTCCCACTATTGGCTTCTAGTGGGTAGAGGCTGGGGTGCTGCTAAACATTTTCTAATGCATCAGACAGCCCCACAGCAAAGAATTACATGACCAAAGGGTCAATAGTACCAAGAAACTTCCCAAATCACTTTTGACACATTCAATCAGTCATAGCACCTTCTCCATATAATGAACAAATTTTTGGGGGTGTGTGTTTCAGATTCATTTTTACTTTTCTTGAAATAATAAAGTGTGATATACCAAAAATGTTGCATATTTTCTTCCATTTTTGATATTAAAATAGGTACACAAAAATTCACCAATTTTGATAAGATTTTTTTATGCATCCTGATATGACAACTGTCACAATACAACCTTAGAAAATTGTTTTGAATGAAGTTAAAGAAAGCTGAGCACCACTAGGGCCACCTAATAAAAAACAAACAAACAAACTTTTTGGCCAACCCAATACTTCAGGGGATTTTGATAAGGAATATTTGAGAACTAGTCATGATTTGTTTCAGGTTCCTAGCACCTGACTCCTACTTGGTATTTAATAAATGATCAGTGTTGTTTTTAATGTTACTGTATTATACTTTGAAAACAAGGCCCAGAACACAGTGGGGGTTTCTGTGGTCCAACAAATCAGAAAACATGAAAGGGAAAAGAAGTAGGTAGGCATACAGCTTATACCATACTGGGGGATTTTAGGATTTACGCTCAATGAACTGTTGGAAAAGTGTTTTTGTTTTTCCCCCAGAGTCAGTCTTATATAATGAAAAGGTTTGGCAGCTATCGATATCCATACCCATTACTTAAAAACACGATCATTTGATGAATTCTTTGAGCAAATATATGCAAGAGTTTGTTTATATGTTTTTTGCGTATGGGAAAAATTCCCTTAGAACAATGGAAATCCTTTTTGGAAATGACTATTTCTCTATGACAATTTCTTTTCTCTGGTCCCATTACTTCCTTGAAAGTGGCCTTTGCACCTTGTGATGCTAATGCTGATTCTGATGCAGTATGACATATCACATATTAAACTAAAATATGAAAGCCTTGCTCCAATAAAAGAAGTTAAATGTAAAGCCTCAATTAATAGCTATTAATTAAGAGTTAACCTTTCAAAAATTCACCTTTCTTATAGCTGCAAGGCAGTATTGTAATTCTCACTGTGTGGTCAAAAATATTTCTAAAGATATGCTATATGCTGACTGTGGCTTCTGTGCTTTTATATTTTGCAATAGATGATTACAAGCAATTGGGTAATTCTGAAAAAAAGCCTTTAAAAACTCACCATGGCTGATGTGGCTCAGTGGATTGAGTGCCAGCCTGTGAACCAAAGGGTTGCCTGTACAATTCCCAGTCAGGGCATATGCCTGGGTTGCAGACCAGGTCTGCAGTAGGGGGCACATGAGGGGTAACCACACATTGATGTTTCTCTCCCTCTCTTTTTCCTTCCCTTCACCTCTGTCTACAAATAAATAAAACAAAATCTGTAAGAAAAAGAAAAAACCTTTAAAAAGTCTGTCAACCCTTTTAATATTTTAGTAAACAAATATTGATATACTAATATGGTAATACCATGTTCATATTTAAATACATTTTACTTTTTAATGAGAATATTGCTATTTTAGGAATAGGCAAATAAGAGATTAGAAAACATTTTAGTTCTGAAGTATTAAAAAGGGAATGAGAAAAATCATATTTAATGCATATATTTCACGCTCCCTAGAGATAGGTTTTTTAATATATTAAATTTATTTATTGTATTTATTATATAAACATTCAACAAATACCTATGGTGCTATTTCATTTACCATATTTATGGATCTAATGTACTTTGTCATAAGTAATTTCCACAACATTTGTGTAATGTTTTTAATGGAATGGCAGACCTATTTTGCAATAAAATTTTACTAATAAATCCATCATGTATAAATGGTAGACTATATACCATGAGTGATAGGGTATATGTTATATTCAGTGCCTCTGAAACTAACCACCCATGACAATCACTTGAGAAAGTTTGTTAAAAATGCAGATTTCTAGTCCCTCCATTCAGATTCTCATTCTGGTGGGACCAGAAATCTGACTTCCCATAAACTCAGAGTCAATTCATGGAGTTAACTTTTACTATACACTGAAAAGCACTACTCTCCAATAATTGAAGGGAAAGTCATTTACTAACCTGTTTTTTCTTCTTAAAAACACATATTGTGTTCATTTTCCTTTTTACACATTTCCCTTGTAAATACTTTTCCAGTTCCTCAAGTGTCTAATTTTTCTCATTTAGCCACTGCTAAAAATGTGTCTTTGGAAAGAAGCTTTTGACTTGGCAAAACTGCAAATCTAATTTATCAGACTTTAGTCTTTTGAGATTAGTAGCACAAAATAATTAAAAACATAGGTTTCTTCTTGAAGCGTTTAATTCTGTTTTAATTAGAAACCTTCCATTTTTATTTACTTAGTACTCCCTCACCTGCTTTGAAACTGATTCAGTTTTTGGTGGGTCATCATAAATGTCTACATTTGCATATTCATACTGAAAAATTGTAAGGGTAAAGACATAATTAAGTCTCAAGTATCATTCTGTACCTGAGATTACATTTATAAACCAATTTGGAATTTTTCCTGTGAGATATCTGTGGATCTAAAAAGTTAAATGTGGAGATTTACTATATGCTTCAAATTAAATCTAAATATTATTGCAAAATTGGATTTTTTAAAATAATCACCAGGTTTTAAGGAAACCATTTTTTCATAGAAATTATTCCTGGGATACAGTATGTTTAGTATAAAGGTGTATTAACATACATGTTATCAGAAACTCTTCATAAATACTCCAACAGAAACCACGGTGATTTTTGGTTGGTTGGCACAGACCTTCATGCATTATGTAATTATGCCTTCTTGAAAATGGTTGTCTCTAAAAAGCATAGTAGAAATGACTGGCCTTTTCCTCTTTCCTTTTTTTTAACTGTATTTTTTATGCCTATGAAAACAGATTTAGATGTATCCCTTTGAATGAAAGAACAGTAAGCAGTTGTGTTGCCTCTTGGGTTATCTACCCTTTGTCCTCAAACATCTCTCTTTCTGGCCCTTTGCCTTCAGTCCAATCTCTCTTTAATCAGCTGCAATCTGGCGTCTCCCTTCACTACCACGTAGAAACTACTCCCATGAACTCACCAAAGACTTTTTAATTGCGAAACCCAAAGGAAGCTTTCCAAGTCTCAGTCAGTGTTCTGCCCAGCCATATTGGAAACTTGGTAAAAGGGAAAAAGGCGTGCCTCTTATGCACTTATTAAAATATCCCCTCATATTTTTTTCTTATGGCCTTTCTGCTTATTTTCAAGTAGTAGAAAGTATAATAGTCACTTTAAGTCACTCTCTTAAGCTACCCCTTAATTGTCATACCTACATCCTTCAACCAACCTGCCCCACTCCGGGTAACCACTAATCTGCTTTCCATCTCCATAATTTTCTAAATTCAAGCATATGTTTAATGTAATCTTGGTAGATTGACTTTTTCCATTCAGCATAATGTTCTTGAGATACATTGAAGTAGTTGTGTGTATCAGTAGTATATTCCTAGTTATTGCTGAGTAGTATTCTGTAGTATGGATATATGTTTAATCATTCACCCATTGAGAGTCACTACTATTGTTTCCAGGTCATGACTGTGATGAATAAAGCTGGTATGAATGAATGGTCATGTCTGAGTTTTGTGTGGACATGAGCTTTCATTTCTCTGGGATTGCTGGGTCATATAGTAAAGGTGTGTACATTTAAAAATAAAACTGCCTGTCACTTCTCGGCTTTTTGGCTAAGATCAAGTGTAAAAATAAACCTGCCAAACTATTTCTCAAAATGGTTGTACCATTTTACAATCCCAGTGGGAATGTGTGAGAGATCCATCCAAGTGAAAAAAATTAACGAACACTATAATCCAAAAACATGACTGAGTAGAAAGCCCCTCCCCTTGCTGCCCAAATTCTTGGCGCACTGCTGTCAATCCCATACACTGGCCCGGTGGGAAAGTGAAGGCTTTGCAAGTCCAGGACCTGTGGTTTGTCAGGATGCACAATAAATAATGCAGGATAATAAAACAAGCAACCTGTCTCTTTAAAATTTTGATATTTTACTAGACATGGATACTTTTACATTAGTTTTTTAAAATGATGCATTTACATATTATTTACCTTGATTCCTTGACTTTCTGATATCCCTTAATTTTTTTCTTTCTTTTCCCTCTCTCTCTCTCTCTTTTTGTGTGTGTAAAAGGTGAGTATGTTACTCATCTCACCCTAAATTCCAGTTCTCACAATCCTTGACCTCTGTGCACTCAATACCATTTTTTCTGTCTCTTAAATCTGTCCCTTCTGAACTTGTGTGGCACTTGTTGTCTGTTTATGACTTCCTTTTTTTCCCCCAGCAAATATTGTGCTGTTCAGTTGTTCCTGGTCTCTTCCATTCCAACCCTCAGTTTTTGGTGCTGTCCGGGGCTCATCCTCATTGCTCTGAGCATGCTGTTGTTTACACTCCTCCTGGCTGCACTATCATTTCCACTGCTGTTGCTTTTTTCCAGGCTCTCATTATTTCACAGTTGAACTGGTCAGTAGGCTGCTAACAAGTAGCCTCTAATCTCCAGGCTGGCCCCTTTCCCATCCACAATGCAGACAGAATGATTTTATTTAAAGTGAGTATATAATTCATTTATTTGTTAACCAAATATTTATTTAGTATTTTTTGTACTAGGTATTGTTTTAGATTCTAGAGATAAGTCAGTGAATAAAAGAAAGTTCATATGCCCCTGAAATTTATTTGAATATTTTATTTGAACGTTGCTTAGGCTTTGTTCTAGGAGCTGGGTATAGTTTTTTTCTAAATATATGTTTGCATGATGGATTTAGATGATAAGAATGTTATTTCTTTCCACTTATTTTAACTCTAGAAATTTGTAAATATTATTACTTTTCAATCAGTTGTACATGAATGGTGAATGCTTGAATTCTGATTTCTAAAACAACTCTTTTTTTGATAAGGATATGAAAATGATTACCCACTAACTTTTTAGTATTTACCGTATTTTTCGGACTATAAGACACAATTTCTCCTCAAATTTGGAATGAAAATGGGGTGCATCTTATAGTCTGAATGCAGCTTAACTGTCTCTCTAGGGTGGGGGACGCGGCGGTGGAGCGGGGTCACAGGAGGCAGGAGCAGGGTTACCACTGCAGGAGGCCAGAGATGGAAGGAGTGAGGTGATGCTGTGGGCCCTGGGCTGGGAAAAGGGGGTGTCCCGGCTGTGCAAAGAAAGGGAGGCAAGAGCAGAGTCCCCACTGCGGCATACTATAGTGCTAGGGAGGAGGGTACAGGCGGTGCAGGCACGTTAGGAGAAGAGAGCCTGCGGTGCCCGCATGTGCCTCTGTCACGTGACTCGTGTGTCCCCATTAACATTAACATTGGCGAATTCCACTGCAGGGTCACCTGTCAATGTGGCCCTGCAGATGTTGCAAAACTACAGCTCCCATCATGCTTGGACAGGTAGGGATGATGGGAGCTGTAATTTGGCAATAGCTGCAGAGCCACACAGGTTGTGCAAAACTTGAGTACTGTTTAACTAATATTTCACCAATTTACATTGGTGAAATATTGTGCTGTTTATGTTATTAAATAGTTTACCACATTTTTTGCTTCAAATTTTTTTTCCTATTTTCCTCCTCTAAAACCTAGGTGCGTCTTATGGCGTGGCGTCTCATAGAAAAATCTGGTAGATTTCCTTTTCAGTATCAGAAATAGAAGATGATGTAATAAACAGATATCCTGCCATAGTCTTTAAACAAACTGTAATCCAGCCCAGTGTCATGTTTTATTCTGCTTTCAGTGGGTGTTTTAATTTTATTTATTTAAAAAATTTTTACACTTTATATTTTAGAGCTGTTTTAGGTTCTTAGAAAAATTGAGCAGAAATTACAGAGAGTTCCTTATCCAAATGTACATTTGTAAAATTGGATGAACCAACATTCACACATCGCCATCAACCAAAATCCGTAGTTTGCATTAGGGTTCTTGATTTGTATTATTCTATGGATTTTCACAGATATATTGTCATGTAGCCAACATTATACATAGTTTCCCTGGTCAATAATCTTGTGTGTTCCACCTGTTAATCCCTACTTCACCCTAAACTGCTGGCCATCACTGATCTTTTTCGTGTCTTCATAGTTTTTCACTTTCCAGAATGTCATATATAGGGTCTGGCACAAATAACACCCATTTTTTATTACAAAATCTTTTATTACAAAATCATAACCATGTAATTCTATAACATGACAACTCAAGCACATGATGTGACATTTTAGGTGAAATATTCAAATTAAAACTATAAATTATTACAGCCATACTATTACCCTACCAACCACACTCCAGCAGGCGTTGCTCCTGCTGGACCCTGTAGTTGGACTCATAGAGTAGGTAGCCTTGACATTGGCTTCTGTCTGTTGGTAATATGCATTTAAAGCTTATTCATATATTTTTTGGCTTTATACTTCATTTCTTTTTAGTGCTAAGTAATATTCCAATGTCTGGAAATGCCACTTTTTATTCATTTACAGGCACACATAGGATATTTTGTATTTTTTATTCCAGACTGCCATAGTAAAGCAAATATCCCAATAAAGTGAGTTACATTCATTTTTTGATTTCCCATATAAAAGTTGTATTTAAACTATACTGTAGTCTATTAAAATGTGCAATGGCACTGTTTTAAAAATGTACACACCTTAATTAAAAATACTTTATTGCTACAAAAATGTTGACCATCATGTGAGCCTTCAGCAGATCATCTTTCTGTTGCTGGAGAGTCTTGACTTGATGTTGATGACTGCTGACCGATCAGGGTTGTGGTGCTGAAGGTGGGGGTCACCATGGCAATTTCTTAACATACAATAACAATGAAATTTGCTTCACTGGTTTACTCTTCCTCTCTTGAATAATTTCTCTGTAGCATGCAGTGCTGTTTGATAGCACTTAACCACAGAATGTTTTTAAAAAATTAGAGTCAACCCTCTCAAACCCTCCATTTCTTTATTAAGTAAGTTTATACTATTCTACATCTTTTGTTTTCATCTTAATAATTTTCACAGCATCTTTGCATCTTTTGAGATTTCATCTCAAAAAAAAAAAAAACACAAAACACTTTCTTTGCTCATCCCTAAGAAGTAACTGCACATTCATTAAAGTTTTCTCATGAGATCGCAGCAGTTAAGTCACATCCTCAGGCTCCATGTCTAATTCTATTTCTCTTGCTATTTCCACCACATCTGCAGTTACTTCCTCCACTGAAATATTGAACCCCTCAAAGTCATTCATAAGGATTAGAATCAACTTCTCCTAGACTCCTGTCAATGTCAACTTCTTGATCTTTTCCCATGAATCAAAAATGTTCTTAATGGCATCTAGAATGGTAAGTTCTTTCCAGAAGGTTTTCATTTTACTTTCTTTAGATCCATCAAAGGAATCCTTATCTATGGCAGTTATACTCTTACCATGTGTATTTATTACATAATAAGATTTGAAAGTGAAAATTACTCCTTGATCCCCTTGATCCATGGGCTTCAGAATGATTGTTGTGTTAGCACACATGAAAATAGCATTAATCTCCTTGTACATTTCTATCAGAGCTATTGGATAATGAGCTTCCCTGCCAGTGAGCAGTTATATTTTGAAATAAATATTTTTATCTGAACAGTAGGTATCAACAGTGGGTTTAAAATATTCAGAAAACCATGTTGTAAACAGAACTGTTGTGATCTTGACTTTCTTGTTCCATTTATAGAATACACAAATAATTGTTAGGGGTCCTAGTATTTTCAGAATGGTAAATGACAATTCCTTTATGTTAAAGTCACCAGTTGCATTAGCCCCTAACAAAAGAGTCAGCCTGTACTTTCAAGTTTTGAAGCCAGACATTGACTTTTTCTTTTTAGCTATAAAAGCCCTAGATGGCATCTTCTTCCAGTAAAAGGCTGTTTCATCTACACTGAAAATTTGTTGTTTTGTGTAGCCACCTTCACTAGTTATATTAGAAATTCTAGATGACTTGCTGTGTCTTATATATCAGGACTTGCTGCTTCACCTTGCACTTCGATGCTATGGAGACAAGTTCTTTCTTTAAACCTCAAAAACCAACCTTTGTTAGCTTCAAGTTTTTCTTCTGAAATTTTCTCACTTCTCTCAGCTTTCATGGAATTGAAGAGTTAGAGTCTTGCTCTTGGTTAGGTTTTGATTTAAGGGAATGTTATGGCAGTTTTGATCTTCCATCCAGGCCACTAAGACTTTCTCCATATAACCAATAAGGCTGTTCACTTTCTTATCATTTGTGTGTTTGTTGGAGTAGGACTCTTATTTCCTTCAAGGACTTTTTTTGCACTCATAAGTTGGCTAACTGGTACAAGAGGCCTAACTTTGGTTTATCTCAGCTTTCAACATGCTTTCCTCACTAAGCTCAATCATTTCTAGCTTTTGATTTCAAGTGAAACAAGTGTCACCATTTCTTTCACTTGAACATTTAGAAGCCATTGTAGGATGAGTAGTTGGCCTAATTTATTATTGTGTCTCAGGGAATAGGGAGGCCTGAGAAGAGAGAGAAAGATGGAGAAACAGCCAGTCAGTGTAACAGTTAAAATAGATGTAGTATTTATTAGATTTGCCATGTTATACGAGCACAGTCCATGGCACCCCAAAACAATTACAATAGCAGTATCAAAGGTCACTCACTGATCATGGATCACAATAACAAATGTAATAATAATGACTATGTCTAAAATATAGTGAGAATAATCCAAATGTAATACACAGACAGTATGTGAGCAAATGCTATTGGAAAAAATTGCATTTAAAGACTTGCTCAATGCATGGTTGCCCCCAACCTCTTATTTGTTAAAAACATAATATCTGTGAAGTGCTAAAGTGTTGTGCAATAAAATAATGCATTCCTGTATTCATGTAGTGAAGGGCATCTCTGTTGCTTCCAAGTTTTGACAATTAAAAATAAAGCTGCTATGAAATTCTGTATGCTAGTTTTTGTGTGGGTGTAACTTTTCAACTCATTTGAGTAAATACCAAAGACCACAATTGTTGGGTCATATAGTAAGAATATGTTTTTTTAAAGGTACTTTCTGTCTTCCAAAATAGCTGCACCATTGACATTGCCACCAGCAATGAATGATAGTTCCTTTTGCTCTACATATTCATGGATGTTATCACTGTTTTAGATTTTAGCCATTCTAGTAAGTGTAGTAGTATCTCATGGTTGTTGTCATTTGCATTTCCTTATTGATGTTGCACATCTGCTTCTATGTTTATTTCCACCTATATATCTTCTAAGGTAAGGTGTCTTTTCAGATTTTTTGCTCCACCCTCTACTTTTTAATTGGACCATTTTCTAATTATTGTGTTTTTAAGGGATTTTGTATGTTTTAGGTAACAGCCTTTTGGCAATCATTTTCTCCTGATTTTTGGCTGCCTTCTTATTCTCTTGACAGTGACATTGCAGAGCAAAAAAGTTTCACATTTTAATGAAATCTAACTTGTCAATTTTTGTTTTATGAATTATGCCTTTCATGTTGTATCTGAGAAGTCATTGCCAAGCCCACCATTATTTATGCTTCCCTTATGTGATATTTTAGGAGTTTTATACTTTTGCATTTTACATTGAAGTCTATGATTCATACTGAGTTAATTTTTGTAAGGTTGTAATTTCTATATCAAGATTAATTTTGTTGCATTTGACTCTCTAATTATAACATCATTTTTCTGAAAAGACTTTTGTGTCTCACTTGAATTGCCTCTTCTGTGTCAAAGATCAGTTAACCATATTTGTGTGAATTTGTTTCTGGGGTCTCCATTCTGTTTAATTGATCTATTTGTCTATTATTTTTTATCAGTACCACACTGTCTTGATTACTGTAGTTTTTATTGTAAGTCTTGAATTAGGGTAGCATCATACCTACAGCTTCATTCTTCTTTATTATTATGTTGGCTATTGTGTATCTTTTGCCTCTCCACATGAACTTTAGAATCAGTTTGTTAAGTGCTGCAAAACAGCTTGCTGAGATTTTGATTTGGATTGCACCAAATCTAATAGATCAAGTTTGGAAAAACAGGCATCTTGGCAATATTAAATCTTCCTGTCTGAGAACATAGACTAACTCTCTATTCATTTTATTATTTAATTTTGTTTAACAGAGTATCATAGTTTTTCTCATATACGTCTTGTACAGATTTTGTTAGATTTACTTGTAAGTATTTATTTTGAATGGGTGCTAATGTGAATGATTTTGTATTTTAAATTTTAAATTTTAAATTTCAGTTTTTCATTGATCATATACAGGAAAGCAATTGACTTTTGTGTATTCACCTTGTATATCATCCTTGCTGTAATTGTTTATTAGTTCCATGAGATTTTTGTTAATTTTTGAAAGATTTTCTACATGGATAGTCATGTCATCTGTGGACAAAAAATTCTATTTCTTCATATCCAGTCTGGATATATGTTATTTCCTTTTCCTGTCTCATTGCATTAACTAGCTCTTCCAGTACAATGTTTAAAAGGAGTGGTGAGAGGGGACATCTTTGCCTTGTTTCTGATCAGATGGAAAACATTTAGTTTCTCACCATTAAGTACCTTAAGTATAGGTTTTTGAAAATGTATATCAAATTGACAAAGTTCTCATCTATTCTTAATTTTCTTAGTGGTTTATCATGATTAGGTGTTGGGTTTTGATCAATACTTTTCTGCATGTATTGATATGACTGTATTACTTTTCTTGTCTAGACTGTTGATGTGATGATCGCACTAACTGGTTTTTGAATATTGAACCAGCCACATGTATTTGGAAAAATTTTCCCACTTGGTGTAATTATTTGTATACACATTGTGGTTTTTAAAATATTTTTGTTCAAAACATTTAAAAATGTAGCCATTTCCCAAATTTAATTTGGATATTTGAAGAAGAACTGACATTTCAGGGCTTATCCTGCATGGCAACATTCTGCTGGAACTGATAGCTGTTGCTGCAACTCTCTGCACCGTACGTAGTCTTTGCAGCCCTGTTGCTTCATGTGCAGTTGCTGCTTTGTTCGTTTCCATTGCCTGCTTCACATGTCTCAGGCACATTCCTTCCTTGGAGCCACTGGACATTCTCCAAGCACTGTTCTTACTTGACCTCATGTGCTACCTAAACTTATGTACATTGTTGAGACTCTTCACCCCTTTGCACTGTAACCCTATTTTCTTCTGATATATTTCGCACTTCTTTTACTTGGCTCCCTCACGGATCCTCCTATTATCTCATTTTAAAAATTGAAGTTTCTTAGAATCTATATTTTTTCTTGGATACATTCAAAAGAGTTGATCATTCACTCTCAGTGTTTTTCAGGTCTAGAATCCCTGATATCCCCCTTGGTCCATTCTATTGGCTTGCATTAATATTATTCAGATATTTATAAGGAGTATGAATTGTACCAAGGAGCCATGGAAAACATCAGTGGAATAATGACTTGTGACAGGGCTTTAAAGGGAATAAATGAATCATAAATTTAAAATGGCAGTGATAATTAGAGAAAATGGAAAAAAGATCTACATCATGGAACATATTGTCTGAAAATGTATTCATTTTATTCTCACTAGTGTAGCCATAGTCTTAATTAACAGGTGAAGAGATGAAACACCAAAGGCTACTATTTATTTAAGAGTTAAAGACTGACATAAAATCAAACATAATCTTTGAGACCAGCCAGGAAAGGAAATGATTTTAAGATCTTTCATTATTGTAGGAATATATACAAATTCCTACAACAGGTACATGCATACAGTGGAATATTATTTTTCATTTAAAAAAGAAATGAAGTACTGATACATGTTATGAGGTGCTGAACCTCAAACATATTAGGCTAAGTGAGAGATATCAGAAACAAAGTCCATGTATGTATTGTATGACTGCAATATCACATATCCAAAAATAACCAATCTATAGAGACAAAAAGCTAATTAGTGGTTCCTGGGGCTGGGATTGGGATTGGGAGTTGACTACAAAATAGCATAAAGGATCTTTTTGGGATGAAGAAATATTCTAAAATTGGATTAAGGTGGTGGTTGCATTATTGCATAAATTTACTAAAAATCATCATGTTATATATAATGGTTGTATTGTATAACTTATATATCCATATATATTTATGTTTACATATTTATATACATATATAAAATATACATGGCCATTAAAAGTAACAATACCTAGCTTTTTTCTATGTATATATAAGGCAAAGTGAGGCTAAGTAAGGAACTCTAGAACACACAGCTAATAAATATCAGGGCTAGGATTTGAACCTGATAATCTCTCTCCAGGGCACTGGTAAGCATTTTTCATGAATTACCTTACAGTTAATCTTTTACATAACACTATGAAATGGAATAACATATGATTTTTCCATTTTACAGATGAAGAGCCTAAAGGTTAAGTAACTTGCCCAAGATCATAGAGGTTGTGGTTTAGCTGGAATTGAAACCCAGAGAGATTGGCTTAACACTTACATTTATTATCATTTTTACTTGATTGACCAAGGCACAGTTATCCCTAAAGCTACAGATATGAGTTTATATCTACGAACATCTACCAGGGTGGTGGCATCATAAGTGTGAAATCCAGAAAACCAGGTAGCCTAGAATTTTATTGATAACCTGTCTTGCTGAGGTCAAGAACTTGATATCCAGCACGAAGCCTAAAAGGCCAAGGCTAAGTAATTGTCCATGAACTGACATGTAGCCTGAGAATAAAATATCAGGCTTACCTTGGGGGAGAATAACTGCTTATTTCCATAGTCAATTTAATGAATGCACTGACTGAACTTTAGTAATGTATTAGTAAGTAGTTCATGTACTAAGAATCTGTGGCTTATCACTTCAACTTTTCTGACATTTTCTAGACTAATTTCCTAAAATCTCCTACCCTGTTTACCACTGTATGTATTAATATCAGTTATTAATGATAGCTCATCATTGCTGCATGATTATTATCAAACAGGTTCTCTGCTTACTGCTTTTAACTCATTAGAACTTAGAAAAACCCCAGGAGACTGCTACTACTATTATGATCCCTCCTTATTTTTCAGATGAGGGAACTGAGGCATAGTGAGGCTAAGTACCTTGTTCTAAGACACACAACTACAGGGAGTCTGGCTTGGGTCTCAGTAACTAATGACCGCAATAAGCCTGTATCTCAAGGATATAAACCCTAGACTAGACAGTCTCCAGAGGGGAGAAATTCACTTATTCATTCATTTAGTGCTTATTGATTAACAACTCCATGTTATGCATCATACTGGGACATTGCTGGTAATTAAATATGGTATTAACTATGCATCTTTTATAAATAAATGTATTATCTTTTAATATATCCTTTCTTTGAATTAACCATTTTGAGTGAAATATTTGAGTAGTTTATCTCTTAATTATTTTTTTCCATTCATCTTCCTCTTGTTTTGAAAAAAAAGTAAATTGATGTGTCATAGTAATAGAATGATATCTCCAGAGTATTTTCATTTCTCACTATTTTTAATGCATGTGAAATCATGGCAGTTAGATATGTAAAAGATGAGTTAAAAATAATTCATTTAGTAAATCTCACTAGTCCTTCCCTTGAATAATTCCCTGTGGTATTTTGGCAAAGTCAGGCTCTTGTCTAATTTTAAATGACTTAATTGAAGAAGCTTCAGCTAGAGTTTGATTCTAGAGGCTAATGGACTTGCTATGAAAGGTTTTTAACATTTGGCCTAATTTTCTACTTCTTAAAATTTTAGAGCATTACTCTTAATTACTTTGTAACATACTCCACTTCTGCTTTCTCCTTTCATGTTATTTGTGACTCACTCGCCTTCTAATAGGTATTATATCTCCTGTGAATGCTGAGTGAAGCATAGTTTCTATCTTTTCATGGGATGGTAGTTCCTATATAGAGAGATAATTATATATTGTTTGTCTTTGAATGGGGCTGTGTTATGCTTAAGTATACCAAATTATATATTCATTAACCTTTGATTTAAATTTTGAAAATTTAAGTCTGAATCGAAATTCTAAAAGATTATCTCAACAGTGGTCAGTCATTTACTAAATTCATAAGTATGAAATCAAGGCCCATATTTCCCATTTTTTTTTGTTATACAGCGTATCTAAATACTTTTCTACTTTCTATAGACATATGTTAAATCCAAAGCACTCTTAAATGGATATTGAATAAAATATTTTATATATTTTAGGCTTACTGAATCTATGTGCCGTTTTCAAAAGGGAAATAGTGTTATACTGTTGGGTGGAAACATAATGATTTTTTGTGAGTAGGAAATAATGTCAACTTTCTAGAGGCTATCAGTCAATAGTTTATTCTTATTGATTGACATATGTTTCTTTTAACCTTTACATAGAGACACTTCAATAAGTTAAATAACTTTACTGTTATTTCCTGATATAGCTGCTAAGATTTCAACATTAAATATACTTAAATAAAATACAGTGAGGCAAGGGTCTTCCCAGAACTTCATCACTCTCATCTTGTATCAATACCTTGCCATGTTTTTGTATACTCTAACTCTTTGACATGATAGTCATGCTTCTGGTGCCAGTCTAGTTTTAGAAAGAAGCAATGAAGAAGCTAGATTTATTGTAAATTTTAAACACAGCATTTTGTGAAAATTGTGTATATTGTACAATGTAATTATATTTTTCCACAAGGCTTTGTGGTGATTATTCTTTATTTCTACCCACACACTGCCATGGAAAGTGCTATTTGGCCACATGTGAGACTTAGAGACGGAATATGCATGTTGGAACAAATCCTTGATTAGCAGAGTTCCACACTGAGTGGCAGTTCACTTCTCCTGGTCCCTGCTGGGAATCATTGTGCAAAGGTTTGCCCTGACAGGCAGTCCGGTACAAACCAGAGCTTATCTGCTATATTGCTTTGCTATTTCAATCTATTTTGGGATAGATTTTACACTTTGGTACATGGTATGTTGTCTTTTCTTTTGGATAGACAGCTGGTGGCTATATTAGCATTTACTGAAAGTGTTATAGTAATTCTCACATCAGAGTAACCCTGCTTCTTAGTGTACAGCCCAGGTGTTACATTTCCAGGCAGGTGAGACATAATTGATTTGTTTTCATTACTTAGAATCTCTGTACACAGTAGTAACAGTTGAAAAAACTGAATTTGCCTCACCCGAGCCAAATCATTACGTCTGATTCAGTAGTTCTCAAATTTTAGTGTGCATTAGAATCACTTGGAGAGCTGGTCAAAAAACAGATACTGGTTCCCATCTGCAGAATTTCTGATCTGTACTCTGGGATGGAGCCTTAGATTTTTGCATTTCTAATGGCTTCCCAGGTGATGCTGGTACAGTCAATCCAAGCTCCACATTTTAAGAACAAGATTATGTAGTGTTGTCTAACCACAGTAACTTGAGACCGAGAATGGGCCAGATTTCTCCTGGGGCCCACACTGGAGAACCATTGATCTAATATACTGACAAGCAAACTTACGTAATGAAGTCAATAGTAAATATTATAGGCTTGTGGGCCAGGCAGTCTTCGTTGCAACTGTTCACTTCTGTTGTTATAGCAGGAAAGCAGCCATAGATAATATAAACAAATGGACATGGCTGTGTTTCAGTAAAATTTTATTTGTCAAAACAGGTAGTAGGCTGAATTTGGCCCATGGCCCATAGTTTCCCAGTTTGCCAGTCTCTGATCTAACTCATCGGATAGGGACGTGTATCTTTTTCTAGCTCACAAATTGTCTGTATCCTCAATGGTAGCCACCAACTATGTGTCCAGTATTCAGCTAGGACCTGTGGGGTATTTATAAGTACAAATACAGTATTTCTTCTCTTTTTCCCAAGATTATTGATTAGTTTAGTATAGTCTTAAAAAATAGAGAGAAAGTAAATGCCTAGGCTGGAACAGATTGCATTATATAAGTGAATCCAGGAAAATAAGTAGACACTAGACAAAAAGAGCAGACTGAATGAATTATCAAGGAGGACCAGCTAGAGAAAAGGCATTACAGAAACATTCAGTATGTTCTTCCAATGGGCAGCAAGCTCTGTAAATGGAAGGGAGTGGAAATGTTCAGAGTCACAGGTGCCCTTTAATTATCATTTACTGAGCATACTCTTAAGTATTGGCATAGTGATAGGTCCTGAGGGTACCACAAACCAAGACATAGTTATTGCTTTCAGAAATGTAAGAGGTGGATCAAGATATTAAAGAACCCCAAAGCCATGCATAAGTATTTGGAGTCGATATATTTAGCTCATGGAGGGCTTTCAATTGATGTTAAATTGAAAAATTTATGTGATTGGCAACAAGGAATTTTTATTAGTTCTTTATCAGTAGAGTGCCTTAAAGACAACTGTTGTAACAGAAATCATTTTCTACAAGTTAGTAAATGATAACCATGCAAATTAATAATATCACATTAATACCATAGCAACTTTGCTAAATTGAAATATAGCTTGTGTTGGGTTGTTCTTTTGCTTGTTTATTTGTTTGTTATTTTGCTTTTGTATATTCTGCTCAAAAAATTCCAAAATTTGTGTTTTAATATACTTGTATCAAGCCATCATCAGAACTAAAGTCAATTCCATAGAGTTGCACCATTTTGTCTTTCTGATATGTGTATACCATTTAAAAAACTCTGAATAGAGAAAAATTCTCCATAGACAAATAGGGTTTTTCATTTCTGAGACTTCATTCCTGGAAATTTGGATATAGGGTCTGGGTGAAATCTATTATTTAATAAAACATTTAGTGGGAGATGGTGGTAGATATTTGTGTGAACATTTGAATGAGATAGTCTTTAAAAAAAAAACTTTATTGTTCAATTACAGCTGTCTTCATTTTCTCCCCACCACTCCCCCCCACCCCAGCCAAACCCACCTCCCTCCCTTGCTTCCACCCCCTCCCTTGGTTTTGTCCATGTGTCCTTTATAGTAAGTAGTTCCTGAAAACCCTTCTCCCCTCTGTCCCCTCCCCGCCTCCCCTTTGGCTATTGTTAGATTGTTCTTAATTTCAATGGTTATATTTTGTTTGCATTTTTCTTTTGTTGATTAAGTTCCAGTTAAAGGTGAGATCATATGGTATTTGTCCTTCACTTCCTGGCTCATTTCACTTAGCATAATGCTTTCCAGTTCCATCCATGCTGCTGCAAAGGATAGGAGCTCCTTTCTTTCTCTCTGCTGCATAGAATGAGATAGTCTTTATGCTTCATTCTAGTTCCAGTGTTCTCACATTGTAATACTTGTGAGGTCCATTAGGAACTACTAATTCAGCCAAGTTTCCATAAGAACCTGAAAAAATAACATCTTGAATAATGTACTTTAATGCTTAAAAATACAGTTCATTTCATTTAGTAAATAAAATCTTGAATTTGGGGTTAGATTAAACAAGGATTAGTCAAAGGCACTATATTAGACAAGATAACATATGAATTTTCAGCTCTCTAACCCAATCTCTACAGTTTTTTTTTGTGGGGGGGGAGTGGTGGCTGATGTTTTCTCTCAGTTTGATTTTTAATCAAATGGAGGGATGCATATGGCAACAGGCTATTTTTATCCTGTTAAATACCAAGAGAAAGGTTATGAGAAAATCCCATGTAACTTAGATGTCCTGAGATTCATAGTTGGAAAACGCAAGAATCTTTGTGAGCATGTCTTTATCATTTTTGTTGTGGATCCTTCCTCATTTTCAGTGCCAAGGGAGAGGAGAAGTCTACATTTGTACTGAGATAGCAATTGATTTCTCGAACAACCTTGCCAATAAGTAGAATCTTCAGGCACTTTTAAACAAAAGTTGAGAATTGACTAGTGAACTTCAATCCTCCCCATTTCATATTATTTGTATTCCCCACAAATGAAATATCCTAAAATGTCCTGAACTGTGTGTGTGAGTGCACATGTATATGTACCTATACTAATGATGTAAGGTCACTAACCTTGAACCAAGGACTTTTACTTGATGATAAGTTAGTCCAGAAAGCTTGCAATTTATGTACTAACCAAGTTAGGTGACTCTTATCAAGAAGCTCTGAAATTTATGAGAAAACAAAGAAGAGTTGTTTGGGACTTCCAAACTGGATGAACATACAGGATATAACTTATAAACGTTTTCTTCTTGAAACCAGAGCAATTTAAGATTAAAAATTTAGAAATATTATTTTACTTTATATTTTGGTGATTGAGTATTTTTATGGCATGTTATTATTCCTATTTTATAAAGCTTGATAAAGATGTTCAACTTTGAAATGAGGGAGAAAAATAGAAATGTAAAGAGAAAGTAAACTAACCTAACAGAGGGGCAAGAATTTTTTCCTAGTCACAAGCTTGTGAAATACTACATTATTACTTATCCTAACCCATAAATATAAAATACCAAATAACCAATCTTGCCATAGAAGATATAAAATAATAATGTTTGTCAATGTCCTAAATACTTTATAATAGTCTCAATCAATTATTGAGTGCTTAGTACATATTAGACAAATGTGCTAGGCACATTATATGCAAAGTCTCTGATTTTCACAATAGTTTAACCTATTTTCTAATCCTAATTTTAAAACAAATAAATTTATATTTAAAAAGTTACAGAAATTACCCAAGGTCACACACGTGTTCAACAGAAGCGCCAGGCTTTCAGACCTGGATGTACTCTTTCTACTACACATTTCTTCCTTTGGTTAGTCCTTTCTCCCCAAAGAGGTAGTAAGTAATTTTGTGTCCAATTATCGGTCTCCTTCTTTATCCGTTATTGTGTTTAGTGGTGCATGGCACAAAGCGGGTTGCCCTTTAGGCTAGCTAAATTAAAGTACAGATATAAATATAGGTACACATGAGAGTAAGAGAGAAATGTATTTATGTGTTTGTGTATACATTTGTCCTTGAAATAAAATGCTGTGCTTTTTAAAAAAAATGTCTATTTATATATTCTTGACTTCTGAAGAAGAAAAAAGAAATGCAGGCACTTACAATAAAAAAAGAGAACCGATAAAGTAAATCTGAAAAGCATTAACTCAAGAATAAATTCAGGAGCCAACTGATAAATTATCTAATACAGTTCCCAATTTAAATTGATCACCTCTGTTGTTTGATTTATGAACAGGAAATGGGCTTTGACTGTTAGGCACCTGGATGGAGAGCCCTGGGTCCAGCTTGTAAGAGTCCAATAACCTGCAAAGACCCTCCGGTTGCCCTAGGATCATTCAATTGAGGTAAGACCTAATCACTTTAATTAGAATGTAAGACTTTTACTCTTGAATCAACTTTTAATATGGTGATTTAGCATAACTCTATAATGTGCCAATAGCTGCTAATTTTGAAAAAGAAAAGGAGAATGCAAACGTTCTGTTGCAAAGGTGTATGTTTTCCAAATTCCATTCACCTTGTACTTCATGGGGTTTAGCCCATTTTCTCTGCAGAGTATTATCTAAATAGTTTAATTTCCACATGACTGTTGCGGTTGGTAGTTTTCTTGATTTTGTGGTATCAATTTGTTTTTATACCATTATATATTTTATTATATGTAATCCATTTAGTCTCACATTTTAGTTTAGGTTGGTCCAGTGATTTCATCTAAAAAATGACAGCAGTGCAGTTTGTGCTATGATACAGCACCACTTTGCATTGCTTATTGATTCCAAGTTAACACATATTTGTTAACCTTTTGTAGTACCTGTTTGTATATGACCACACATAGACTGTGAACGCCCATTTAGGCATTAGATTTTGAAGACATGTTCTGAAAGGAGTTTATAACTCCTTGGAGCACTCCAATTTGGGGAGGAAGGGCGTGATGCTAGAGTGTGATCAGAACTCATTTTTCTGTGGAGCACTAGCTGCTGTTGGTATTCAAATGCTGATTCAGGTTACTGTGTATAAAACTTTTCATGGTCTGGATGATGCCAAGACCCCAGTGACCGCATAGACCCAAGAACTAGGAGCTCTGAGCACATCCAGCATGGCCACCAACTCACTTTAAGAACCAGGATGCACCATTTCACCTTTTGAGTATTCCCTTGATTTTGAATTGAAAGAATTAGATGAAATCAGAGATGGGTGAGAAATTCATGTGTTTTGAAGGTTAGGCTTGCAATGCAAATCTATGAAGTCTGGGTGCAGAGAGGAGGGACTGGTGAGTCTGTAAGGTAAGACCTGTGACCTGTCCAAAGCCATTCCGGTTCAAACAGTTTAAACCTGGACAAAGAAGTAAATTGTCTGAAGTGGGGGACTGAACTCGGCCTTTGGATTGAATAAATTCTAAGAATCGGTGTAAAATTTTTTCTGAAATTTTTTTCATTAATTGACCTAGAATGAGAACTTTGAACCTAGAACAATAATTTAAAAATAAAACCTAGCCTATAAAACACTGTTTAGAAGCTTCTCTCTTAATGGGTATTTTCAGTTAAAAAATATGTAAATAGTAGAAGGAAAATTATAACATCTGTTTGGGACTAGTTTTATGATTCTTCAAAAAATAGAGACATGTAAAATGAAAAGTTTTGGGTTTTTTATTAATATTTAACTAATGTTTTATTACAAATGTTATTTTATATAGAAAAAATTAAAAGTGGTTGTTTTAATAAGCATATTGTCTGACAATTTTTAGCTCCAACCATTTTTACTCTTTATTTTTCTTTTTATAGTGATGACATATACTAATTTCTTTTTATCACCTTTTACTGACTTTCAAACAGATATTTTAGCTGAGAAAATAAGTGCATTTTATCAGATGCTAATGGCAATTAGGCAACGAGCCTAGTGGAAGATGGGAAGGGGGCCAACGCAATACACTCTAGGGGTCTTATCTATTCTCTTCGGCTCAATTTAAATCAGAATTTATGTTGACTAGATAATTGAACTCATGACTGTAGAGAGCCATGTGTATTATCCCAGTGGTAAAGAAAAAAAATTAGAAGGACCTAAAATTTTTATGCCTTTAGTTGCGTCCTTCCATTAGCTTTTTTCTTTATTACTTCTGTAGTTTTTCATTTTGTGACTATATGCATTTGTAGACAGATTCAAGTTACTTCAGGTATGTTAAGTTTACAGAATAGGTATATAGTGTCGCGCATGCTTTACCTATATCATTCAAGTAATTTTTTCATGTCTTAGCAGAACTGTTACTGCCTTCAGATATGTAATACAACATGATGTTTTAAGAAGCTTTTGCATTAGACTTTATAGTTCATCCTTGTTCTAATGTTTTTAAGTACTTGCTATCTACTCCTTTGATAACCAAGACAAACTAAGGTACTTGGATGTTAATGCTCAAACTCCCTACCTCATTAAATCTGTTTTACCCACAATATCTGACATTAAAAACAAGTTTCAGCTCTTTTTTTAAACTGAAAAAAAAAAAAAGAAAATCCCAACTTGTCACCTGATATAATTTAAGGTGAGCCGTACAGGGAGTCTTTGTTACAATGCTATTTATGTCCTATTATCATGTTCTATGGAAGCATTTTACTTAAAAAATTACCATTGTGACTAAACATTTTCTTTATTTTCTAGTCATATGAGGGGGGACCCTCAAAACTTGGGATTTATTTATAAAAATTGTGTATTCTTACATGTTTAAACTTTTGTCACCGTCAAAGTACTCTCCATTTGATGCAGTACACTTATTAAGATTTTTTTTCCACTGCTCAAAACAGTTTTGAACTGGATTTTGATATCTTTTAGTGCTTCTGCTTTTTTTGTTTCACCTCTTCCATATGAACAAAACATTTCCCTTTTTTCATTTGGGAAAACAAAAAAAAAGTTGCTTGGGGCCAGATTGGGTGAATAGGGAGGGTGGGGCATGTGGGTCATTCCATTCTTTGGTCAAAAACTACTGAACACTCAGCCCGCTGTGGGCAGGTGCGTTACCTTGAAATGGGCAAAAGGATTGAGAGTCTTAAAAAGAAATTCACTCAAGCTTCTCAAAACAATGCTAGCAGCTGCACTGATACAGATGGGGTCCAAACGAGCAGGAGAAGCCTGTTGTACTGCAAGGGGAGTCCCCTCCAGAAGATAATTCCAGTATGTTTTTTCTGGAGGTCACCAAAATGTTTTGGATCTTCATTGCTTTGGTAACACATAGAATGTATGGACAAAGTAGACATTTAGACAACAAACTCAATTATTTCTAATTTTCCTAGGTTTAGAGAATCAGTGACAGGAAATCGAATCTATTGCTTAGCCCACATTCCCAACATGAAAATAAAATAATTGAAGTTTCTAAATTGAGGTAGTTAATTGCCACATTTCTTGTATGGCAATTGCCACCTCATCAGCCCTCATCAGCAATTCTGAAACTAAGAACCCTGTCTTAAATTCCTTTCATGCTACAAAAGATGCTCTGATATGCACTTAACATAAGTTCACCTTTAGCATTTGGCATTTATTAGTCATGGCTTTCAAATGAAGTATTTAATTGAAATCAAAGTGCCATTGTTTTTAATAACCCAGAAAGAATGTGTGTGAATTAAATGTTTTAAGAAGATAAGAGTGGCGTTAAGAATACTATAGCTCCTATGTGAATATTGCAGTTGTTTGAAAAATTTTATAAAATATTCTTATTATCAAAATCTAATTTAAGGTTTAATGATGCAGTAAAGTTGAGATGTTCTCAAAGAAACCAGAATAATAACAGTAAAAATTTAGCCACAGCTTAGTACAATATAACCAAAATTTTCTGGTCAATTAGATATGATTGTGTTATACAGAGACAAACTGCACTAGTAATTACAAATCACATAATGGTGAGTGGCTCAAAGCTGGAGCCTGTTAGAGGCATTTTGTGCTGCCCGAGATTTGCCACCCCTCCCTGGGTCTCCTTAAACTGAAGAAGAGGCAGTTATCACAATATTTGTTTTTCTTTGAGAAGGTTCTCTCTAAACTGCTTAATAAACGTCATTTATCCCAGAATTTACTCTCTACTATTTTATTTTTCTTAAGGAGCAGCCTTTGCTTAGGGTACAATACTAATTTTTAAAAGGCAGTTAAATGATCTAACAGCAGCGATTCAATGGAAAAAGAAAACCTAGTGTCATAAACAGTTTTATAGCACTCACTCAGGAGCTGTGCATTTCTAACCCACTGGATTATAGTTGAGTCTTGCTGATGTTATTAATCCCATACAAGGAAAACACAGGGAAGAACACTTATGGCAAAATTCTTGAGGTACTTTTAACTGTCCTTTAAGTACCCCTTCCCGGATGTAATTTCATCTAAACAATGGTTTTCTTGTTAATCTACTCAGCAAGATATTAGCTTTGTTAGGAAAAGACTCAATCTACAAGTATACCTTGTTGTACTATGCTTTGCAGGTTTTTTTTTTTTAATTGAAGTTTTGTGGCAACCCTGCATTGATCAAGTCTATTGCAGTCATTTTCCAACAGCTCACTTCATGTCTCTATGTCACATTTTGGTAATTCTGTCAACATTTCAAACTTTTCATTATTATTACATTTGTCATAGGGATCTTTTATCAGTGATCTTTGATGTTATTAGGGCTAGATCCTCCACCAGCAAAAAGATCACAACTTGCAGAAGGCTCAGAATGATTAGTACTTTTTAGCAATAAAATATGTACATGTTTTAGATACAATTATACTACACAGTTAATAGACTACAGTATACATAACTTTTGCTACATACATATATACATGCATATGTAACAGACAACATAATTTTATATGCACTGGGAAAAACAAATATTTGTGACTTGCCTTATTGTGATATTCACTCTGTTGCAGTGGTCTAGAACTGAACCCCTACTATCTCCAGGGTATTTCTGTGTTTCTTTTAATATACATTTTAAAGAAATCATTGACCTATTTTTGCTTTGTACTGTATCATGCAATTAATTAATGTGAAATCCATAAAATAATTTAAATATAATAAATATTTAAATTTCATTGCACTATTTCTTATAGAAATGGTGATTTTTGTATTATTAGAATCTATCCTTGAAACTGAAATTATTTAAATCACTGCTTATATTTCTCTAAGAATGTTATATTTCAAAAGACAAGCTTGAAATAGCTTTCTTTTTAAGAAATAGAATTATTCATGTAGGAAATGAAGTCAGTCATTAAGTGCTAAGTAATATTTTACAGGGAAAGAACGTCAAGTCATCAATGGTTTAGCTTTATGTAGACAAGTCAATTGTTAGATACTTCCTGCTTAATTCCATAAGTGTTTTGCCTGTAGTTATTAATATAAATTTCAAAGATATCAACTTTAAAGCATATTAACCTATTTGGCAACAATTCATTTAGGACTCGATGCTGAAAACTATCTTTACACAAGTGGCTGTATTTCCTAATATAACTGAAATAAATCTGTAACATTTCCTTGCAAATTTGACATGTGGTCCCTCGTTAACTTAACATGGTGTTAATTTCATACTTGTGTATATATGAAGTGCTTTCTTGTCCTTGAAACATCTTTTTATATTTGTCTTTCCTAGATAACTATATCTAAAGTTGATTTTTTTTCAAGTGGGATATTCACCTTTTAAATAAAAAGTTGTACTGCTAAAACTCTATTTAATTTTTATTACTCTTTCATGTATACAATATTCCTACCAAATATAACAAGTTAATATTATTAAAATCTCTTTAAATTTTTATAACTATAGTTTCACATATATATTTATAGTGAGCCTATTATATGCCAGACACTCTATTAGGTGCTGAGAAACAAGAGGAATTATGTGAGAGTACTTCTCCTCAGGACGTTTGCTGTTTAGTGGGGATACAGATTATTATAATATAGTGTGATGTTGTACTGTGAGCATTTAACAGGTGGAACAAGGGTGGATATGACTATTTTATACTTCCAAACACTTATTTTCAGCCCAGATTAATTTCTTTCACTTCAGATCCAAATACAAGTGTGATCAGCTTATTAGAAACTAACCTTGATCACAGTCATACTATGCCAGTCTCTCTCTCTCTCTTTCTGTGTGTGTGTGTGTGTGTGTATATATATATATATAGAGAGAGAGAGTCATATATATGACATAACATATAATTTTTGATGAATGCATGTTTTTCTTTACATAAAATATAAAATCATTTAAAATCACATATTTCTTATTTATTTTTCTGTTACATAATTTCTATCATTTAAATAAAATAGTAGTATAGTTAAATGTGTCAATTAATAGAAGTTAACAGGGCTAATTAATTACACAGGTAACAAGTATAAAAATCTAATAATATTTTTTAATATTTTTTCAGTTTCAGTTTCTCCTCTGACACAGCACTTATTTTACCATTTTTTATTTATTTTATTTTTTCCATTACCATTTATCCCCCTTAAACCCTCTTTCCTCCTGCAATCACCCCACTGGTGTCCATGTCCATGAGTCTTTTTTTTTCTTATTTTATCAATCCCTCCATTACGAACCACCCCCATTGATGTTAGCCTGTTCTCCATCTATGAGTCTGTCTCTGTTTTGCTTGTTAGGTGGGTTTGTTCATTAGACTCCACATATGAGTGAGATCGTATGTTATTTGTCTTTCTCTGACTGGCCTATTTCACTTAGCATAATGTTCTCTAGGTCCATCCATGCTGTTGCAAAAGGTAAAAAAAATTTTTTTTTAATGGCTGGGTAATATACCATTGTGTATATATACCATAATTGTGTTATCCACTCATCTACCCATGGACACTTGGGCTGCTTCAATATCTTGGCAATTGTAAACAGTGTTTTGATTTCCTTCAGATGTATCCCCAGAAGCGGGATAGCTTGGTGGAAAGGCAGATCCATTTTTAATTTTTTGAGATATCTCCATGCTGCTTTCCACAGTGGTTGCACAAATCTGCATTCCCCCAACAGTGCAGAAGTGATCCCCTTTCTCCACATTCCGGCCAGCACTTGTTTGTTGATTTATTGATGATAACCATTTTGACACATGTGAGATGATATCTCATCCTGGTTTTAATTTGTATTTCTCTGATGATTAGTGATGAACATCTTTTCATATATCTATTGGCCATCTGTATGCTCTCTTTCGAGAAGTGACTATTCAGGTACTTTGCCCATTTTTTAGTTGATTTGTTTGTTTGCTTTTTGGTGTTGAGTTTTATAAGTTCTTTATGAGTGTTTGATATTACCCCCTATCAGTATATCAGAGAATATGTTCTCCCATTCTCTGGGTTGTCTTTTTATTGTGTTTATGGTTTCCTTTTCTGTGCAAAAACTTTTCAGTTTGTTGAAGTCCCATTTGTTTATTTTTTCTTCTGTTTTCCTTGCCTGAGGAAATATATCAGAAAAAAATACTGTCACATGCAGTGTCTGAGATTTTACTGTTCATGTTTTCTTCTAGGATTGTTATGATTTTGGGTCTAACATTTAAGTCTTTATTCCATTTTGAATTTATTCTTGTGTGTAGTGTAAGAAGGTGGTCTACTTTCATTTTCCCAACACCATTTACTGAATAGACTATTTTTAGTATATTTCATGTGCTTGCTTCCTCTGATGAATATTAATTGACTATAAATGTGTGGGTTTATTTCTGGGCTCTCTATTCTGTTCCACTGATCTATGTGTCTGTTTTTATGCCAATGACGTGCTGTTTCAATTCTTATGGCCTTATAGTATAGTTCGATAATAGGTAGTATGATTCCTCCAACTTTGTTGTTCTTTCTCAAGATCACTGTTGGACCATTTGTGGTTCCATATAATTTTTTTAAATATTTGTTCTAGTTTTATGAAATATGTCTTTGGAATCTTGAGAAGAATTGTTTTGAATCTTTAGATTGCTTTGAGTAGTCTGGACATTTTAATTATGTTAATTCTTCCTATCCATGAATATGGTATATGCCTCCACTTATTTGTATCTTCTTCAATTTCTTTCTTCAGAATCTTATATTTTCTGAGTACAGGTCTTTCACATCCTTGGTTAGATTTATTCCTAGGTATTTTATTCTCTTTGAAGCAATCATGAATGGGATTTTTAAAAATTTCTCTTTCTGTTAGTTTGTTATTGGCAAATAATAATTCAACTGATTACTGGATATTAATTTTGTATCTGGATACTTTTCTGAATTCATTTATCAGTTCTAGTAGTTTCTTGGTGGGATCTTTAGGGTTTTCTACATATAGCAGGGTGGCCAGCAGGCCACATGAGGCTCAGGATGGCCATGAATGCAGCCCAACAAAATATCATAAATGTAATTAATATTATGAGATGTTTTTGTGATTACATGTCACAATGTATTTAATGTGTGGCCCAGGACAGCTCTTCCTCCAGTGTGACCCAGAGACACCAAAAAGTTGGACACCCCTGATGTATAGTATCATGTCATCTGCAAATAAAAACAGTTCTACTTCTTCCTTTCCAATTTGAATGCCTTTTATTTCTTCTTATCTGATTGCTATCAGTAGGACTTTCAGTACTATGTTGAATAAGAGAGGTGAGGGCGGATGACACCCTGTCTTCTTCCTGATCTTAAGTGGAATGTGTGCAATTTTTGCCTACTGAATATGATGCTGGCAGTGGGTTTGTCATATGTGGCCTTAATTATGTTTAGGTATGTCCCCTTTAATCCCACTTTCCTGAGAGTTTTATCATAAATGGGTGCTGGATTTTATCAAATCCTTTGTCTGCATCTATTGATGTGATCATGTGTTTCTTATCCTCATTTTGTTTATGTGGTATATTACATCTATTGATTTGTGAATGCTGTACCAAACTTGCATTCTTGGAATACATCCCATTTGATCATGCTGTGTGATCTTTTTGATGTGTCGCTGTATTCAGGTTGCTAATATTTCATGGAGGATTTTAGCATCTATGTTCATCAGGGATATTGGCCTATAATTTTCTTTCTTTGTAGTAACTTTATCTGGTTTTGGAATTAGGATAATGCTGGTCTCATAAAATGATCTTGGCAATGTTTTGTTCTCCTTATTTTTTTTTTGAAATAGTGTGAGGAGAGGTGTTAGTTCTTCTCAGAATGTTTGGTAAAATTCACCTATGAAGCAGGCCCTGCCTGGGTAGCTCAGTTGATTAGAGCATTCAACCTGATATAACAACTTTGTGGGTTCAATCCCTGGTCAGGACACATACATGGATCAACCAATGACTGTCTCTCTCTCCTGTCCTCTCTTTTTCTAAAATCAATAAATAAAAATTTAATTGAATGATATAAAACATTGTTTTTAAAAATTCACCTGTGAAGCCATCTGGCCCAGGGCTTTTGTTTGTACAGAGTTTTATGATCACTGCTTCAATTTCACTAACTATAATGCATCTTTTCAGATTCTCTGATTCTTTTAATTTAGTTTTGGAATGTTGTATGTTTCTATGAATTTATCCATTTCATGTAGGTTTTTCAGTTTGTTTTCGTATAGTTGTTTATAATATTTTCTTACAATCCTTTGTATTTCTTTGGAGTAAGTTGTCATTTTTCTCTTTCATTTCTGGTTTTATTTCAGTCCTCTCTCTTTTTCTTGATGAGTCTGGTTAATGTTTTGTCAAACTTGTTTATCTTTTCAAAGAATGAGCTTTTGGATTCAATTAACTTTTGTATCATTCTTTTAGACTGTATCATTTCATTTACTTTTTATCTAATTTGTATTATTTTTTCTTTCTTCTACTTTGAGTTTCATTTCTTGTTATTTTTCAAGTTCCTTTAAGTGTAAAGTTAGTTTATTTGAGCTTTTTCTTGCTTATTTGTTTGTTTGTTTTTTTGAGATAGGACTGTAATGCTAAGAATTTCCCTTTGAGGATTACTTTCCCTTTGTCCCACAGATTTTGGGTTGTTGTGTTTTCATTTTCACTTTTTTCAAGGTATCTTCTGACTTCTTGATCTCGTTGTTGACCCATTCATTGTTTAATAGCATGTCATTTAGCTTTCATATATTTATGTATTTTTCAGTTTTCTTCTTGTAATCACAAGAAGAATTTCTAGTTTCATAACATTATAGTCAGAGAAGATGCTTGATATGATTTCAGTCTTCTTAAATTCAGAATGTGTTCTATCCTACAAAATGTTACATGTGCTTTTGAAAACTTTGTGTATTCTGTTGCTTAGGGGTGAAATGCTCTGAAGATAACAATTAAATCTATTTAATCTAGTGTGTTGTTTAAGGCCATTATCTCATTGTTGATTTTCTTTCTTTCTTTTTTTAAATTTCATTTATTGACTTTTAGAGAGAGGGGATGGGAGGTAGAAAGAAAGGGAGAGAAACATCAGTGTGGGAGAGATCACATGCTCCCAACTGGGGACTTGGCCTATCACCCAGGCATGTGCCCTGACTGGGAATTGAACCAGTGACCTTTGGTTCGCAGGCTGGCGCTCAATCTACAGAGCCACACCAGCCAGGGCCCATTGTTGATTTTCTATCTGGAATATCTATCCTTTGAAGTCAGTGGGATGTTAAAGTTCCTGACTGTGACTGTATTTCTGTTGATCTCTCTCTTTACATCCATGGAGATTTGCTTTATATATTTAAGTGCTCCTATGTTGGGCGCATAAATGTTTACTAGGGTTATGTCCTTTGTTACATTGTTTCCTTTATTATTATGGAGTGTCTGTCCTTCTTTGTCTCTTACTATAGCCACTTATTTTACCAATTTTTTAACTTTATTGAATATTTAGATATTACACACTATGCATATTATTATGATTTTTTAAGATAAACAAATTTGAGATTATAAATGGAGCATTTAAATACAATAGGAGTAAGTAAACACGTATTACCAATATTTAATAAGAAATAGTAATGGCATGTCTCTTTCTGCCCCCTGATACAGTAGGATATTTTTATTCTTTTTGTTTCCTTTTCCAATCACACTTCATTGAGCTGCATGCAGCCCTTAGTCCATGTTTCTTTTCTTTAACAGCAATAAAACTGAATATAATCACATGTATAATTTACCCTGAAGTTCTGCTCTTACCAGGTGCCCATAACACTAATTCCTGGTATTAGCCCAATGTAATAACATTGAGCTAAATATCCACTCAACAAAATTTTCTAATTAATTGTGATTTTATTTCCTAGGAGCCACAGGTGTTTAAACATCTTAGAATAAGACTTTAGATTTGTCTATCCATTTTGTATGTACTGACTTGTTTTTGTAGACCAGCTGCTTGTCAACCAGTCTTTTACTTTTATAAATTTACCATGTAGGCTACTCTTGTCTAATATAGCTATCATTCTTGAAAACTTCAGAGTACATTATAATGACATAATAAATTAAACCTCCTCTTCTTAGTGATAATGGTTTTTAAAGTACAGATATTTGAACTTATAAAAACAAATTGGATTCTAAATACACTGTAGTTTTAGTAAAGAATAGAGAAAGTCTTTTTAAACTGGCTACCATTTTCTGTTCAGTTTTTTTTTTTTTTTGAGTTCTGAAGCTGTCTGTGTGACTTTTTTTCTCAACCTAAACATCAAACAACTGAGATGCAGTGAGTTCTTTTTTTTTCCCTAGATTCCTTAAGGCCATGCAGAGTTCATCAAACAGCACATAAATATCTATTTTATTTTATTTTTTTCATTCTGATTTCCACTGTATTTCCAAATTAGAGAACATTATTTTTGTCTCCTACTCAGCCCTGTTTCTAGGAATTGACTAAGTTCTGACAAATCTTAACCCTTCATTTTGTACACTGAATAATGTATCCCCATACTTACAAAAATTATAAACACAAAAAGACAAAGAAAAGTCTCTCTCCATTGTGTCCCCAGCGTTTCTAGTGTTCACCTAGGTGAAGCAGTAATCTTCTTTATGGATATAAATGCAAACACTTATCCCATGTTTACTGCGTCCTTGGGCAATAGTCCCTACATTTTGAGAAAGAGAAGACTGTGAGCAGCACAGCAGTCCCAGGGCCTCGGCAGTTCTGAAACGCCTCTGGGTGAGCGTGGCCTCCTACTGCTCTGAGCATGAGATGATTACCTCGGATTAGGACCTGGTTCTGTTCTTAGGATAGAGCTCCCCAGTCTTTACTCTCCATGGATTTAGGCTCTACCCTCTGGAAGGACCTTCCATTTCCATTATTCCCTTTACTGATAAAGCATTAGGAGTTTGACAGCTCAGAGGTGTTTTAGATGTGTCATATAGTTACAGTCTCTTTGCAAACACAACTGTCACAGGACCTTTTTTCTCTCAGTATGTCTGATTCTAGTCAACTGTGTATACCACAAGCCGGTTAACTTTCTTGGATATTCTCATAAAATTATATTCCTATGTTGACTGAAGTTAGTAGTAGTTTTAGCACTTCCATTGCATAACATGTTTGTAATTAATGTTCTTATTTAGTTACGTTGGCTATATCTCTAGTACAGTATTAAATGATACTAACGGTAGTGGATTTTTGTCCTATTTCAGATTTTTGGTGATACACCACACTGGCTTTTGGGTTAAGATAGGTATACTGTATAGCAAATTGCCATCTAGTTTTATTTTATTGAGTATTTTAATCTAAAATTGTTATCGAATTTTGACAATGGCTTGTTAGCATCTACAAAGAGAATAAAATGTTCTGAGATGTATTATTGTAATAAAATTTATTGATAGATATTCTTGTTTTTATTTTTATTTTTTATTGTTGTTAAGTACAGTTGTCTCCATTTTTCTTCCCCCACCGTCCCCCACCCCACCCTCATTCCTTCCCCGCTTTGGCTTTGTCCATGGGTCCTTTATAAATGTTCCTCGATGACTCTTCCCATTCTTTCCCTTGTTATATTGAACAATTTTAAATTCTTAGAATAAGCCTCAATTGATTATGATATTAATTTTGTGTACCCCTAGATTATATTTTATTTAAGATTTTGCTTTGATATTTATAAATGATATTTACAGGAGAGTTTGTGTGCACGTATCCAATGTTTTTGGGCCAAGAAGTTTTCTTCTTTAGTCTCTAGACAGATTTTAAAAGCACTGAAATTGTCTGATCTTTCAAGATTGTGAAAAATTTCCTCATGAAACCATCTGAGACTGATACTTTTAGAATTATGTAGTGATAAATTTCTCCATTTCTTCTATATAAATCAGTTTTCAAGCTTTCTATCTCTTCTGAGATCAGTTTTGTAAATTCTGATTTTTTAGAAAAGTATCAATTTTATCTGAATTTTCACATTAATTTGCATGGTGTTTAGCAATTTAGTCTATTATGGTTCTTTTACATTTATTCTGACTATGGTTATTTTTCTTTGTCATTTATAATTATTTTTGTGATTTCTACTTTTTTCTTCTTTCTTTCTAATTTTTAGTTTTGTTTTTATTTATTTTTTAAAATTTAATCTTTAAACTAAGCTCACCAGTGACTTTTTCTTTCATATAACCAGCCTTGAATTTATTCTGCTGTGATTTTTCTTATCTGCCTTTTATTTTATCAGTTTGAGCTATTTGCTTCTTTATAATTTGTCATTCCTTTTCTAACTGTGGAAGTAGAGTCTTAATCTATTTTTGTTCATTTTTAATGTATAAACTAATTAAGAATAATAATTTTATCTCAATGTGTTTAGCTTTTAAGAACAACAGTTTTCAGGAGGAGTGGCAGTTACATAGTTTATACAAGCAAGGCATTATAGATTAAGAGGCAGAAAACAGAATGGCATGTTTTGTTGAAGAAAAACATTTGAATGGGCTACTGATGGTAGATTAAATTGAGCTAGATCACAGGCGGCTTCTTTATTCATGTGTACTCTGGCATTGACTTTCTCCAAGCATTTAAGACTTATTGTGTTGTGTAATTAACGTTTATGTATGTGTCTATGTGCTTTTTGTGTATATGTGTGTCTCTAATATGCCAGCAAATTAACTTTTTTCTTTTAAATATTTTATTGTTTATGTTACTACAGTTGTCCCAATTTTTCCACCTTTGCCCCTCTCTCCCCAGCCTGCCCCCCATTCCCAGAGACAATTCCCACACGCACCACCATTGTCCATGTCCATGGATCATGCGTGTATGTTCCTTGATTAATGGTTGAAAGAAAGTGAAGGGATTAGTCAAGTTAAATTCCTTGTTGATTTCCTTTTTTGCCTTGCTATTTTATTCTAAAATAATGAGGACAGGTAAATGACTATAGGAGTTTTTAATTTCCCTCTCTTTATAATCTTTAAATTAATTTTCAAATTTTAGATTTATAATTTTAATTCTTTTGATTTATGAGGGCAAAGGCAAGTATTATATCCTTCGATTATACTTTTTGTAAGTAGTTCTCTGAGGTACTGAATAGTTATCCAACATCTGGTAATTAGGAACCCTAAGAAGGAATGTACAGCAGGGTAGAAATGTGTGTGTGAGCACATGTGTGAATGTTTAGGCTTGTTTACATCTCCTAGCCATTGGTTATCCTTTGTGTGTTCCAGCAAAACAGTGGCTATGGACTGACTGACTTGTGTTCCCATAAGATACATACATTGAAGCCTTTACTCCAGTGTGAAGGTGTTTGGAGATGGGGCTTCAGGGATATAATGAGGTTTAGATGAGGCTGTAAGGGAATGGGGGACCTTCATGATGGAATTAGTGTTCTCATAAGAAGAGATGCCAGGAAACTTGCTTCCTTTTTCTCTGTATACTTACATTCACCAAAGGAAGACCGTGTGAGGACACAGCAGGAATGCTGTCATCTGGAACTAAGGAGAGACAGTCCCTGATTTCCAGAACTGTGAGGAATAAATTCTTGTTGAAGCCACTCAGTCCACAATATTTTGAATGGCAGCCTGAGCTGAATAGCACAGTGGCATTCCATTTCTTTTATGGAAGCCTGTGCTAACTGTTGCATCTTTTTTCCTTTTTATTTTATTTTACATTGTGTCTTTTTCAAAGTTGTAAAAAGAAGATGTTCTTCTTTTACCATGATAGTGATTATAATGGGAGAGCAGAAATATTTGGAAAATGGAGGGGTATTTTGTATTTTCTTTAAAGATTTATGTATGTTTTCCAAATGCATGTCAAAAAGAATATACAGAGGTATAGTGGAAGCATGAATTTATAACATATAATGAAAATATTTTAAATTTCTAATTCAGAAAGTATTACTTAATATGCTTAAGTAAATTCTTGGAAATTCATGATCCCTGTGTGAATGAAGATTGACAAATTATCAAGTGAGGGCAGCATATTTCCACATATGGAGGATTACAGAGGTATTCTTTCAAGATCAGAAGGTAAGATGTGCTTTGGAACGAGCTGGGTTAGATTATGAATACCGCTGAAGAGCTGACTTTGGGACTAACACCTATGACTAATTTTTAATCTTTCTTTCAGTCCCGGCCACTAACAGATATGATATTCTTATTAATAATGGTAGCTAAGGAAGCTTTTCATGCATTATATCATTTAGTTCTCACTACCATTCTTTGTGAGAAATTTTATTATTTTCATTTTGCAGTAAAGAAAGAGAATTATTTAACTAGATTGGGGCAAATCTAAGGTTTAAATTAATTCATGTCTTTGACCATTGAATTAAACTTTTTTGAGAATGTAGCTAATGAGTGCCTCAATTTGATAAAAAATCTGGTGAAATTAAAATCCAACAAAATTATACTTTTTCTCCTGATGATTACCTTGGTACCTTTTTGTGAAATACCCAATTTAATTTTTAATTAAAAAATTTAGTTACTTCTACTTTGCTTATGTCCTGAACACACACATAGTCTGCCTTTGATTGATCCAGTTCTGCCAACAGAGCAAGACACATGGTAAGCTCTTGAGAGAAACAGGACATATTTCTTATTTCCAATAACTATCAGAAATTATTTCCTCGTAAAAGTTCTCATTCATGATTTCAGTAATTCTTAAGGAATTTCATCACAAATTTGACATTTACCTGCTATGTAGTAGTTAAAATTTCTTATCAAAACATCTGCTTCTCTGTAGTTATTTTTAATGCCTATAATTTCACTTGCTGATATGATCCCAAATATGCATCTGCACGACCAGCTCTCTATTGTCACATTTTCTAGGCAGTAACTTTGTTCATAGTTCCATTGTGTAGGCAGAGATTTTAAGCCTGTAGCCTGCTGTGTTTATTGATCTATTTCTCAATAATTCCGTATCAGGAAATCACACAATCCACAAACAGTCTGGGAGGAAAGAAACCTGTATCACCATCAGTGGGAGCTTGGACTAGCCATACATTTAGAGGCTCTATGAAGAATGTCAGGCTCATCTGTGTTATACGGAATGATTGGGAAGCACCACAGTGAGACTTTTAAACAAATCAAAATTAGAGCTTTTTCACTCTAAAATGTAAGTGTTTCTTTAAAGAATCATTTTGATATTTGCCCAAGGTTGTTTCCCTTTTCATTTTGAATAGGATATGAAATTTTCTATGTCCAAATTAGGTGATTAGCCAAGCGGAATTCACTAATGTTCAGTCTTCACTCTGAAATGTGTCTTTCCCGTTTCACACCTCTCCTGAGTGTCTGGACTTCTGCTGTGCATTCTGGGCCAGGCAACATTCAGCTCTTCCCGTGTCACCTCTGCTCCATCTACTGGAATAATGATTTTTACTATGTATACTCTTTAGCAAAGTCACTATTTTTATAATGGGTTTTAAAGAAAGTTTGTCAAAAGCCTGGTGCCAGAGAGCATTAAACTTATTGAGTGAAATAGAGAAAACTTGGAGCAGAATTAAGATAAAACTGTTAATTCTATTCAGTCGTGTTCCAATACAGGTTGTGCTGTCTCCTGTTGTAGGAAGAGAGGGTTCAGGTCTGCCCTGGGGGAGAAGCTGGTGCAAAAGGGCGGAGAAGTGGGTGACTTTGAAATAAACTTGGTGCTGCACTGTTTGATTTGCTCTGGTTCCTGATCTCACAGCCATAGTGAGTTATTTGTTCTCAGACATGCCCTGAGCTCTCATGTCTCTTTGCTTTTGTCCTTCTTTCTCCTTAGAGCCTCTTTCTCAACCTTGCTTGCTTGGAAAACTCCTACCTCCTATTTTTCAAGATCCCTGACAGTTCTTCCTTTTATATGTTTCCTGATACCCCACGCTAGGAAAAAAAGTTCTCATCTCTGTGTCCCTATGTTACCTCCAATAAATTTCTGTTTTATCATTTTTCACAAAATAATTATCTCTGTACATTTCTGTCTTTGTGAAACTCTAAACCCTTTTAAAAAGGTGACAGAATGTTATTTTTATTATTGCCATTTATGAGCAACTGCTTTTGGTAAGGAGGGGAAATCCCGAAACTTGGAGATTACTTTGCTTACAAAGTACTTAGATTTAAGTATTCAAGTCTGGAGAAATTATGGCAAAGCATCTTTGTTCTGCATAAAAATACCTGTAAGATTTGGACTAGGTGGTGGCAGCAAGACCAAGTGCAGAGATGCCATTGCTAAGACAGCTAATGAGCAAGGTGGGTCTTAAATGATGGCTGGATTATAGTGAAGAGGACTCTAGTTAAATGCTTAGACAAAAAAGACTTTGGCAAATAGATATACCTTAGGAGCATTTTGGAGTGGGAGTCTATGGCATGTGAGATGTTTACATTCTCCTCTGAATTTTCTACAAAATATTCAGTCTCCGTCATTCACCAGTGGTTTTGCTGTCAGAGGTTGTTTTGGGGAAACAAAAAGTGATGCTGTGGTGTGTTTCAACAATTCAAGACCTGACAGGTTCATTGTATTCAGGCAGACTGAAGAATATTCACAGAGCCATTGGGATGTATGCCACGCCTTTATTCATGGGTGGGTAAGCCATGCATGCTGCAAGCTGCATGTCTCCCTACTCGTCTCTGTGTGGCACACGTGGCACATGCAGTGGCCCTTGCTCCCCAGCATGGCACCCAGCAGGGACTCCCTAGCCCCTCTTAAATATTAGAGCAAACAAAGCCAGCAGAAAGCCAGAAAATTATATAACATAGCATAATTCTGTGCATGGGAGCCCACTTTATGTTATGGGAACAGTTTATCGGACCCAGTGTCAAGGCTACTTATCAGGCACCTTCAAGTCTATGGCAACACTGTTTCCTTTAGCTACCCAGACACCTGGGTGAGGAAGCCAGACTGCCTCCACTTACCCTACATGTGGTTTTCCTCACGTGGGTTGAAAGCAGAGGTCATACTTCTGGGGACAGGCATCTTTGCTTGTTTATGATGAAAACCTCAGAAGTAATAATATTCCTGGGACGTGATGGTATTCAGTGAATGAATAAATAAAAGGATGAACAATGAATGATTAGCAAAACTTAGGAGGAGCCAGTAAAGTAATTTATTTAACTTTTTTCCCTAGAAATTAAAACTTCTTCATAATCAGCAAGATGGGGGGAAAGGCAGATACAAATTCTTTGCAGCTGCAGAAAGCTGAGGGCTAATAGGTTGGAACTGGGGGTGACAGCCAACACCCTTAAGATCTTGACAGCTCACAGTAGGGACCAGCCAAGGACCCTGCCCTAGCTTCTTTCAGTTCTCAAAAAGGGAAAAACATAGTGCCTCAGTTCCACACTTTAGAATTTTTTCTTTCCCTCTTGATGAAACACAAATCTCCCTAGGGTGTATGCAATATATATTTTTTTTTCATGGAGGCAGGATGATTTAGTGAAAGACAATGGAGGTCGTGTGGTTGAATCCTTGTGCCAGCACTCCCTCAGCCATCATTGATTACCTTCAGAGTAACTAATGGAATAATAACATCTGAAACTGTAATAGAGCCATGCCTATAGTAGGTACTCAAAGACATATCTCTCTCCTCCCCTGCCTGTCATCCATATCCTTGAAATAAGAAGTCAACATCAATATTCCAAGGCTAAGCATTGATGGAATGAATAGGTGAAGTGCATGTAGTGGGAGCACTTGAGGGTAGCATCCTGGACACAGTGAGTACCTGAAAAGGGGGACATGCAGGCTCAGAAGAAAAAAATCCCATTTTCTCCCTTTGTGCAAGGCTTGTCTTTGGGGTAGCCTTGTGCTGTGTTGTCATCGGTTGCATGATAGTAGGAGGAAACCTATTCAGATCCACAGCTTCATGCGCGTCCCATCCCTGCTTAAACTATCAACACTAATGATAGATTTACTCAAAATGTTGGTACCCCCTAAAATTCATGTGTAGAAATTCTAACTCCCAAGGTGATGGTATCAGGAGGCAGGACCCATGAGTGATGACTAGGTAAGGAGGGTGGAGACATCATGATTGGGGTTAGTGCCCTTGAAGGGACCCCAGGGAGCCAGGTCACTCATTCCACCGTATGAAAACGCAGAAAATTGCTGTCTATGAACCAGAAAGTGGGTCCTCACCAGACACCGACTCTGCCAGCACCTTAATCGTGCAGTTCCCAGCCTCCAGAACTGCAACAAAATTTTGTTGCTTATAAGCTACCCACCGACTCTGTGGTGTTTTGTTATAGCAACCCGGATGGACTAAAACAGAGGTGTTTCCAGATTGTTGAATGTCTTAATGGTCTTCTAACGTAGATGGATATTCAGTCTATCAAGGATGGGTGTTAACAGCTTATTTTCATTTTGGATAATGAAAAAGCAGATCACTTTTTCATGCTGCTGGATCACTTAGTTTAAAAAGAAGGAAATTTGAACAACATCTACAATGAGACTAATTGTTTGTTTCCTACTGGGCCCTATACACTGTTTTCTTTATCTATAAAATGCTATGTCTCTAATTCATAATGCATTTTAGAAAATATGTGTGTGAAAATAATTATGCCAGCAAACATTCTATCTAGTTATGTTGGAAGTAGTTTCATCTGCATATTTTTCTTTTGTCAGTAAAAAACATAATATTTGTTTCTCAAGAAATTCTCAGCTAACTGAAGAGTCTGCTTTTCCTATATGCCACTAAAATAATCTGTGTATCTGACAGCTGGCATCCGTCTGCGGTTTGCACTGGTTCATAATGGCTGCGCTCAGTGCTCTGTATTCGTTTGTGTTCAGTCAGCTTATCCGTGATGGTTAAGGTGTTTTAAATATATCTGTTTTTAGATAAGAAAAAAAGATCATTTTTCCTTTTAACAATTTCCATGGAAAATGCAGATGCACATTTATTTGGCTATGCAAGTCTTCCTGTGTTTTTTTAAAGCTGAAATTCGTATTTTCCACCCAAATTGATTTGAACATGGTGTGTTGCATTGTTAATTGGTAAAGATACTTATAAAGATGTTCACATTTCCTGCTTAAAGCTTTTTGTTACTTTTGGAAAAGAGGAGTATATAAAAGTAAGAAACAGGAATTTTATGGATTGCACACTTTGATGACTCAGAGATTCATTGAGGATTCCTTTTCAATTAAAGTAAATTTTTATCATCAATGAACAGATCTGTTGGTAGAAGTTTAGAAGTAGGGCCAGACCAAAATCTATTAACATTTGTTCTTCTGTACAATAAAATGCAATAATAGTAACTTTAATTTGACTAATGCTTTATGGTCCACAAAACAGTTCAAGTACATCTTATTTAACTCTCTAGTGCTTAGAAAGCAGGTAGAGCAGGCAGTAATTTTCTTGCCATTTTACACTCAAGGAACCTGATTCTTCGAAAGGTGAAGCTGCGGAAACGGTGTGCACTGCCGTCTGTCGCCTAGTCTCACATGTCAGATTATCTTAAATTTTCTACTTCTAAAGAAAATAATTGTTCCAAAAGAGGGGTGCTACACCAGAATCCATTTTCAAGATGTTACCAGTATCTACCTTATAGTGATAACTGAAATTAATTATTCTGATTTGAAAAATTTCATGGAGTCTCTACTTATGGATTATTTTATGAAAGCTTTTTGCTATTTTTTACATTGATGATAGTTGGGAAAACTAACATATCTACAAGTTTTGTGACCAGAAGCCAGTAAACTTTTAAAAGAAAGCTTCCTATATGTGGAGTAAAAGATATTTTTACTCCAAATAGCCAATAACAGCTTACTACATAACATGTAAATATGTTCTTTATACTGCTATAGAAGCGGCAACTCAATGGAAAAATAGATTGTGTGTAAGTGGTTATATTTATTATGATTTATATAACAGAAAGAATACAAAGAATTAAAGAATTCTATTGTATTTGAATTGTATGTTCTGTTATTATTTGCAGATAAACATGTTTCGTATTTTATGAACTGTCACAATGGTATCTGTTCCAAATATATAGTCACACGTGTCATGCATTTTTAATTGAATTTATTGGAGTGATACTGATTAACGAAATTATACAGGTTTAACGTGCACAGTCCACTATATAGCGTCTGTTCAATGTCTTGTGTGTTTGCCACCCCAAGTTAAGTCTCCTTCCATCACCGTTTAGCCCTCCTCTGCTGTCTCCCACCTCACTCAACGCCCTCTCCCTTGCAATCACACACAGTATCTTCTAAACCCCTATCAAATCTCTCTATTTCTTAAGTGAAAGAAAATTATGTATCTGGGGGAAATAATCTTTCTATACACATATCTTCTAATCTATTTGGGATCTCTTCGTATATACCTGTTGAATAATTTAAAATGTTGGATAATTAAACATGTCATTTGGTTACATGAAAAGTAGTTTCTAAATTTAAAAGTCATATTTAACATGTAGTAGTTTGGAAATTAATTTTCTGTAATGAGAAAGAGAAACTACTGGGACATATTTTCAAAAGAAAGGAATTTATAAATCTGTATATTGTGAAAACATATTCTCATGCCTTTTATTTCTGATCTTGTGGTAATTGAAGGAGAGGGTCATAAACTTGAAGAGAGGGGATAAGAGAGACAAGTTGATACAATTCTTAAATTTCACCATTGCAACCATTTGAAATTAGATGCCCTGCTAAGAAGATTAGGAGTTAATTAATATTTCTCTTTTTTCTACAATTTGCCTAGGATTTTGGTGATGATGGAGGTTGTTATTTTGTGATTGTAGTAATATTGCCAAGATAGAGTAATTTTTCTTTGATTTAAATCTTGAAATGATTATTTAAGCTTCCAGATTATTGCCACTTGTCTTGGCTTGATGACCTGACAAAGTACAGTCTAATCTTTTGATATTTGGCAAAATGAGATATTTGGCTTTTTAAAATATACATATAAATACCTGGAGACCAATCTAAAAATATTTTGAGATCTTTACATCAAATAGCATATCACAGTCATTAATTTATTTATGTTCTATTTATTTATGGTTGTAAACATGGCATGATGTGGTTGTGATTCAGTTTGTGTTCCTGACGTTTTGAGCCAAATTTCTAAAGCTTGGCATGAAGCACACTTGAAATAAACATCACTTACATGTGCAAATCGGATAATTGCACACAGAGCTACCTACCAATTAGTCACTTATTAATGCAATTAGCTGGATTACAGCTAATTTTGGTTAAAGAAAAAAAATATGTCAGTTCAAAATGAGGAGAGCCTAAAATCTGGCTTGGTAGTTAGGTTCACTCAGAATAAGAAATTCTTATTTTCAGGCAAATATTAAAGTTAGGTCATGATTATAGATATTGAGGGTAGTACACAAAAATATGGTCATTTGTTCTGGTTGCACATAGCAATATTCCTGCCTCAGAACTTAGAAGGAATGATTGCTTTGAAGAGATATGGATCATTTTTATGCTGGCTCTTTTTCTTCTCATTTAATTAATTAATTTATTTATCACATCAGCTTTACTGAGGTATAATTACATATAAAATTGTAAGATGTTTAAAATGTACATAGATGACCTACTTCGCATTGTGAGAGGATCCTTCCCTGTCTTTTTTAGCTTCCATGTGTAATTGATGCCATGCAATACATGTCTTGCATGTCTGGCTTATTGCACTTAGAATAATGCCCTCAACCTTCATCCATGTTGTCTACAGCAGTAGGGTTTCCTTCTTTCTCATGACTGAACAATGTTTCATTGTTAAAACCTGTACCTCTGACATCTTCTTTATCCATTCACCTGTAGAAGGACCCTTAGGCTGGTTCTATATCCTGGCTTTTTAAATACAGCTGCAAGAAACAGAGGAGTGCAGATGACTCTGATATATTCCTTTGGATATATACTCACAAGTGGAATTATTGGATTATATTGCTTTCCTTGGTTGCTGCACCACTTTGCATTCCCATCAACAGTGCACAAAGGTTTCCTGTCCCTCCCTGCTCACCAACACTTGTTATTGTTATCTTTTTTATGATAGCAGTTTTAACAGGTGGGATGTAATAGCTCATTGTGATTTCTATTTACATTTCCCTGGTGATTAGTTATATTGAGCACCTTTTCATGTACCTGTCAGTCATTTAAATATCTTCGTAGGAAAAAATGTCTATTTAGTTTCTCTGAAGAATTTTTCAATGGGTTCTTTTTGCTGTTGAGTTTTATGACTTTATACACACACACACACACATAACATTAATCCCTTATCAAATATAGGAATTACAATTATCTTAACCCATTCTATAGGTTGCCTTTTTATTTTACTGATGGTTTCTTTCGCTGTGCAAAGCTTTTTAAATTGTTGTAATCCCATTTGTTTGTTTTGCCTTTGCTTTTTGTATCAAATCCAAAAAAAATATTATTAGCAAAACCAGTGTTGAGAAGCTGACCTCTGTTTTCATCTGGAGGCTTTGGGTAGATTGATATGAACTCTTAAAGTGTTTAATAGAATTTGTCAGTGAAAACAACTGGTTGTGGACTTCTCTTCCTGGGGGGTTGGTTACATTACTGATTCAATCAATCAGTCAGTTGATTCAATCTCTTAACTAATAATTGGTCTGTTCAGGTTGTGTATTTCTAGGAATTAATCTATTTCTTCCAGGTTGTCTCATATTTTGGTGTATAATAGCTCACAGGAATCTATTTTGATCCCTGTGTTTGCGAGGTATTAGTTTTAATATTTTTTCTCATTTTATTTATTTCAGCCATGTATTTTCTTGATGATCTAGCTAAAGATTTGTTTATTTACTTATCTTCTTAAAAAACAACTTTTAGGTTTACTAGTCTCTTTCATTGTGTTTTTTAGACTATATTTTAGTTATCACTGCTGTGCTCTTTGTTATTTCCTTTCTTGCACTGACTTTGGGCTTCATTTGTCTTTTTCCCCCTACTTCCTTCAAGCGTAAAGTTAGGTGTTTTCCTTATTTCTTTGTTCTTTCCTTAGGTATTTGTTGCTATGACATTCCCTCCTAGAACTGCTTTTACTGCATATCATAGGTTTGGGTATGTTATATTTTCATTTTCATTTGTCTTGAGATATTTTTTATTTCTCTTTTGAGTTACTCTTTTGAGCCATTGGTTCTTGAGTAGTATGTCATTTAAACACTATATATTTGTGAATTTTCTAGTTTTCTTATAACTGATTTCTAGTTCCATGCCACTGTGGTTAGCAAAGATGCTTGATATTATTTTACTCTTCTTAAATTTATTAAGACTTAATTTGTGGCCTAACATTTGATCTATCCTCATGAATGTTCCCTGTACCATTGAGAAGAATATGAATTCTGCTTTTGAATGGGATGCTCCCAATGCACTTTGTTAAGTCCATCTATTCTAATACATCATTAAAAACCAGTTTTCTTGTTGATTTTCTTTTTGGATAATCTGTCCAATGTTGAAAGTGGGGAACAAAAATGTCTTATGGTTTTTGTTTTGCCATCTATTTCTCCCTCCAAGTCTATTAATAACTGGCTTTATATATTGGGTGTTCCTATGTTGAATGTGTAGATATTTACGAATATTATAGTCTCTTGTTAGATTGACTCATTTATCACTGTATGTTGACCTTCTCTGTCTCTTATTATAGTCTTGGGCTTACTGCCAATTTTGTCTGATAGAAGTATAGCTGCACTCCTTTTTTTTCCTTCCATATGCATGGAATATCTATTTCCCATAACTCCACTTTCAGTCTATATGTGTCCTCATATTTACAATGTGTCTCTTGTAGACAGCACATCATTGGATGTCATGTGTTATCCATGTAACTAACCACACTGTCTCTTGATTGGTGACGCAGTCCATTTACAAAGTGATCATTGTTAGATATTGACTTACTGTTGCTGTTTCACAAATTTATTTTGGCTGTTTTATATTTTTTTGTGTTTCTCTATTCTTCTCTTACTCTTTCCTTTTATGACTTGATATTTTTCTGTAGTTGTATGCTTAGGTTCCTTTCTCTTTTCCTTTATGTGTCTACTGTAGGTTTTGCTTTGTTTTTATGATGAAGTTTACACAAAAGAGCTTACATTGTAACAGTCTGATTTAAACTGATAATTGCTTAAGTTCAAATTCATACTGTACTCTATATTTGTACTTTTCCCCCCTCACATTTTATACTTTTAATGTCACAGTTTACAGTTTTTACGTTGGGTATCCGTTAACACATTATTATAGTTATAGTGATTTTAATACTTTTGTGATTAAACTTCATACTAGATTTACAAGTGATTTACCCACCACCATTACAATATTAGAGCATCTTGAATGCAATTATATGTTTACCTTTACCTTTACTAGTGAAATTTATACTTTCATGTTACTGATTTATCAGTGCTCTTTCATTTCAGTTTGAAGAAGTTCCTTTAACAGTTCTTGTAAGGCCATTGTAGTGGTGCTCGGTTCCTTCAGTTATTGCTTGTTTGGAAAATGCTTTCTCTCTTTTTAAATTCTGGGCAGCTTTGCTGGGTAGAGTATTCTTGTTTGGAAGTATTTTTTCTTAAGCACTTTGAATATATCACGCCACCTCTTCTGACCTGCAAATTTGTGCTGAAAAGTTGGCTTATGGTGTTGTAGAGCTTCCCTTGTGTATAACAAGTTATTATTATTATTATTTGCAGTGTTTAGGTTTCTCTTCGTATTTAACTACTGACTATTTAATTATAATGTGTCTTGGTGAGTGTCTTCTTGAATTCTTTTTTTCCCTCTGGGATTTTCTTTTTCTTTTTTTATTTTTTTTCAAATTTATTTTAATTGTTCTTGTACAGTTTTCTGTCTTTTAGTCCCATCCCAGCCCACCACCCAAGACCTCCCCACCTCCCTCCCATTTCCACCTCCCTAGTTTTTATCCATGTATCCTTTATACTTGTTCCTGTAAACCCTCCCCCTTTCCACCTGATCTTCCCTCTCCTCTCCCCTCTGGTGACTGTCAGCCTATTCTCAATTTCAGTGTCTTTAGTTATATTCTGCTTGTTTGTTTGTTTGTTTTGTTGGTTAGGTTCCTGTTAAAGGTGAGATCATATGGTATTTGTCTTTCACTTCCTGGCTTATTTCACTTAGCATAGTGCTCTCCAGTTCCATCCATGCTGTTGCAAAGGGTAGGAGCTCCTTCTTTCTTTCTGCTGCATAGAATTCCATTGTGTAAATGTACCATAGTTTCTTGATCCATTCATTTACTGATGGGCACCTAGGTTGCTTCCAACACTTGGCTATTGTAAATTGTGCTGCTATGAACATAGGGGTGCATAGGTTCTTTTGGACTGGTGTTTAAGGGTTCTTAGGATATAATCCTAGCAGTGGGATTGCTGGGTCAAAAGGTAGGTCCATTTTTAGTTTTCTTAGAAAATTCCATACTGCTTTCCACAGTGGTTGTACCAGTCTGCAATCCCACCAACAGTGCACTAGGGTCCCCTTTTCTGCACAACCTCCCCAACACCTGTTGTTTGTTTCTTTGTTTAGGATGGCCATTCTGGCTGGTGTGAAGTGGTATCTCATTGTGGTTTTAATTTGCATCTCTCTGATAGCTAGCGATATCGAGCATCTTTTCATGTGTCTCTGGATCTTCTGTATGTCCTCCTTGGAGAAGTGTCTGTTCTAGTCCTTTGCCCATTTTTTAATTGGGTTGCTTGTCTTCTTAGAGTGGAGTCATGTGAGTTCTTTATATATTTTGGAGATTAAACCCTTGCCTGAGGTATCATTGGAAAATATGTTTTCCCATTCAGTTGGTTCTCTTTTTATTTTAATACTGTTTTCTTTAACCATGCAAGAAGCTTTTTATTTTGATGAGATCCCATTTGTTTATTCTTTCCTTTATATCCATTGCTTTAGAGGACATATCAGTAAAAATGTTGCTGCGTGAAATATGTGAGATTTTCCTGCCTACATTCTCCTCTAGGACTTTAATGGTGTCACAGCTTTTATTTAAATCTTTTATCCACCTTGAATTTATTTTTGTGTATGGTGTAAGTTGGTGCTCGAGTTTCAGTTTTTTGCATGTAGTTGTCCAGTTCTCCCAACACCACTTGTTGAAGAAGCTATTTTTACTTCATTTTATGTCGCTGCCCCCTTTGTCAAATATTAATTGACTGTAGAGACTTGGGTTTATTTCTGGGCTCTCTGTTCTGTTCCACTGGTCCATGTGCCTGTTTTAATGCCAGCCAGTACCAGGCTGTTAAGAATTCTTTTTATTTAGAATTCTGTGTGCTTCCTGGATCTAGATGTCTACTTCTTTTTCTAGGTTAGGGAAGTTTTAAATTGTTATTTCTTTGAATAAACTTTCTGTCCCTTTCTTTCTTCCTTCCTTTTATTTTGAACCCTTGTAATGCAATCTTTGATCCATGTGATAGTGTCTAATAAATCCCATAAGCTATCTTTACTATGTTTCTTTTTTTTTTCTTTGTGTTCCTTTGATTGGATGAATTCCACTGCCCTGTTTTTAAGTCCTTTGATTCTTTCCTCTACTTGATCTACTCTGTTGTAAACCTATATAGTGTATTTTTAGTTCAGTTATCATATTCTTCAGCTCTGTCATTTCTATTTGCACTTTCTTATATTTTCTCTTTGTTGAAATTCTCACTTTGTTCAAGCATTGTTCTTCTGACCTAAGTGAACATTTTTACAGCTATTGTTTTTGAACTCTATATCAGATAAATCAGTATCTCCACGTCATTAAGATCTATTTCTGGATTTTTATGATGTTCTTTTGTTTGAAACATATTCCTTTGTTTCTTCATTTTCCTGGGCTATCTGTGTTGGTTTCTGTGCATTAGATAAAGCAGCCACCTCTGTGTGTCTCAATGGAATGCTGTCATCTAGAAGATGAATGCTGTTGTACATTCCAGCTCTAGCTCTTGAGTGGCCCTCAAAACTTTGTGATTGTGCAAGCCGCCTTTGTGATTATCCAAGCCACCTTCTTTATTCTTAGTGGCTCCCAGCAGGTGAGGATTTGTCAAGACCTATTTTGATGTGGGCGTTTTCTTAGTTGCCCAATTTGTAGAAGTCAGTCATCTTCTTTCTGGACTTTTTTCAGATGGAATTCATTCATGTATAGCTGTAGATTAGGTATGTCAAGAAGAGGAGACAGATTAATAAGAGTTTTATGTTACTCTCTTGGACCAGAATTGTGTACTTTGCCTCAGTATTTCTTGATAGTTCATGGCCAGTTTCTGGTTATGAAGCTTAGCAAAAGATAAAACTATCAGTTCCGACAAGCTCCTGTGACCCCACTGTGGTTTTATGCTGCCTCTTAAATTTTAACAGAAACCACATAAACCTTTGTACATTATTTCCTTATCTATAAAATGAAGGCTCATGAGGTAATTATTAAGAATTAACAAGTCAATTAAAGTGTATAGTTACCATAATGATAACTGTAATTTAATAACCTGATTACTGAGTATTAGGGTACTTCACTAAGTAATTAAGGTGTGTTATCTCATTTCCATTCTGTCTACAACCCTTTGTAAATATACTGCTGACGCTTGTCATTCGCATAATGTGCCTAAGATCACACAGTGGTAGAAGTCATTTTCTAACTTAAGTTTAGCCAGCACATGAACGTCCTTAACAGGTACCCTCTACTATGTCACCATCTAACCCAAAACTTCACAATATAGAAGTTATTTAAATAAATTAGTCTCTTTCCTTTTCCCTGGGTCAGGACTAGGTCAGTGTTAGCTTACAATGAGATTGAGGAGGAACAAAAATCTTATAGTAGTGTTTAAATTCCAGGTTGTTATCAGTTGGATTTGGGTCGCACAGCTGCTAGACATGGCCGTGAAAACCGTCCTGCTCGCTCTCTGCAGCATTGCTCTGTAACGCGGCAAAGCTGAGTTGGAAAATCACACTGATGGGTGCTGTTCATTTGATGCCAAATAATAACCTTCACATTTGCAATACCAATAACATTAATAGAAAAATATCACCTTAATGTTATAGGTTTAAAAAACAAAATCATTAAGACTTTTTAAAAAGTATTTTCTTAGTTATTGGGCTGTACCTATATAAGTGAATAATTTACAATATTTATTATTTACAATGTAATATTTGAAGCTTCTTGATGTAAGAGGGAGGTTCCAAAAAATGACTGTGAATAAAGAGACATAGTCACAATTTCAGGGGAATTTACATGATAAACAGTTACTTTGTCCTTAAATGTTTCTAATTTTTAAATTTGATCCTATTATGAATACTGCAGTGAAACATTGGATTGGCCTCATTTTGTTACATTAAATGTTCTACATTGATATATAGATTTGACTATATTTTGAGAATATATTATGAATTTAAATTTTAAATTCTGTTCACAGAAATATATGAATATAATAATTAATATTATATAATAATGAAATCATAGGATTCTATGCACTGCAGGGAGAAAAGTGTTGAAGTAACATTTATCACAAACTCATTCTTTGACTGCAGCAGAGAAAGTTCAATGAATCTGCAGAATATCTAGTGTTAATGGTGTAGAAAATGAAAAATACCTATGAAAATGGTCAAATTGATGACAATTGTAGGGTGAAAATAATTTGAAATTGGATTTTTTTTTTTAAGTCTATACATGAGTTTTCTAGTTTTCCCTCTTAGCTTGAAAACTCACAAAAAAAAAATCCCAAAGTGTTTTAGAGCAATAACATTTTAGAGATGGTTGTGACTAAAGTTAACTCATCAACTTGCCCTCTCCCCTGATTTTAAATTAGAAGCTTAGAAAGAGGAAATAGAACACTAGAGTTTTTTTTAAAAAAAAGAAGAGACCCTGAAAACCATATAATCCAACTTGTTCTTTGAGATCAAGGAGATTGAAAAACTTGCCGTGAACACAGAGGTAATTATTGCCACAGCCAGGGTTATCCATTTGGATAACCATCATTGTTCACTGACCGATTAGTACTACAATTACCAAATGGTAATTATTGTGATTATATATACCATAGTTTATAACCTTTTGCTTTTATCCAGTTTTAATCTAGGCAACTTTTGTGTACCATACGTACAATTCCGTTCCCTGAGACTTAGAAACAGACAAATAAAAACATATCGTAGTCCTATGAGGTTAGGGTTTACAGTCAGTTCTCAAGGATGGATTTTTAGTAACTTTGATCATTAATAAAATTAGTTGCCAGGCACTTTTGGGACAGATAAGGATGAGGACATGTATTCTGGCAGTAGCTGGGGGGATGGAGAGGAGGGGAGAAAAACGACCAGTGATTAAGCAGCTAGAAGTAGATGTGGTATTCATTTTATAGTGTGAGTCCTATAACTGGGCACAATTGGGGGAAACTTATCCATGCTGAAAAACAATCTGAAGCAAACAGGCCCAAAATTGTTAGGGAGAGTTTGGAAGGTATACATGTAAACATACTTTTGATGTGCCTTTGTTTCTTTTCTGTTTCTGCAACAGCATGAAAATAACACAAAGAGGCATTAAATGGTCAGAAAAACAAGTCAATCATGCGATTTCTTTTGGACTTGGTAACTTACACACACACACACACACAGAGCTAGGCTATTGACAAATTCAGTACTGGAACCCACTTAAATATATCAGATACTATACTAAATAGCAATGGTTATTTTAATATTATAACATATTTTTGTGACTACCTAGAATTACAGTGTCATCTAAAGAACAAGTTTCATTATCAGTATGAAGGGAATTGAGGTTTATCTTTTCACATTAAGTAATAGTTTTTCTTTTTATGGCACGCCTCTCCCTCAGTGTTCTTACCTCCCTGTAGTTGGCCTTATATTGGCAGTGTCCTATGGTTTTGCAGTTTTCAGAAGCTTACCATGTTTTACTATAGGACATGAAAGGGTGCCGTAGCAGTGAATACCAGTTGTATTTATACCTTTTCTAGATATATTGACAGCCAAGTTATTTAAAGTGAAGAGTCTTGAGAGTGTATCCTTATTTATTTTGTATAAAAGATATGGGGCAGCTATGCAGATTACATAGGCTTTTATATTATTCAGAATCATGCCATTTTTGGCAAAATGATAACAAGTGCATTTTATTATTATTTTCTGTCATTTGAGTTTTCACACCATACAAAACCTGTCTGCCAAAATGAATGTGATATCCTCACCTAACAGTGTACAGTGGAAGGAGAGACACAGCCTCCCAGGCACAGCAAATGAAATGAGTAAATCACCGTATCCAGTTTGAATGATACTCATACACAAGACCCTTGGGAATAGCAACCTTACTTCCAGGGCAGGGGCTACTGCAGGATCATTTCGAATAAACACCCTTCAATAGTCTTAATGGTTTAGGTGTTTTGTCCTCAAATTGTTCTACTTATGCTGTTTCAAGGGCAGTTTGAAAGAAAAGAAGAGATTTCTGCTTTCTCTGGGGAATGCCTCTTCATACCACCCTCTTCTTTCTTATCCTGTTATGCTGTTACTATGCAATATTTACATTTGGTTTTGATACTATGGTACCCTTGTTGGGTCAGTTTTGCATTTTAGATATCCATCACTCTTCATTGCTTAGATGTGGCTAGTGGCCCACGAGGCCTGGGGTTTGGAGGAGGCCATTTTGAAGCTGTCATTTCAATGTGTCCTCAAAGCCACTGGTATTGTTGATCTTCACCTAGTCTGTCACTGAATCCTTGAGGGCCAAAGCTTTCTTTAATTGATCCAGTTTACTCAGGCTCTCTTGAGATGTGAGTAAGAAGAAAGAAATGAAAGGGATGAAGAAGGGTGCCTGGTGTGCACATGCCAATAAGCAAAGCTATGAACTTGAATAGTTCCTTTTTCAAGCAAAACGAAAAAGGCTTACTCTTCAAAGAGCCTTAACAGGTGTCTATACCGCTTCAGCCATTATTGTGGCTCATTTATCATTCTTTCTAGCATTATCATTATTTAGACAGTACCTGCATCTTTTTACTTGCTCTACATTTAGACTCCTCCTTTGACTCCTTTCTGCAACAAATATTATGAAGTGTCTACTTTGGAAAAGCCACTGTTCTAGATACTTAGTATACATCAGGGAACAAAAGTGGCAAAATCCCTGCCCTCTGGGAGCTTACATTCCAGCAGGGGTTCTAGGACATAAAGTACTATATTAAGGACTGAGCAGGCGTAAATTACTTCACTATCTGTGGATCTGAAGAGAGCCCGCACCTACAGTTTTGCATTTTGTGCAGTACGCATCTTTGGGAGTGCCATCACCTAACTGTCCACGTGAGCATGCCCCTGGAATCGTGTAGCGCACACCCAGTGCATCCTGGTTGGCAGTCCTGCTGTTGGTTCTGGTCTAGTTGGAGGCAACAGGTTTTGGTCCAGTCCCACATGGTCTCTTGAGAGTAGAGAGGCCTAAATTTTCTGAAGGAGTAGTTTTAAAACTTGGTAAAAATAAGCACAAAAGAGCTTTTAATGGTTGTAAATTATAGAACTTAGAATTGACTGTAGTTAAACAGAAGGTATTTGTGTAACAGGAAAAGATATCAGATGACATCAGACTTTTCGAATTTTCCCATACCTTGGTGAGAGACATGGTCAAGTTGTTGGCCAGGCTTGTTTCCCTGTCTAGTGTGAGATCTTTCTAGTTACCCACTAAACATCACTCGAAACTTCAGCATAACTACCTAAAATCACAAAAACTGCCTTTGCAAGCCATGTCATCTGAATCTAACACTGTTCAAGTCCTGAGTAGAATTTCTCATTGCCTATGAAACACCAGCATGCTACATGGCCCCGAAGTTCCGTGGTGTCAACTAGATGGGCTCATGTGGGTCAGTGTCCACTGCTGGTGTGATGCTCAGTAGCAGACCATGCTCTGGCTTACTCATGCCAGAAGGGCTGAGCCTGGTTGCCTTTGCCACATCTTACCCTTTTACCCTTGAGAGACAGCTTCTAACATTGGGACATGTTTACTTACGTGTTCAAGAGTTGATTTTCTCTTGAAGCTTTAATTTTACGTTTCTATTTTCTCAATCCTCCAAAAATAGATTATTGGTAATATTGAAACTAAGAGTAACTTCCTTGTTCTCTTTTACGTACAGATTTTTTTTCCCCTGTGAAGTTCCTGATGTGGAACTGGGTGAATGAGCAATGAATGTATTGGCGGTGAAGTGCAAATGTTTGAGCTCTGATTAGATTGAAAGTTTGCGGTTTTGATCTGGGCCAGCAAATAAAATAACTGCCGGTAGAACAGAAACATAGAAGAAGTAAAGAGGCCTATTAGAAACCATTACCTCCATCTAGATGGCGATATTTTGATACAGGTTATGTAACAGTCCCAGGAGAAGCAAGTCACCTAAACAAGCTGGTGGAAGTGGATGAAAGAGGAGTTTCAGATTACACAGAAAACCTTCCTGGCAAGTTACTATCTATTTGCTTTAGTGTTGGCAATTCTATTTTCCTTTCTTTATGTCACAAGGTGATAATTTTTTTTGGAGAGGCAATGTTTTTCCTGGCAATACATTCAGTGAGGAAATCATGAATTCTTTTATAAGTAAGCATAACAATATAATAAGGATATAATAATGCCTTTAGCTGGGAGATAGTATAATTTAGTGGTTAAGAAAATAAACTTTTGAGGGAAATAAGAAAGGATTATGTTTTAGTTCTGCTAGTTACTGCTGACAACCTTGGACATGAAATGTTAACTCTGAGCCCAGTCTCTTCATTTGAATGTGGAAATGGTAACACATAACATTGGGGTGTGGGAGTGTAGATTAAGTCAGATACTGTAAAACACCTCTGGTGCTTGATTCAAATGAATGAACAATAGCATGGCTTTTGTAGGATTTAGGGAGACACTGGGTATTGCTAATATGTAGGTGTATGTGATTTGGTGACAGAATGACCAGAAATAAACCTGAAGAAGTAGCTTGAAGACTGTTCATGGGGCTTTACATATTTCTCTAAGATGTTTAGATTATATCTTACACACTAACCAGAGCCATTTGGAGATTGATATTTATGACCTGTTGTTTAGAAAGGTGCCTGTAATGATAATACAAGAATAGAATCTTCTGGAGAAATTGTGGTGAGAGTATAAGAAAGAACAAAGCTATAGAATTTTGGAGGGAGTTTTAATACAAACGGAAAATTCCAGAGCTATTTCTAGGGTAAGACTGACAACACTTCATGAATGACTGAATTTAGAGAGCAATGGAGAAATGAGGAAAAGATTAGTCACGCTGGGAACACAGTCAGCCTTTTATCTACACACTTACTACCTGCATGGCTAAGCGTAGGTTCAGGTATGGGAGACACAGACACATAGGGGACACCGTTTTTGTGTTTGTGAAACTCATTGCTTGGCGTTTCTCCTAGTGAGATTTTAGGATTGATGGTCATGGCAATAATTTATGAATGCGCTCCTGATATACAGGGTAAGGCTAAACTTTCCCAACATATAAAAATTAATCAGTGGGTTAAGTCTGATTGCTTTCTTGAAATTTTCAATCTTTTGTCTTCAACATTGGAATGTCACTGGACTGGTATGCTACTCTCTTTTTCTTCCTAAGTGACTTAGAGGATGAAAATGAAAGTGCGTGTGCAGGGTTTTTCAAGAAGCATTTATTACTGCATTAGAGAGAAATAGTGATGTATTACACCCAGATTTTCATTGCAGTTTGCTTTTGAATATTTGCAGATTCAAATTGAGTAGAGATGATGTTAATTAGTGTGCAGATTTTTTAATTGTCTATAATAAGTAGCTAATTGGTGTTTTCCTTAAAGAATGAATTTAAGGAAATGTGATTTGAAAAATGTAGTGTTGTTAATCACACTGATCCAAGCAGTAGAGACTATTGATTGAGTAAAATAAGCAGTTTTGATTGTTTAACTGCAGGCTTCATTTTGGGAAACCAGAATTAAACATTGGTAATAATAACAAAACTTAATACATAATAACTCTGACCTAAATCTGGATCTACTTTTATAAAGATTAACTCATCAATTTACGTGTCCCTAATTATGCATTCTGCCCCTCCATCATCTGCCCACTGTACCCTTTTCACTGTCCCACCTTCCCTGCTCCCAACACTGTTCATCTAAACCACAGCTGCTTGTAGTTGCGATCCCTTGGTTCCTCATGTGGCCCTCTTTTATGGAATGCAACATATAGGTACAACTCTTTTATGGAATGCAACATATAGGTACAACTCTTTCATGGAATGCAACATATAGGTACAACTCTTTTATGGAATGCAACATATAGGCACAACTCTAGCTACCTTCTGTGGTCCACCAGAAATCCATACCTCCTTGCCATGACAAAGGGTGGAAATATAGGTTGACCCACTGGTGTGCCCTATCTTCTACTATCTCCCTCCAGTCTTCTTTCACACTGTTTAGCCAGCCTCTGAGA